>OZ014482.1:29886878-30288206 GCA_963965965.1 Trididemnum nubilum | reverse complement strand
AATGGCCTACCAAAGTTAAATGTAATTTACTCTGCATTATGTTGAATGTGACGTAACAAGTTCATGACAAGTGATTGCCAATTACCTTTTTGGGGGTTGGTAAGTGGGTTCTATGCAATGTAACAGCTACCTCAGCATTTTTTTGTGGTTGTGTCCAATCATGCTAAAAATTGTGGGTTTCTGGTGTTGAAAAACTGTTTCACGCTTTCTGCGCCAAACGGACACATGATATGGTTTCATTAATGTGCGCCAGATTTTGCCGGCGTTTTTTTGGTGGGTCAGCGGCTTCACAAGGCCTAAGCTGGATATTTTCGCAAAAACTTTGGCATATTTTCGCACTATTTCGAACCTTCCAAAGAAGGTGAAAACCTAGAGGGAACACTGTTGTGACATTCGTCACACATTTATTTCAAAACATTGAATAGTTACTGTAAATGTACTGATAATATAAGACATACTGGACAGTGAGCTATTGATGTTTGTGTAAACCTTGCCATATTTTTTGGACCCTAAAGCGCAGCTAAAATACTTGCAATTTCTAAAATTATAAGAAATCGAATGTGTGCTTCACTTATATGGATCAGATTATAAAATAGCCTACTCTTTTCCTCTTCTTAATTTAATTTAGAACCCAATGCAAGTTGTTTAAGGTTTAAAAATTCTGTTTCATGATCTTATGCAAGAAATTGGAGCTTTAAAAGTAGTAAAATATATTATCAATGCGTCTTATATTGTAGTGCACCTCCATCAATCAATCCCCAACCAATAGTGTATTCAGAAGTTACATAGCAGACTTGAATCATAAAGTTTTTTTCACTTCTGTGAGGTAGCACTTACCTCACATATCTGCTTTCCCATTAGGCTAGTGTTTCATCAGCATTTGAATTCACACATAACCTATCCTTGCATCCAACCCGAACCTTCAAACCACACATGAGAGCAATTTCTACACTTGCCATCGTACCCTCTTCTCAGATTACTCTGATCTAAGTCTGACAACAAGGTCACCAGAAAGAGGATTCTCGACCACTATCACACTGGCACTTCACTTAGCTCAACCGCATTGCGCTAGCATCACCAAGCATGGACACCATATATGACATCACATTAGCAATTTATCACAATAGTACGCTACACGCATATTTCAAACTTCTTTGTTATCTTCAGGCGTACATAACTGTGTAAATTCCTACTAAAAATTTTTGGGCTTTGGGGTTCAATGGATAAATATAGTTCAATGGATAAAAAATTGGCTTTTGGGGTTCAAAATTTTTAGTAGGAATTTACACAGTTATGTACGCCTGATGATAACAAACAAGTTTGAAATATGCGTATAGCGTACTAGTGTGATAAATTGCTAATGTGATGTCATATATGGTGTCCATGCTTGGTGATGCTAGCGCAATGCGGTTGAGCTAAGTGAAGTGCCAGTGTGATACTGGTCGATAATCCTCTTTCTGGTGACCTTGTTGTCAGACTTAGATCAGAGTAATCTGAGAAGAGGGTACGTTGGCAAGTGTAGAAATTGCTCTCATGTGTGGTTTGAAGGTTCGGGTGGGATGCCAGGATAGGCAATAGCGTATTGCAATTAGCTGCATTTGCAAAAAAAAAAAACATAATTAAAGTCAATAGCACTAGCAAAGAAAGCGTTTCTCAAATCATAAGTTGCAATCCAAAAGTGGGTCTCCAATGCTTTATGAATGTGTCACTGACGCAAGTAGAGCTTTCAGTACTTTGGTTATCTTTAATTTGTAGTTAGGCATTGATTTTTATGTCAAGTCAAGTCATTTTTTTGTCTGTAACTAAAATATTACAGTAACAGAAATCACAAACTCAACAATATACGATATTAACAAACAAGGCTCATGTACCTCTTAAAAATCAGTTTTCACGACAAGGAAGCTGCAAAAAGACCTTATCGGTCATCGAGTCAAGCAGCCACCCAGATGCCAACATATTATAATTTATGATAATAAATAGATGTAATATAAAAATACATGAGAAAGAGTGTGAGTTATATTATTGAAATAATTCAACAAGTTGGGTTGAAATCCTAAATTCCAAGACTTGTATGATTCCACAAAGAAGTTTTTCAACTTTACATTAAAAGAAATTGGAGATAGCAAACGTATTGAATGAGGAATGGAATTCCAAATTTTGACGCCCTGGTACCTAGTGCTATTTTGCAATCTGTTAGATCGAAATCGTGGAATGTATAAAAGATCATTTTCTTCATTGGTAGATCTCATTGATCTCTGTGAGATTTTGCATGCCTTTTTAAAATATTTGGAAAAGTTATTTGGAAGATGTCGAGGCCTGTGTACAATAGTGTACATTAGTTTTGATATTTCAATTTTGTACTAATCGGTCAATTTTGGAATGTTAAGTTTGTAGTAAAATGGGGTAGCTCTGTCTTGAAAGACACCACCTCCTACCAGTTTCACTACTTTATTTTGAAGAGTACTTATTTTCATCGAATAGGTCGGATACGTTGATCCCCAAATAACTAGACCATATAACAAATGTTGGTGGAAAAGTGCATAATAAAGTTTTATTAATACATCTTTAGGAAGAACGAATTTTAGTTTAAAAATAATACCAACAGCTTTCGACAAGTTGGTTTCTAAGACTTTAATGTGACTATCGAAAGTTAACTTGGAGTCAAGTGTTACCCCCAAATATTTGACAGAGTTAGAAAGGGGGACAGTAGTACCGTTCAGGAGTACATCAAAATCTGTCACTAACTCATTCATTCTTGGGGATATAACGAGTAGTTGGTGTTTTGAGGGATTGTTAACTTATTAGATTTGCACTATTCTGAAAGCCTCATCAGTTTCAAATTTAGCTCAGCTTGGAGATTACTTAAATTTGAATGATGAACAGTTAAACAGGTGTCGTCCGCAAATAATCTGGGTATAGTTTTAGTTGAATTAGGTAAATCATCAACGTATAATAAAAATAATAATGGACCTAATGTTGATCCCTAAGGGCACCAAAAGAATTTGTCATTTATGAAGATTGTGTTTTGTTTATGAAGACAAATTGCTTCTTAAGTAGAAAAGATTTTATTAATTTAAGGGTCTGGCCACGTATGCCGTAATGATCCAGTTTGGCTAGAGGAGTCGAATGGCAAACAGAGTCAAAGGCTTTTTTTCTAAAAAAAATGAAGCCGTATAATGTTTAATGTTGATATTATCATATGTTAAAGTTACAATGTCAGTTATAGCATGGATAGTGGAAAAGTTACATTGAAAACCATATTGCGAGGGGATTAAAATATTATATTTGCCCAAGAATTTATTGATCTTTGATATATCAGTTTTTCAAGAATTTAAAAAAAAGTGGAAAGAATAGAAATAGGACGATAGTTGTTTGGATCATTCTTGTTACCATTTTTATGAATCGGAATAACTTTGGCGATCTTTAAAATATCTGGAAAAATCCCACTTGAAAAAGCATAATCATAAAATATAAGAAGGTAAGCAGCGATTACCAAGTTGACTGTTTTAATAAAGAAAGCTGGAATATCATCCTGCCCTACGGCTTTGTTCACGCTTAACGATTTTAGAGAATTAATGATTTCATAGAGGTTAGGTGCTTCTAAAAACATATTAGATGAATTTCGATTTTTTAAGTAACTCATAAATTTTCTGTTTTCTTGGCATGGTATATCTTTTGCTAAGTTTTCTCCAATTGAGCAAAAGAACTTATTGAAGCTTTCAGCTAATTAAACGAGGTTATTACTATCATTTTCTAAATCATTACTCTGAGTATTTAATGATTGTTTAGACTTAGAGGGGAGTAATAATTGAATAATAGTCCAAATTTTGCACGGATCATTCTTTTTTTTTCAAGTTCAACTTTAGAAATAATTTCTTTTAGATGCAGTCTTAATTTTGGTTAGCTTGTTAGAGTATTGCCTAAAAATAAATTTTTGGGTTTTGTTGCCATCAATAAAATGAGATTTAAACATGGAATTCTTTTTGCGGATTGAGATCAAAATTCCCTTCGTGATCCAAGGCTTTTTAACTAGTCTACGCTGTCGACGGGAACACGATTTCAGTGGAGCATGTTTATCAATTGTTTGCGACACAGTTTTAGCGAAATTGCTAAAAATATTATTAAAGTTTTCATCCGTTAATGGTGAGAGTCCGAGAAAAACTCTTTGCAGGGAAAAGCGTAAATTTCACCAAAGATTTCGGTATCGAATTTGGATTTGTTGCGGTGAAAACCAGATTCAGTCTTGACATTATCATTTTTTGCCTTGAGAGTGCCTATTTTGCAAAAGATTGGGTAATGATCACAGACATTACATGTTTCAAAAATTCCAGGCAAAATAGGATGTTTAATATCATTGGAAATGATATGATCTATAATGGAAGAGGAATTTTCGATTACTTTGGTTGGTTCAGTAATTAAAGGGAACGCACCGTAACTAATCGACATATTTAAATAGCGCATTGAAAGAGGAATAATTTTTCAATTTCCAAAGTGGTATTGAAGTCACCCAAAATATAATAGTATTCAGAATCTTTGTTCAGAGAATCGAGGCATTTAGACTAGTCCTCTAAAAATTGATCGGCAGTTTGCGTACGAGGATGTCTATAAACTACGCTTAATGTAAATTTGGCGTCAAAATTCTTAATCTTGATCCATAAGCATTCAGAATCACATTTGAATTGGGTTTTCAATTACTTGATTGGTAATGTTTTTATGAATATACATAGCAACACCACCAGCATTGGAATTTGAGTTTACATGCGCAAAGCCGTAGTTTGGGAATGAAACATTAATTTGTGGTTGGTATTTGATGCGAGTTTCTGTAATGCAGATGATTTGAGGGATAAATTGAAGAGATTGGATAAATTTATAGCGAAGGTCAAAATTCTTGTGGAGGGATCGAATGTTGACATGCATTAGTATCAAAGCGTCATCATAGGAACCATTTACAAATCGAGAATTTACTTCAAAGTATTCACAATTACTTAATATGTTTTAAGAGATTTATATAATTTGTCACACAAATTCTCAGTATCCAAAAAATTGTTGGCATCTTGTGTGGCTGTGGGATCCGGGCGAAGGAAGTTAATAAGTTGCTCCCCTTTGTTCGAATTTATCCGCGCCATTTGAGAGCAGTTAACTAGTTCAGGTGGATTGTAATTAGCAGCTGTCGAAGTAAGACGCAAGTGCGCATTGCAATATTTAAATAACAGTAATATAGTGCTGGAATAAGATGCGCCAACTAGTTCTATCTCCAACCAGAATGATAATGTTACTATTTTTTTTTTACTTCATATTATATAATTAGTTAATTATAAAACATAATATTAACACAGTAGCAGAGTTATAGTCAAAACATGACTATTATAGCACTGCAGCATGATTGTATGAGAGCCGTATCGAATTATCTCTCTGGCGCACCTTTCCAGGGCAAACCTCATGTTGTCGCGTCGATGCCATACACAGACACACAAAAAAAGATTCAAATTAAATTCGAATTGTCATACTATATACAGAAAACGAACCTGTCACGTTGTTCCAAACAAAGGTTTAAACGAATAATATCATTACATTGTGACTAGTTTATCGTCCACAGATAAACAGTAGGTATTCTCCTTTGTGAATTGCCCATCTTGTTTTTTACGAGATTTGCAGGGAGATTTGAAGGCTGGCATAAGCTTCTTCTTTCTTTCATAGAATTCCTTTGGCAAGTGATCAGTGCTGAATACTGAGCTATTTTGATGTGATGAATCGGCATGGAAATGTTCGTTATCAAAACCAACATGCTTTTTTAAATTATAAGCTTTTAAGTGTTTGAGGTTCCTCATTACGGTGTGTTTACTTATTGCTGTTGCTAGTTTCATTACTATAGGTCTTGTAATGTTGCTTCCCTGTTTAACAATAGGTCTCTGAGGCAGAAAGTGTATGTCTACCAGCGAGATTGACTTTGGGTAAAGGCCAAATCCGTCGGTCATAAATTTATTGAATATGTCAAGAGTTTGAGTTTTAGTTTCCCATGCAAAGGAACCGATCTCGTCTAAGCCATGAATGAGAAGGTTTAGCCTTTTGGAGTAGGATTCTTGTTGCAATTCCAATTTTTTGGTTCTTTTTTTTCAAACTCCAACCTAGCTATTCGATCACGGAGTTCGTGATAATCAGTCAAAGAAACTTTTTCTTCAAGATCGTTGCTGATATTTTTGATTTTATGTTCTTGCTTAGCCAATCTTTCGTTAAACTCAGCAAATGTTGTCATAGTATTTGTCTAATTTTTCTTCTAAGCTCGCTATTCTTTTGACTAAATTAACGTTAGTATCAGTCAGATTCTTAATAGCAGTTAGAATATTGTCAATTTTGCCTTCCATTATGTCAACACTACACAGTAATTATCTCGAAAGCAGAGCTTAGTTTGGCAAAACTCGTCAACTGCTGCAATTTTTGCACTTACTCGTCAACTGTTATTTTACATTTAAGATTTCAGCTGCTAAAAACACGTCTGAACGCCAGTTTTGTCTGATTCGAATACTGTTCTCTTTTTATTGTTATCTTTTTTTCTGAGATGATGTTTTTTCTAAGATTATGTTCTCTTTTTTTCTGAGAGAAAATAATTTCTTGCGCCTGAGATTTTAAAAAAAGTGTCTGCACAGAACTTTCATTACCTAAGTTTGGTATCAAGTTGCAAACGAATATCCAACAAGGTATGAAGAAGCCTTAAAATTCTAATCCCTTTTCTAATTTTATATTTATGTGAGATTGGATTTTATGCTCCAGCATGTATGAAAGAAAAATATAGAAACCGTGTCTGGATGCAGAGCATCCAATGTGTTTAGTGTTAAGTGATATTGAGCCACGATTTCAAAAACTTGTTGAAGCGAAATGGCGATAAATGCACTGTAATAAAAGCTCTGCTTTTTGTGTTCTGTTTTTTTGATTATTTAGTTGGGTCACAGTTGTTCTTGCAGATAGGGCTTTTAAACAAATTTGGGTTGCAGAAGAAAATGGTTGAGAAACATTGGTTTCAGGTGATTTGTGCTGTGTGGAACTTGGAAAATAACGTTATACGAAGGCTGTTCAAAAAGTATCCGACTTTTTTGTGTAAAGCACACAAAACAATAAATTTGGAGAATTTTATTCAATCTCCTTCAAAATACTCCCCTTTGTGGTGCTCTCACTTTTCCAGCGCTTCTGTCACTTCTGAAAACACCTTTTGAACTCCACCTCTGCAATGCCCTGAAGCTCCTTCGTCGATTTTTTCATAATGTCTTCTCTGGACTAAAATCGCCTCCCCTTCAGAGTTAGTTTTAGTTTTGGGAACAGCCAGAAATCACACAGAGCCAAGTCGGGATAGTAAGGCGTCTGTCTAACAAGTGGCATGTTGTTTTTGACGAGAAAAGATCGGATTTCATGTGCGATATGAGCGGAGGCATTATCATGTTGGAGCTGAAAATTCTTTGCTGCCCACATGTCTGGCCGCTTTCTTCAAACAGCATCTCGAAAACGACGTAGTATTCTTTGTTGATTACCCGGCCTTCTGCGGCGTACTCATGATGCACGATGATATGGTAATCAAAAAAGCAGGTTAGCATGACTTTCACATTGCTGCGAACTTGCCGAGCTTTTTTTGGTCGTGGTGATTGCGGATGCTTCCACTGCGAAGATTGAAACTTGGTTTCTGGGTCATAGACATAAACCCAAGTCTCGTCACCGTTTATGATGATCTGAATAAATTCTGGGTCATGGTTTGCACAATCAAGCATGTCCTCAGCGATTTCCTTCTGGAGTTCCTTCTGTTGCTCCGTCAGCATCTTTGGAACAAATCTCCACAGGTTCAAATCCTCAATTAGCATGGGATGAACTGAGCCTGTGCTTATTCACACTTCTCCAGCAATTTCTTGTATCGTTATTCGACGATCCTCCAGCACTTTTTCACGCACCTGATCCATCACCTCATTATTTCGGCTTTGTGGATGGCCTCCCTGAGCGGTGAACACTCTCAACGGATGCACGGCCATCTTTAAAGCGCTTAAACCACTGTATTATTTGAGTTGGGCGAAGGCATCGTTTCCAAAAGCTTGTTGAATCTTTCGAATTGTTTCAACTTGTTTATCACCAAGTTTTTGACAAAACTTGATGCAATAAAGGTGTTCAATTTTTTCTGTCATTGCAATGAAATTTGCTGGAAACTAAAAAATCGACAAGCACGTGCTAGGCACCTGCGTTAAATACTTCACAGAAAGAGAAAGGAATGACGAAACGGCCCGAAAAGCTTCACGATTACGTTTGAATGTATACCTGTGTGCTGCCACGCATGGCACAAGCGACTCGCTCATAATTTGTTGGCAAGAGAGAAAAAAGTCGGATACTTTTTGAGCAGACCTCGTATCTTGTGTTTGATTTTAAACTTTGCAATTTTGTCTGTAGTACTGGTAAAATATACCTTAAAAGTCTTTTTTTTTTTATCATGGATGATGCTGTTATGTCGGTTTGCACTAAACGGCGACGATTGAATCAGTCAATTAAAGAGTTTTTAAATGAGTACTCAAATGTTGAAATCAATCATACAGAGCTTCCGTGTTTGCGAGCATTTGCATCAGCTACTTCAAGTGGAAACTTGTCTTCAGTCGACAAATCATCCCAATCTAATTCCAGTTTAACTGCTCCAGAATCTGGTTTGCAGTATCCTTCAGAAAGTTTAACTGCTCAATGTAGAGTTGGCTCACATAATCATCAGTCAAATGAATCTAGCATGATGTTTGATGATGTGTTGTCGTTTGGCAATTACGATGACAATAATTGCATTGATTCAGATATTGAAAGTGATTCCGAAATTGAAGAGATTAGACCTCAACTAGCTCGATGGGTAACAGAATTTAGTATTCCTGTCAGAGCCGTTTCTGCCTTGTTGATCATTTCAAGGTTGTATAATTTAGATCTTCCGAAAGATTACACAACTTTAATGGCAACTCCGACTAATTATTCTATCCAGAATCTTGCTGGAGGCAAGTATTTTTATGGTGGAAATCAAAAAGGAATTAATTTAGTGTCTGGAAATCGACTGTTAAAAAAATTGGAAAATCTGTCTTTTATCAGTTTAGTCGTGAACATAGATGTTTTGCCACTTTTTTGCTGCTCCAGAGTTCAACTTTGGCCTATTTTGGGAATGATCCAAGAGTTCCGCCATTAAGGACCATTTGTTATAGCTCTTTTTTCTGGTGCAAGCAAACCAGCATCACCTGATGCATTTCTGCAGCCGTTTATTGATAAAATTAAAAATAGCTTTGAGCATGGAATTGTGGTTTGTGGCAAAAATTAAAGTTAGAGGCATTTGTGTGTGATGCTCCTGCTCGATCATTTCTCGAATGCATTAAAGGGCACTCAGGATACAATTCTTGTGAACGTTGTATGCAACACGGTGAGTGGAATGGAAGACTAATCTTACAGCCCATACAGCCCAGCCTAGAACTGATCAAGATTTTAACTTGATGTTGGATGAAGACCACCACCAAACTCTTTCATCTTTAAGTCAATTAGATTTGGAATGGTTAGTAGGTTTGTTTTGGACCATATGCTTCTGGTTTTTCTTGGTGTGGTTCGCAAGAATATCTTTCTTTGGCTGTATGGGCCTTTAAAAACAAGGTTGCCATCACAAACAGTAAATGATATTTCAAAATCTCTAATTTCACTCTCTCCACATAAATCTCGAAACTTTTCTAGAAAACCAAGAGATTTAGCAGAAGTTAAGATGTGGAAAGCCAGTGAATTTTGCCAGTTTCTTCTCTACACTGGGTTTATTGTCTTGCATAAAAAGCTGCCATCTTACACGTATCGTAATTTTGTTTTGCACTCTGTATGTATTAGGCTGCTTTTTTTATCAGACAAACATCGCTTTACATTTTCTTACATACAAGAGCTGATTGAAACCTTTGTAAAAAATTTTGCTAAGATTTATAGCTCTCAGGTTATTTCACCATCTGCTACTAATACACCTAATTTTACCACGTATTCAAATGGAATGGTTTCTTATTCAAATAGAAAACAAATAAAGCAATAGTTAGTCAAGTCTTACAAAAAGAAACAAAAACCTAACTTAATTTGTTCGGGACTGATTGAACGGCAGTTTTACTTAATTTGATTAAAAACAGTAAAGCCTCATTATTTTAAATAAGGCTTTACTGTTTTTAATCAAATAACTTAATTTGGTCAGGTAAACACGCACCTAAACCGCTAACTGAACACTGTACTGTCTCTCGCCTATCTGACTTTGAATTTGGCGCCAAAACAATTAGTATTACTCCGCAAAGTAGAAAAACGGAGTTGGAGACAGTGCAAAAAGCACAAAATGAAAGAAAGCTTAAAGCAGTTGAAAAATATGCTTCAAATTACAAAGAACGTAATGGTCGTAACAAATGTGGTAGTCTAACAACCGTGTTTTTTACAAACGTGTTTTTTTGTACAGTAGATAACAATCCTTGACACTAGTAAATAAATTAGAAGTTCATCATTCAACATAATGACTAATCAAGATAACGGGCAGAAACCCATATCTTTCTCCCGCGTCTTGTTGTGTAAATACGGTGGGACGCTGGAACACAGGTTTTATCTTACAATGTTCATGGTCTTCTACATCTTGTTGATGATGCTAAACTGTTTGTTCATTAGACAATGTTTCATCTTTTCCATTTGAAAACTTTCTGGTACACTAAAAAAGATGATATGTAAACGCCAGCAAAAAAATCCATTTCCTCAAACTATTCGTTGTCTAGAAGAAAAACACCTTGCTAATGGAGGTAATTTGGAAAGCAAGGATTTTAGCAAACATTGGCAACAGCATTTTGATGGGCCTTTGTTAGATGGCTTAGGAAATTGCAAGCAGTTCAAGCATTGTAAATCCAGTGAAATGTATTTATCTGTATCAACAAATGATAATTGTTCTTACTTAGGAGGTTCTGCCTGCACTGTTAAAAACATGGTTTTAAACTCGTCGGGCTCAACTTTTGTAATCGTTTCTAAGTTTCCTATAAAAGAAGAATTTTTGTCATATCCTTTTAATCTTAGTCTTTGGGACATCTATTTGGTTTCAGGGTATTCGCAGGATCTGCTTGTTTATTCTGTAAATGAGATTGAATTCAAGTATGTACTGCTACCACATCCCCGTACACTAGGTTGTTTTGTTGCTATTCCGTTTAATCATAGCAAAAATTGATATTATGAGTTTTTTTTCAAAATTAAAAAATTTGTAGCAAAAACACTTTGAAATGTAACTTACTTGCAAGTATAACCAATAATTTTGTGCAGTTGCAAATATTTTACTTCATTGCTACTTTTTGAACTACCTGTTGATAAAGATTACTAGTAGGCCTAGCTTTTTACAGCCTTTATATAAACATTGATTTTTTAAAGATTTAAAACATTTAAGGCTGATTGTGTAATTGCATTTTATTCACCAAGTTGCCTTGGCCAGGAAACAGTGAAGGAACTTTTCGGTCTTGGAGTGAAGCTGGCACCTCTCTACCCATAGGCGTAGCCAGGGGGAGCCCAGGAGGCCCGGGCCTCCCCCAATTAAAATACCACGAATGATAAAAATTACAACAACGTAGGCTAGCGCTGTTTAGTTGCAGTTTTTTTTTCAGCAATTACGCACATAACAGTAATTAACAATAACATTAATGACAGAGGTGGAGTCCTCGAGGACGTCCTTGGCCTCGAGGACGTCCTCGAGGACGTCCTCGAGGACACATTTTGAAGTCCTTGGCCTTGGCCTCGAAGCCTCAAGTCCTTGGCCTTGGCCTCGAAGCCTTAGGTCCTCGAAAATTGCCCTGTCCTCGGCTCGAGGACAGCACTATTTTTTGAACCGTTGAAATTTTGCCGGAAAACGCCAGAAACCTCGCGGAAAATTTGCAAATACCTTTTTTATTTTGAGCAATTGAAGCATAGGCTTAGCCAAACGGGCCTCCCCCCCAATTGAAATTTCACCAATGACAAAAATGTGACAAAAAAGCCTATTGTTTCTTCAGTTTTAGTTTCTTTATAGCGTTTTTCGCTTATACCAGTAGCGAACAACAATATTGAAGACCAGGGGCCCCAGGACCCCTAAAATCAATTTTTGCCAGCCAATTTAAACGTAAACCTGGAAGAAATGGAGAGTTTTTGTCCTAAAAGTTGCTATCTCAGGATCACATCTAGCCTTTTTATGAACGTAATGCATTAACCAAGGCCGGATTTACCACAATATGGCGCAGTACCAGCTAAAGGCCCTGCGCTCAAATCTTAAGACTTTTTATGGTCTTCACCTACATTTGGCAGAAAGATGTTGCGAAAATCTCCAAAGTGCCAGGGGCCCAGCGCGATGAAAATCCGGCCCGGCAATAACATGGTCAGCAGCGTAGCCAGGGGGGTCAGAGATGGCTATAGCCCCCCCCCCCCCATTGGCCTGTCAACCAAAATACAGAATAACAAAAACCCACGTTTTTAGCTCTTCTGAAACTGTCTTTTGCGCTGACTAAAAAGTGATTTAAAGCATTTTTTGAAACATATATTTAGAGAGGGGGGGCTAATTCGTCAAAAATTAAAGTCACCAATCAATAAAAACTTTAAAAATGCCCAAAAATAAGCAATCAAAATTGATCGCTAGAGTAAAAACGCCAAACATAGGTTTTATCAAAAAATATATTATAAACTCAGGAATAAGGGGGGGGGCTATTCAGTGTTAGTTAATTACCAATCACTTTTCTCAAATATCTTTCCATTAGCCCCCCTCCCCCCCCCCCGATTATTTTTCTTTATTAAAATACAGTCGAAATAGGTACTCCGTGTGAGTTTTATTGAATAGTAGGATTTTATGATTTACCAGCATGTAAACAAGAAAACTGCAATGTTATCATTAGCCATCTCCCACATAGCCCGATAATGCAACCAGTTGAATCATGTAGCGCGGTCAATTTCTATGCCACGTTCTAAAAGCATTATTTTTTATTAAAATAGCTCTAAAATTAAGTTATGTTTGCGAAAAAATGCAAAATTTGCGAGCGCTGGGGGCTCCACCCCCAGACCCCAGTGCCTCCGGCGGCTGGAGGCTTTGTCCCCAGGCTTCCAAAACAGCCTCCTCCCCCCCCCCGATTGCGAATTTCTGGCTACGCGCCTGAACATGGTCAGTAAGCGAAACTACCCATCTATTGTACTATTTTTCAATAACAATTCATACATTTTTTAAAAACCGATCAGTGGTCGAGTGGATAGAGCGTCTGTTACTGAAGCGGTAGACTCGAGTTCGATTCCCGGTCGGGTCAAACCAAAGACTATAAAAATTGGTATTCACAGCTTTCCTGCTTGACGTTCAGCATTAAAAGGGATAGTGTTAAGCCTCCGCCATGTGTGGTGGACAGGTGGGCAGGTGGCAGCTTGACTCGAAGACCGAAAGGTCCCTTCGCTGTCTCCTGGCCAAGGCAACTTGGTGAATAAAATGTAATTACAATTACAATTCACCTCCACCTCGCCAGTTTTTACTCACAAAATACTTTTTAAAAAAATCAGCCATGGAAAATGCTGATTGAACAAATCGTTGAACTTCAGTGGAGGGGGCCTGGGCCCCTTGGCCTAACATGCACTTCTATAACTGGTTATTTTCATGACAAAACAAAAATCTCTAAGAAAAATTCTCGAGTGGGTTTTCATTTAGTGCTAAAATGTTGCAGGAGTCAATGCACTTTACTTCCCCCTACCTGGACCAAATCACGTACAATTAAACTTTAACATCAAAATGCAAAATGTTAAACGTGTTTTGAACTTAAATTGCAACTAGAATGAGGATTAAACAATTCAATTTTTTTAATTGGCTTTCAAATGTCAAAAATCTAGTGCTTTCAAATGGCTCCAAACATGTGCGAAATGTGATACAATGGCATTAAAATAGCTTTTTTTCCAAAAAATTACAAAAAATCGCCCAACAGCTGGGGGCTTCACCCCCAGACCCCCGTCTGTGATAAGTTTGAGTTACACTGGCTTTCTCAAAACGTCTCCAAAGTTACGTATTTGCACTTTTCAACTATATTAGTTGAGGCCCTCTCCCTTTGCAAAATCCTGGTTAAGTGCCAACAGGCAAATTTTTGATGACGTCATTGCACGTGATTTGTGGTTTAGACCTCTCCAATCAAAAATTCTGGCTACGCCTATAAATTGGAGATTGCCTGAAAAACTTTTTTGAAGACCTTTTTTGTTTGGAAAACACTTGCGGCTGTGTCCTTGGTCCTTGGCCTTGACCTCGAGCATTCCTGTCCTTGGCCTCGAGAGGGTCTGTCCTCGGAAAGGCTGTCCTTGGCCTTGGCCTCGGATTTTTTTTGTGTCCTTGGCCTTGGCCTTGGCCTCGAGCCTTATGTCCTCGACTCCACCTCTGATTAATGACGATGAGAGAGCACCGGGGTCCTTAACTAACAACCAGGGGGCCCCAAACTAACGACTATGGGACCCAAACCAACAACTAGGGGCCCCGTGGCCCCTAACTGATAACCAGGGGGCCCCGGGGCCCCTAACTGACAACCAGGGGGCTCTAGGGCCCCTAACTAACAACCAGGGGGCCCTAACCGACAACCAGGAGCCCCAGGGCTCCTAACTGACGACCAAAGGGCCCCAAGGTTCCTAAATAACGACCAGGGGGCCCCTAACTAACAACTAGGAACCCTGAGGCCCCTAACCGACAACCAGGGGGCCCCTAATTGACAACCAGAGGGGCCCTGCGGCCCCTAACCGATGACCAGGGGGCCTCAGGGCCCCTAACTGACAACCAGGGGCCCCAGGGCCCCCAACTAAAAACCAGGGGCCTCTAGGGCCCCTAACAGAAAATCAGGGGGCCCTGAGGTCCTTAACTGACAACTAGGGGGCCCCTAACTAAGAACCAGGGGGCCCTGGGGCCTCTAACCGACAACCAGGGGGCCCCGGAGACCCTAACCAACAACAAGGGGGCCCCTAACTGACAACCAGGGGGCCCCGGGGTCCTTGACTGACAACCAGGAGGCCCCTAACTGACAACCAGGGGGCACCTGGGGATCCTAACTGATAACCAGGAGGCCCCGGGGCCCCTAACTTACGATCAGGGGGCTCCAGGGCCCCTAATTAACAACCAGGGGGCACCGGGGCTTCTAACTGACAACCAGAAGTCCCCTGGGCCTCTAACTGACAACCAGGGAGCCCCAGAGCCCTTGATTGACGACTAAGGGTCCAGGGCCAGGAGCCCCTTAATTCAAATTTTTAATAATTTATATTCAAAATCTAAAAGAAATTTTAGAGTTTTTTCCTAGAAGTTGCAACCCCAGGCCCTCGTTTAACGTTATTATGAACTTAATGCTATAACACAGGCGGTAAAGCAAACCCCCCAATTGAAATGCTACCAATGATAAATATATTGAGAGCATAGCCAATACGTTGTCCTTGTCCGGAATTGCAGTTTCTTTAATTTAAGATTTTCGCGTACAAAAGTATGTAATAATAATGGCGACCACGTGCTCACGTCATAATAATGTCATGCAATTCTTGTACGTTTCAAAAAACTGTCAAGTGACTTGACTTAAGTCCTCCACGTTTTGGAAAAAAGTTATTTTAATTTTGGTTTAAATGTTTTTTTTTTTATGAAAGAACTTAAGGGCGCGATCTTATCTCAAAATCATAGGCGAAGCCAGGGAGGTGGCCCAGGGGGCCCGGACCCCTCAATCGAAATGCCACCAATGACAAAAATTTGACAAAAAAAGTCTTGTTTTTTCCTTTTCAGTTTCTTTTAGCATCTTAGCGTACAACAGTACACGCGCACAACAGTAATTAAAAATAAATAATATTGACGACTAGGAGCCCGGCGCACCTCCTTAATTCAATTTTTTCCAACCAATTTAAACGTATAACCAGGGTGAAATCATATATTTTGTCCTAAAAGTTGCTTCCGCAGGCCCTCATCTAAACTTTTTATGGACGTAATGAAATAACCAGCGCCGGATTTGCCATATGGCACAGTGACAGGGTCCCACCCTCAGATAGTAGGACTTTTTTGGTCTTCATTTATATTTGGCAGGAAGATGTTGCAAAAATCCCCTAAGTGCCAGAGGCACCGCGCTATGTAAATCCGGCCCGGGAATAACATGTTTAGTAAGTGTAACCATTTATTGGACCATTTTTCAATAACGGTTCACCTCCACCTTGCCAGTTTTTACGCACAAAATACTTTTAAAAAAATAGCTGGGAAAATGTTCATTGAACAAGTTATTGAAGTTGAATTGAGGGGTCCTGGGTCCCCTGGCCGTACATGTACTCCTATAACTGGTAACTTCATAAAAGGAAATATTTTGAGTGGATTATTATTTACTGCTAAAATATTGCAAAAGGCATGTGTCTTACTTCCCCCTATATGGACCAAATCACTTACAATTAAAATTTTACACCATAATGCAAGATTTTAAACGTGTTTTGAAATTTAATTGCAAGTTAAAAGAAGATTGAACAATCAAAATTTTTTGATTGACTTTCAATGTTAAAAATTTGGTTCTTTCAAATGGCTGTGAACACGTGCGAAATGTAATCCAAAGGGATTAAAATAGCTTTTTTTTCCAAAAACTTACAAAAATCGCCCAGCGGCTGGGGGCTTCGCCCCCAGACCCCCGTCTGTGATACGTTTGAGTACACTAACTTTCTCAACATGTCTCCTAAGTTAGACATTTTTGCTTTTTAACTGTTAGTTTTTGCCCTCTCCCTTTACCAAAATCCTGATTAAGTGACAACAGACCACGACTTCAGAATTCAGATCTTTCATTCTACGATATCTTTGCCCTACAGAAAGTTCCTTTTTTGAAAATTTCTGATGACGTCATTGCATGTGATTTGTAGTTTGGGCCCCTCCCAATCAAAAATCCTGGCTACGCCAATGTCTCTACCACACACAGTTAAGCTTCACACTGTCTATTTACTTGCTGAACTAAGCTGTGAATACCAATTTTTATAGTCTTTGATTTGACTCGACTGGGAATTGAGCCAGAGTCTGCTGTTTCAGTAGCAGACGCTCTATCGGTGCAGTGTCAGTAGTTATTGTGATGACTTTGTTATGCTTAATTTTTTTAATTTAGATTTTACCTTTAAAAGTAATAATGTATGCTATTGTTGAATTTGAAAACAAAAGCGCTTCAGCTATTCCATCAAAATGGCTTAATGAGGAGGAGGAACAGTGCTATTGGCCAAAGCCAAATTCTAAAGACTACAGCAAAATTGGCTCCTTAATTAAAAAATGTTTATCTTACGCTTCTGATTGGGTGATTGGGTGCTTCATTGTTTTATGTACTTTGACTTGCGCTAAATTGCTTTTTGTCAAACCTTTTATCGATAGTAAGAGCAACCCCAAAGTACACTTTGCTTTGTTTACTTAGAAGTTACAACAGGGTCTCTCAAAAAAAGGGTTGCTTTCATCCCCTTTTGGTTTAATAAACTCAGGACTTTAGGTGGTCAAAAAGCAAAGAGTACGATGTCTTGTGGAAGCTTCAAGGAAATTAATTGTTGACCATTTCAAAGTGGCTCTCTATTAAGTTCAGTTTACTTTTATGTCCATTAATGTTTAGGTTAATTAGTATTATAAATGTAGCTATCCTGTGCTTCATTTTCATTTTGCTTACAATTCTTGTGTTGGGTTTCGAACTCGTGGTCTCTGCAAGCCCTCAGGTTGGTAAGATATGATGCGAGCGGCACGTCTTGCTTGCCGCAGGACTTGCGGTGATTACGAGCTCAATCTCCGTTTCCTTTATTTTTGAACGTTTAGTGCAAAGTTTGATTTACAATTTGTTATGTAACTTAACTCTGTTTTCAGTTAACAGAACACAGTTGTTCTTTTCCTTAGTTTTGTGATCATGAGTTAATGAAGTACAGTTTTTTAGTTTAAGTTTTGAGTTCTGAAATTTATCTAAGTCAAATAGCGATAGTGGTGACCCCGTTTTCAAGAACATGCCTAGACCGAAACTACAAGAATTAAGACAACCAGAGCTGAGACTAGGTGAACATGGAATTCCAATGGGAAACAAATTATGTCAAGAATTTTGGGAAGAACAACCGCAGGTATGGTTTAATTTATTGGAGCGTAAATTTGAAGAATACCAAATTGAATCTAATTTACGAAAATCTAGCTTGCTTTTGTCAAGATTAACCCAAAAAGCGCTTTTAGCTGTTCTAGATTTAATTGACGATAACGACACCACGTATGAGCAAGTCAAAATACGGCTTTAAATCACTTTGGTGATTCTGTTCAGCACGAAGTAACCAAGCTGTTTTCTTCTCCGCCCCAAATGACTAAAAAGCAGAATGAAATTTTGGTAGAGTTACGAACAAGTTTTCCAAGCAACTCTATGACAGACGAAGCCCTTAAACCATTGTTTATATCTCGACTACCGTATTTTGTGCAGTTGCAGCTATCTGCTCATTTTACTGAACCCTTGCCACAGCTAGTGCGAGAAGCAGACGGAGTAGCAGGTTTTGTTGACAACACTTGGGCATTGCATCCGTTTTTGTCTCAAAACCCTGCTGAGCCCATTGCCAACGCGGTAAGCAGTAAAAACTCACTGCTAGAAGCGCAACGTGAAAATGCAGTACTTAAAAAACAAATTTCTCAGCTTGAAGAAAAATCAAGTGAATGCTCTTGTACAAACCAACATGCTGATGGTAAGAAAAAATTGATTTAACTAACAAAAATTTAGCAGTGGAAAAATTGCCTGTGCTTTTTTTTGCCGATTGCAAATTTACTCATATTTTGAAGGAGTACCCAGATTTAACTAGGCCACGCAACAGAAGCATCGCAGAGAGAGTACCAATTGAACATCAGATACAGGTTGACGGTTATCCATGTCACGCTCGTTGCAGACCAATGTCGGCCGAAAAACTTCGATGGCTTGAAAAAGAAATCGAGAAATTATTGGACGAAGACGTAATCGAGGTAAGCGATAGTGAGTTCGCTAGTCCCATTTACCTCGTGCCGAAAGCTCCTGGAAGTGACACTAAATATTGAATCGTAACGGATTTCAAAAATTTAAATCGCATTACGGTCAAGGATCGATATCCTCTTCCGAGGATTGAATCTATTTTTGATAGACTAGGAGGTGCAACGATTTTCAGTAAAATTGATCTGAAACGTGGTTATTGGCAAATAAATCTTGCCAAAAATTCTCGAAAATACACTGCCACTATAACCCCCATTGGGCTTTTTAAATTTAAAGATTTAGCTATGGGCCTTTGTAATGCTACTTCTACTTTTATGAGATTAATGGATTTCATTTTACGTCCTTTAAGCGACTTTGCAGCCGCTTATATTGATGACATCATTATGTTCTCACGCAGTTTGAAAAAACACGAACAACATTTGCACCAGGTGTTTTCACGTTGGCAAAAAACGGTCTAACAATCAATCCATCGAAAACACACTTAGGTCAACACAAATTTTCGTTTCTCGGACACGAAATTACATCAGAGGGCGTCGCTCCTCTACCCGAAAAGTTGCAGGCAATTTCTGATTATCCAAGTCGGTCACAATTAAGCAGCTAAGTGCCTTTGTAGATTTGGTCAATTACTATCATAGCTGTTTGAAAAACCTTGCGGAAGCTTTGGCTCCTTTAACACAATTTCTGTGCAAAAGGTTTAAGGGAATTCGAAAAGTACCGAGGGACAAAAAAAGCGAAACGGCTTTCGAAAATGTTAAGAAATTGGTATGTCAAGCAACCTTATTGGCTTACCCAGTTGCGGGTTCGAAACTTATCTTACTACCAGATGCGTCAGATCTGTCGACAGGAGCGGCTCTTTTGCAGGTAAGCGAGGGTAAGTTGCAACCTTTAGCTTTTCATTCCAGGAAACTGACAGATGTGCAAAAGCGTCAAACAATTCTGGATAGAGAACTTTTTTGCTATTTTTGATGCTGTTCGTAAGTTTAGTCATTATCTTGAACAACAGGAATGCCAAATACAATGTGACAATAAGGCACTAGTCAACATGTTCCATTCTTCCAGGGAACAACTGATCGGAAGGCGAGCTCGACAACTAGCTTTTGTTTGCGAGTACACAAATGATGTGATTTTTATTGGTACCAAAGATAACCAAGCAGCTGATGCTTTATCTCGAATTGAAATCAATAACTTGATATTTTTGCAGAAAAACGATTTGAATTACAGCGACATGGCGAGAGAGCAAGGGAAAGATGAAGAAATCATGCGACTTTTTCATCAGCAGGACGACAACACATTGGTTATCGAAGAGTTTAAAGTGCCAGGTACTGACGATCTTTTGCTGTGTGATACTTCCACGAACCATACCAGGCCGCTTATTCCTCAAAACTACCGTTTAAAAGTTTTCGATAGTTTTCACAAACTCGCCCACAGTGGCACTGAAACTAAAGTTAAAATGATGCAAACTCGAGTAATATGTCCGGGAATGAGAAAACAAATTTCGAGCTGGTCGAAGTCATGCCCTGAATGCCAAAAAGGAAAAATTTGGAAGCATAACTGGACACCTATGCAAAAGTTTGACTTACCTTCACAGAGATTTCAACGCGTGTGTATAGATCTTGTAGGGAAATTGCCGATGTCTGAAGGCTATCAATATCTACTGACCATTGTGGATCGTTTTACGAGATATGTACAAACTATTCCATTGAAGGATGCGACGGCGGAATCCGTGTGTTCAAGATTTCTTCAAGGCTGGGTTGCGTTTATGGATGTTCCAGTGTACTTACAGTCAGATCATGGTAGTTGTTTCCTATCTCAAAAGTTTCAAGCTCTCTTAAAGATGCTGGGCATACAACATTTGCTTGGAAGTGCTTGTGATCCTACAACGCAAGGTTTAGTGGAAAGAGTCCATCGACAATTAAAGGACTCACTTCGCATGTGTGAAAATCCACACGATTGGTACATTAATTTATCCATAACACTCTTAGCAATGAGAAATTCTGTGAAACAGGATTTGGGATGTAGCGCTAACGAAATGTTATTCGGGCAGCAACTGCGTTTACTTTACGAATTTCAGCCAGTGATGTCCACCGCACCGAATAACCCACTGCACTTTGTTTCCAAATTACGGGAAAATTTTAACTCATTGGAACCAACCAACCTCCCCCATTGGCAAGTCCATCAAAATGCAGAATTGGAAAAACACTACGTTTTTAGCACTTTTGAGGCTGTTTTATGCACTGAAGTGGACTAAATAGTAATTTAAAATATCTTTTGAAGCATATATTCAGGGGGTGGCTAATTTTTCAAAAATAAAACTAACAAATAAATGAAAACTTTGAAAAATGGTAAGAAATAAGCAATTAAGTTTGATCGTAAGTGTAAAAATGCTTAACATAGGTGTCATCAACAAATATATTATAAACTAAGGAATGGGGGGGGGGGGGGCTGTTCAGTATTAGTTAATTACCAATCATTTTTCTCAAATCTCTTTTGATTAGCCCCCCAATTATTTTTCTCTATAAACTGTTTACGAAATAGATTACTCCGCGTGAGTTTTATTGAACTATTCCATTTCATAATTTACCAGCATCTAAACAAGAAAACTAACATTTTACCATTAGCCACCTCCCAAATAGCACATTTATGCCACCAGTTTAATCATGTTTTCACTGCCAATTTCTAAGCCACGTTTTAAAAGCATTATTTTGTAATCAAAATAGCCCTAAAATGAAGTTATTTTTGCAAAAAAATGCCAAATTTTCGAGCGCTGGGGGCTCCGCCCCCAGACCCCCAAAACAGCTCCCCATTGCGAATTTCTGGCTACGCGCCTGTAAAACACAGTTCGTCTTTTCCTTAGTTTTGTGATCATGAGTTAATGAAGTGCAGTCTTTTAGTTTGAGTTTTGAGTTCTGAAAATTATCTGAGTCAAATAGCGATATAGATAACACAAAAGATAAATAAGTTTCAACCTTAATGCACTTCGCCACAGTTTCCATGAGAAAGCCAAACAGGTGACTTATAAACTCCTCTAAAATTAGAGGTGAACACATGGAAACTGTGACAAGAAAACAATATCGAAAAAGTATAAGCATAAACATTTTTCGATTGATGTTTTATAGTCTCAGTTCCCATGTTTATTTTCTTGTTTTGGAAGTGTTCATAAGTCACCTGTTTGGACTTCTCATGGGAACTGTGGCGAAAAAGTTCATTAAGGTTGAAACGTGTTTGTCTGTTGTGTCATCTATTATACCTACTAATTTGGTGCATTTTGCCAAAAAATGAGTCAGTGTTGTGTTGTTGCACGATAGAGACTTACGCACGGGCAAAGGAAAAGGAAAGAGAAGCCATGGATTTATCTGACATCAAAACCTGCGTGGAAGATGATGGTTTCTTTCCATTGAAAAGAAAGTCTGTAAAAGTTTTGTAATTGATGAAATACGGGTATGTTGTGAATGCTAATAAATTATAAGAGTTCGGCAAAGTGTACTTTCTATGAAAATTTCCGCAAATGTCTGTATTCAGCTGTGATTTTTCATTTTGTGGATTTATGGAAGTGTCACTGCAGTTTAACATTTTTAAAATTAGCTTTGGATTAATTGCATAGTGCTTCCAAATATTTTTATAGTGGCGTTGTTTAATTTCAGTCTTACCATGTAATTTTGCTGCTTTTCTTTTGTGCAAGTAGACTTGCTTGTCTTTGTTAAAAACAATGTTGCATAAGTTGCGGTTTAACTAACTAAAAAAATCACAGCGACAGTTGCCCTGCATACTTCTACGATCAAAAACGCGACAAACCAACTTTGTTTTAAAAACGAGCAATATTTTCGTGAATAAAATAATACCGACTGCGCTATCCAAAACTGCGTTTTGCAAATTGCATGCGGTAACAAAACAGTAACTTAAGTATCGTGTTTTTCAGACGAAAAGCCTCCAAGCGATTTCTCAATGAATCGTCTTCTGAAGATAGTGGAGATGAAGGTTCTTCAGAACATGAACTACCGGTAGATAATGAGCTCTCACCTCCTCCACCCCCACTTACTCTAGCTCCTCCGGCAATCAAACCTCTGTATCAACACAACTCATAGTCTCTGCGTTGCCACCACCGACTATCGTTTCAGCACCGGCTCGTCATTGCAGTCCAGTGGATTTGTTCACACCAACGCAGCAGGAGTTGGTGCGATCATATTCGAATCCAAGTCACATATCATCACAATCAGGTATGAAGTTCTATAGTACGTAGTTTTTTGTTTTATTAGCCTTTGTTATGTAATAACTAATTGACTGTTTATACACCTAGTCAGCTAGTTAAGTATTCTGTAGCAGAAAATGGGCTGCAGATATTGTAATCAAGAACTACCTTACAATTAATTTTAAACGGAAGTCTTTTGACGGGGTTAACGAAAAAATGCGATAGTCTAAAATAAATTTAGTACTTTCAAGCCGACCATGGTTAAGAGCTCATCTTTATCCCAAAAATGCTGTAGTATAACCTAGCAAATTGAATTGTGAAAGATTTGTGTTATTGGGCACGAAATACTGCTCAAATGATATTACACTATTTGAAAGAGGTGTACATTGTACTAGTAGTGTTTTAATGATTATTGTTTGTTTAATAGGTACAAAATATCTCGTTGGAGATAATATCGTCGTTGGCCTAATTAAATCGGTTATGGAGTTGAAGCAGCAAGTCGGGATACTGACTTGCACCGTCAACTCATTAATGGACGAAACGACTCCAACCAACGTTACTTCCAATTATCTACCTTCAAAAATGAAGCTACCAGCAAAAACGTTTAAAGAAATGGATAAGCTTGAAGAGCTGCTGCAAGTGCCCAGCACTCAACAAGCAATGGTGAGTTTTTTTTTTGTATTTGACGTTTTACGCCACTCTAAAAATGGATAAGCTTGAAGAGCTGCTACAAGTGCCCACCACTCAACAAGCAATGGTGAGGTTTTTTTTATATTTGACGTTTCAAGCCACTCTAGGTCCAGTTTACATTGTGCTATAACATCGTCTGTATATGAGCGTTCCTTTAGTTTATTTAAGGGGGTGAAGCATTCAGCAGGTTTTTCTTACCCTTTAGTTCTTTCAAATCTGCAACGAGTGTCTTAGTGAAATTAATACTGAAAACTAATTTTTGATGCAAAACATTTTTGCCTTTTTTTTTAGGCAGTTATTTCAACATAACCAATTAAACTTATACGTTCCCGATCGCATTACTGGTGATAACTTCATGTGATGACTGTTTTAAGAAAACCAGTTCACTTGATTTGTTTTCTTTTTTAACAAGTTCACTTGATTTGTTCAAAAATGGGAAACGATCGTAGCGCTTTGCATTATACGGAGAAACTGCCGTATAATTGTAAAAGGAGGAGTTGGTTGTCTTATTGGTGCATCATAAATAAGGAGCTACCATAGAATCACAATAAACAAACAAGAAAATTGAATATTTGGCTTTTAATGGTTTACTACTCACTGCATTGCCTTAATTCAAGTTATTGAGAATTCATATTTTACAGGTCAACATGTTGCGTGACATTGACGGCCGCAACCTCAAGGAACTCGTAAGCCGCGCCATAAGCCAAGTAATGAGCAATGATTTGGCGCTGTTTTACAATCTTTCAGGGCGCAACGGCAAGGAATCCTTTAAGAAATTGTTAATTCTGTCTGTGCTGTATGGTGCTTTTCCTTGTTTTCTTGTAAACAAGCAGAATGTAAATATCAATTTTTTTTTTCACTAGATTAAATGATTTGGAACTGCTAAAATTTGAACGAAAACAGTTGCTCAAGTTTGCAGATTAAAAATCTGAGGGTTTCTTCGCTTGTTCGCTGAATTTGCAGCTCGTTTAAAGCCACCAAGTAGGGAGCGATAATTATCGTAAACCGTCTTATCCAATGACCAGGATGCGAGTTAAACCCAAATCATGCAATCAGGGTCGTTGTAAAAACGACGCCATTACCTTCTCGGCCCCGCTGACTACTTACTGCAAATTGGTAAAAATAAACCCTCAAATAGTGTTTATGATTGTGGTGTTTTTGTAATATTGTGGAATACTAAAGCATGGGATGTCTGGGTTTTCCCAATAGATTAGTGGGCTACCCTGTTTATTCTTATGATAAAAGCATGGGATGTAGGTGGGTCTGCACAGTTGAATCCCAGTGGTAAAAGCATGGGATGTGGGCGGGTTTGCCCACTAAATTATTGGGCTGCCTAGATGGGGCCCAGGTTTGTCCCGCGGACAAAATCAAGTGGACCCCAAATGGGTAGCCCACTTTGGCCCAACGTTTTGGCTCACTTTGGCCCCACATGCAAATGTTCATTGGGCCATAGCCTCCGGCGGCTGGCGAATCCGCCCCCAGATCCTCGTCTGTGATATGTTGGCATTAGAGTACACTTCTTTACTCAATACACGTCTCTCAATTTAGACATTTTTGCATTTTAACTGTTGGTTTAAGTCCTCTCCTTGAACGAGTTTCTAGTTACGTGCCAATACCAGGCCACGGCTTTTGATCTTTCGTTCTACGATATCTTTGCCCCCACGAAGAATTCCTCGTTTGAAATTTCTGATGACGTCATTGCATGTGATTTGGGGCCCCCCCAATCAAAAATCCTATCTACGCCTATGGCTGCGATGCACTGCTTCTTTAGTAGATTTACTTGGCAAAGACTACAAGTGCGCTTTAACGGTACGATTCCTAACTGATCGTTTGGAACTAAGATATTTAAGGGAGTGCCGAACGAGAAGCAAAGGTTTTTGGTCAGTTTACGAGAGGTAGAAGCATCCGAACGAATTTTAACCACAAAAAATTTTCTCAAAGAGTCAACTTCAGTATTGAATAAAGATGTTTGTTCAGATCAAACCAAAGCCATTGTGCCGGATTAGTTCACAAAGCTGTGCAACAAAATAGCAGGCGACCTTGAATATTGCTTGGAAAGTAATGCTAAGGAAGTAGCTGCTGTTGTTGCTGGGTAAATTGCTAGAAAACTGATAAACAGATTTCAATGAGTTGAATGTGAAAACTCATTGACTACCATTGGCCCACAACCAGGCGCGTAGCCAGAAATCTGCAATGGGGGGCAGCGCTCAAAAATTTTGTATTTTTTTGGTGAAAATAACTTAAGTTTAGGCCTATTTTGATAAAATTAATGCTATTAAAACGTGGCATAAAAATTAGCAGTGAAACAAAATGACTATACTTGCACAGAGCTGGACAGCACTGTTTCGAGCTTTTAGCTCTCATCGGCAGCCCTCAGCTTCTCTAATCAGAAGTATTCCCCAGCTTTTTTTGTGTGGATTTTTATGGGTTTTTGGAAATGCGTGGAGTTTGTGGGATTGTAGTGGGAGCAGTATTGATCACTGCCAACCATCCCCAGCTGCTCTAAGCAGTGGTGCCGATCTTTCTTAAGCATTGGGGGGGATAATTTGCAATTTTACCTCAATTTTGCCTGATTTTCAACATTGGGGGGATGAACCTCGACCACGATCTTTTTCAGGTAAGCAAATCAAGTGAAGACCAAAAAAAAAGGTCTTCACCGAATATTGAAGAGTTTTTTCCCGACATTTAAGTGAAGACCAAAAAAAAGGTCTTAACCAAAAATTGAAGAGTTTTTTCCCGAAATCACGTGAAGACCACAAAAAAGGTCCTAACATCATCTAGCGCTCAGATGCAGAACACAGTAAAACCAAAGCTGGGCACTTGCGCCGCAGCTATTTCACTTGCGATAGCGCTTGTGCCGCAACTATTTTTAAACGGTTGCACTGACGCTTGCGCCGCAAGCATTTTAGCAATTTTGAGCGCAATCGCGCAAGCGCAATTTAAATAAGCTTACGATTAAGATTAAATAATTGTTTTCCAACAACTGTGATTAAAATCTAAAAAAAACATTGACGAGGAAGATTTATGAAAGCCTCGTCATGGGAAATTGCAATCGTTTACTGCTTGCAAAACTTCGTTATACAGCACGATTTACAGCAGGAGTTTTTCATTAAAACTTTTTCCATGAAATGTTTTGACGATTTTTCAAAATTTCAAATTTTTCAATTGCGTATTTCAAAAAATGGTTGCAGAATCAAATTTTAAAGCGAAAAACTACTTTTATTATTGTCTTTCCAGAAATACGCTATTCATTCTTAAAAAATCTTAAAATATTGCTTCGCGAAAGAATTTACCGCGTTACTTGCAATTTGTCTAATGTCTTACCCATAGGTGTAGCCAAGGGAGGGAGCGAGGGTCCCCGGGCCTCCCCCAATTGAAATGCCACCAAAGATAAAAATATGACAAAAATGCCTATTATTTTTTCTTCACTTTCAGTTTCTTTGAGCATTTTTTGCGTACAACATACACACGTACAACCGTAATTAACTACAATATTGACAACCAGGGAGCACGAGCTCACTCAAGTCAATTTTTACCAACCAATTTAGATATGTAATCCGGGTGAAATTAAGATTTTTGTCTTAAAAGCTGCTTTTTCAGGCCCTCATCTAACCTTTTTATGAACTTAAAGCATTAACCAGTGGGGGATTTACCATATGGCGCAGTGCCTGGGGCCTAGCTCACCGATGCTTAGACTTTTTTTTTGGTCTTCACCTATATTTGGTAAGAAGATTCAAAGTGCCAGGGGCCCAGCGCAGTGTAAATCCAGCCCGGTCAATAACGTGGTTAGTAAGCGTAACCATCTATTGTACCATTTTCAACAACAATTCACCTCCACCTTGCCAGCTTTTACGCGACAGTGTACTTTAGAAAAATATTAGCTAGGGCAAACGTTCATTGAAAAAATAATTGAATTATGATTGACGGGGTCTTGGTCTTCTGCCCGCACATACTCTTACAAGTGACAAAACAAAAATCTGTGAGAAATATCTTAGTGTGGATTGTTTTATTATTTACTGGTAAATATTGCAGGAGGCAATGTATCTTACTTCCCCCTATCTGGGCCAAATCACGTACAAAATTTAACCCCAAAATGCAAGATTTTAAACGTGATTTGGACTTAAATTGTAAGTAAAATTCAACAATTCAATTTTTTCAATTGGCTTTGAAATGTTAAAAAATCTAGTTCTTTCAAATAGCTCAGAACGCGTGCGAAATGTATTCCAATAGCATTAAAATAGCTTGTTTTTTCCAAAAAATCGCTTAGCTTCTGGCAGACCCCATCTGTGATACTGTACGTTTGAATAACATTAGTTTACTCAACACGTCTACCAAATTTAGACATTTTCACTTTTAACTTTGGTAAACCAGACAACGGCGTCTGGTCTTTCGTTCTACAATATCTTTGACCCACAAAAAGTTCCTCTTTCAAAAATTTCTGATGACGTCATTACATGTCATTTGTGGTTTTGCCCCCCCCCAATCAAAAATCCTGGCTATGTGTGGCGTCCCTCCTTCCAGCCTGTCTCGCGAGGGGCCACAATTGTCTTTCAGCTTGATAGATTCACTTGAATAATTGCTAGTTCACCATTTGTTGTTTATTGTCAAAAATCAATTCACAGATGTTTTCATAAACAGCGATTAATTAAGATGGATTTTGATAGCAGCTTATCGTGCCACGTTGACAGCCGAAACAGAAAGACGATTATTTATCATTGCGTAATATGAAAAAAAGAGTTGCCAAAAGAAAAATTATTACTATAGACGGAGTTAACCGTATTGCCACAATACCCCCCACCAAGGCATCGGACGATTGGTACAATCGACCGAAGCCTGAATGACGAATCTGTGGGAATACAAAAAAAACTGATGAACAAAAAAACGAACTGATGTAATCACAGCGGAGCATTAAAACAAGCAAGTGACACACAACGAGAAAACTGGCACAAATAAAAGAATAAGCCTCCGCTTTAGGCTAGGGACAAAAAAAGAAAAGTTAAAAAAATATCCAATTAGTGGTTGAACAAGTAATCTTTTACGACAGTTCTTGTACCAAAGTCCACAAAGGATTGCATATTTCCAGCTCAGACGTCAGTGGCTGCGAGCGAGGGACAAAAAATAATTTTGAGCAACACATTGCTGAAATAATTTGGTAATTGTAATTACATTTTATTCACCAAGTTGTCTTGGCCAGGAGACAGCGAAGGGACCTTTCGGTCTTCGAGTCAAGCTGCCACCTGCCCATCTGTCTACCACACACGGTGGAGGCTTCACACTGTCCCTTTTAATGCTGAACGTCAAGCAGGAAAGCTGTGAATACCAATTTTTATAGTCTATGGTTTGACCCGACCGGGAGTCGAACCCGAGTCTACCGCTTCAGTAGCAGACGCTCTATCCACTCGACCACCGGTATATAGAGCAAAAACGAAGTCTGCTCCAAAACTCAAAATAAAAAAATGCCCAGGGATGGAGAAAGGAAGGTGCCCTATTTTGGAGTTTCAGATGTAAAATGGAGAGCAGCTAGGGACCGACCTCCCACCAAGCTTAGCTCAGAAAAAAAAAGAAAAAGGTGAGATTACAAAAAAAATTATCATCGAAAGCGAAACCGTTCTCAGCAACAAAAAAAAACTGCTGAGCCACAGCAAGGCTACACCAAGCACGTCACAGACAGACACACAAAAAAATCCAGCCACAAGGTTTCAAACAGAAAAGGGGCGTATAAAGAACAGTAACAGCGGTATGATAGCTGAAACTTAGAAGGAAGGATTAAATAGAAAATAATTTTGGAACTCGACAACCGCACACGATAACAAAAGGTGGACGAGGTCTCCAATGGAGTCTGGGGCGCGCGACCCAGAGCTGTGCACGGTGATCAGTCGTAACAACGCCGAAAACCCGAGAAAAGAAATCTAAAACATCCTAGCCGTGGTTTAACTCTCTGAGCAAAACTGAAATTATCTAAGCAGCAACGAGGAAAAACAAAGCAATGAACAATAACACACGCGTGACAAGGCTGTAAATCCTCCGAAACAAACGGGCGCTTGTACCCAACATAAAACTCATGAAAACAAACTAAAGCATCAAATTAACCAAAAAAGGAACTGTTAAGCTTTACAAAGGGACATAATCTTCGAATCGAGCGGATTATAGGAGCTCGCATTTGCGGTTGTCATCACTTAGTCCATGGGAGTTAAAAACTGCCTCGGCTACTTCAAACCATAGCAAACCGTCATCATCATAGAATTTTGGGAGCTTGATTGGCGCACCCAGGTCCCGAAATGCAGCAAAATGGGGTGTGCCCGGTAAGGTAGACAGAGTGGGCCAGCTGCCCCTTCCACGGCCAAAAGGGGTTGAGGCCAAATTTGAAAAACTCATCGAAAGGATTGTAGCTAAACATACAGTAAATACTGCTACGCTAGTAGGCATTCCGCGATACCGAGTCCGGTTCCTTATAGTTGTTGTTTGTCCGGTTGAAAGATTCTTGAAATAGATGCAACTCCAAATAATGGTCCAAATGCCGGTTGTATGTGTTCTTACGATCCAGTTGTTGTCGGCGGGGTCACCAATTTGTGGCGGTCCTCCTTTCAGCCTGTCTCGCGAGGGGCCACAATTGTCTTCCAGCTTGATAGATTCACTCGAATAATTGCTTGTTCTCCATTTGTTGTTTATTGTCAAAAATCAATTCACAGATGTTTTCATAAACAGCGATTAATCAAGATGGATTTTGATAGCAGCTTATCGTGCCACGTTGGCAGCCGAAACAGAAAGACGATTATTTGTCATTGCGTAATATGAAAAAAAGAGTTGCCAAAAAAAAAATTATTACAATAGACGGAGTTAACCGTATTCCCACATACGCCTATGGCGTTACAGTAATTCAAAATCAAGGAAACACCAAAAACTATCAATTGCAATTTTTGCTGCTAGTCTGGGAAATTTTAAGGAAATCGCTAACCAAAGTGACAGCATCGGTATAGCTCTTAATTAACATACTTAGATGATTCAATTTCTTTAAACAAAAACATGATGATTTTTGTAGCATGCTTCAGTCGCCAGAGAGTGATGCTAATTGCTCCAAAAGCATAAATGCACAAATGCCTCGGTAGCTCTTAAGAAAATAGAAGACATAAAGTCACAATCTGGATCAGCCTCTGGTTGTCAGAAAAAATGACTACGGATAAGATTTGAACCCTTGCCTGCACGCAACAACCAGACACATACACTGGTTTTGAATTCGCGGCAGTCCTTCAACGCAGGACGGGCGTTAGACCACTCTGCCACTGTGTAGCTATGTGTTAAAATGAGCATGCTAATATGGACTAAGTGCACTGAAATTTAAACGGTTACGCTCGGGTTCCGATGCTCGCGCTGTGCGAGTGACGAGTTCGTAAGATTATTGTTGATTAACATTCTACTCGTCGGTATAGCTCTTAGTTGATTTAAATCCTTTATACTACATATATGATGATTTTTTAGCGTGCTCCATTCGTCAGAGCAGAGTGACGCTAATTGCTCCAGGAGCACAAATAGCATCGAAGCAAGTAATCGATTTCCTTGACAAGCCATAAGAAAAAAAAAAAAAATATATATATATATATATAGTTTTTATAAAGATAAGGAAATATCAAACAGGCACTATTATATAATAGTTGTATAGGGCATAACAAGTCAAGTCAAGTTTATTTTACCAAACGTTAAAAGTACGCAGGAAGGAATCAGTGAAAAGACCATTCGGTCATCTTAGTCAACTGCACCTATAGCAATACTTAACTGTAATAGGCGTAAACTTAAACTTGGCAGTAAATTATAATACAAAATAACGCAAAGTAGGTAAGCACTTGAACAACACTATCTCCCCACCCACTGGCACATCCGACGCCACAGGCCGAACAACAAAACAAAAAATTAGGTTAAAGTTACCCACCCAACCCGAATTACAACAATCTCAATCAAAAGCAGCCCAGTCAGAGGCGGGCCTGCGAAGTCAGATGTTGCTGTAGGCGGGCAAAAATTTACACCCAAGCGTCCGCCCACAACTCCTAAGGACAGTGACTGCGAAGTCGTTCGCTTACCACCACATGAAAACTTTATTGGTGGAAATTAAAACCCCCAATTCCTTTAAATGCGGTTGCTGAGTGTCATTTTTTATTGTTTTTTGCTCAAAATGAGTGGAGTTGAGCGAAGCGCATTTTAAAATGCTTATATTTTTTTAAAGAAATCAATAATTCTTTTTTTTGTACACTAATTGGTGTTGTGCATAATTTGTTTTAAATATTTGTTTCGTACCGTAATCTATAGAGCAGTGAGTCAATCAGATTTATGCTTTTTAAAACGCTACACTTGCGCTTGCAGCGCAATTATTTTTTGGGATTGCGGAAACGCTTGCGCCGCAAGAATTCTAGAGTAGTTGAGCGTGCGCTTTCGGTGCAGTTATTGTGACTGCTCTGCCCACCTCTGAGTAAAACTATTGGGGGAATGCAGGTGTAGACCATAGTCAAATTATTGGGGGGTTATATTTCCCCAGGGTTGCAGCACCCCTGGCTCTAAGTGATGATTGTTATGCCGGCTAACTCAGCACAAAGAACGCGTTACCGCTGGACAAAACTGCACAAACCTAACTGGCTTTCACAGTGGCAGAGGGTTTGTACGCAATCAACCATTTTTCACTTGCGGTACTTAAAAAAAAATCAAGTGAAAAATCGCTGGACCCGTGTAGTAAGGACAGCTTCTAACCCAGTGGAAGTCGTTATGATTTCGCAGGAGTCGACCACGAAGGACGTCAAACGTTTCGGTTATGACTATCAGAGGTGGAGTCCTCGAGGACGTCCTTGGTTTCGAGGACACATTTTCAAGTCCTTGGCCTCGAAGCTTCAAGTCCTCGAAAATTGCCCTGTCCTCGGCTCGAGGACAACACTATTTTTTGAACGGTTGAAGTTTCGTTGGAAAACGCCAGAAACCTCGCGGAAAATTTGCGAACACCTTTTTTGTTTTGCTCACTTGGAGCATAGGCGTAGTCAAGGGGAGGGGGTCTGCCCCCTCCCCAATTGAAATTTCACCAATGACAAAAATGTGACAAAAAAGCCTATAGTTTCTTCAGTTTCAGTTTCTTTTTAGCATTTTTCGCGTACAACAGTATAACTAACAACAATTGAAGACCAGGGGCTCCGGGTCTCCCTCAATTCAATTTTTGCCAGCCAATTTAAACGTATAACCCGAAGAAGACGGAGAGTTTTTGTCCTAAAAGTTCTATCTCAGGCCCACATCTAGCCTTTTGGTGAACGTAATGCATTAATCAGGGACGGGTTTACCATAATATGACGCATTACCAGCAATAACATAGCCATGGGGGAGGCGGGGGCTATAGCCCCCCCTCACTGGCCTGTCAACCAAAATGCAGAATAAGAAAAATACCACGTTTTTAGCTCTTTTGAGACTGTTCTTTTTTTCCGCTGGAATTGACTAAAAAGTGATTTAAAGCATCATTTGAAACATATATTCAAGGGGGGCTAATTGTCAAAAATTAAAGTCACAAATCAATGAAAACTTTGAAAAAATGCCCGAAAATAATCAAATTTGATCGCTAATGTAAAAACGCCAAACATAGGTTTTATCAACAAATATATCATCAACTCAGGAATAAGGGGAGGAGGGGGCTATTCAGTGTTAGTTAATTACCAGTCAATTCTCTCAAATATCTTTCCATTAGCCCCCACCCAATTATTTTTCTTTATAAAATATAGACGAAATAGATTACTCCGTGTGAGTTTTTTTGAATAATAGGATTTTATGATTCACCAGCAAATAAACAAGATAACTGCAATGTTATCATTAGCCACTTCCCATTATAGCCCATTAATGCAATCAGTTGAATCATGATGGGCTGCCAATTTCTATGCCACTTTTTAAAAGCATTATTTTTCATTAAAATAGCTCCAAAATTAAGTACATTTTGCAAAAAAATGCCAAAATTTTCGAGCGCTGGAGGCTCGCCCCCAGAACCCCAAAACAACCCCCCATTGCGAATTTCTGGCTACGCGCCTGAGTACCAGCTAGGGGCCCCGAGCTAAAATCGTAAGGCTTTTTTTGGTCCTCACCTATATTTGGCAGAAAGATGTTGCGAAAATCTCCAAAGTGCCAGGGGCATAGCGCGAAGTAAATCCGACCCGACAATAACATGGTTAACTGACGTAACATCTATTTTACCATTTTCAATAACAATTCAGTAATTCACCTCCAACCTCGCCGGTTTTTATATACAAAATACTTTAAAAAAAATAGCCATGGAAAATGCTGATTGAACGAATCATTGAACTTCAACTGGCCGAACATGTACTCCTATAACTGGTTATTGTCATGAAAAAACAAAAATCTCTGAGGAAAATCTTCAAGTGGATTATTATTTACTGCTAAAATGTTGCAAGAGACAATGCACCTTACTTTCCCCTACCTGGACCAGATCACTTACAATTAAATTTAACTCCAAAATGCAAGATGTTAAACGTGTTTTGGACTTAAATTGCAAGTAGAAGGAGTATTAAACAATTTTGATTTTTTCAGTTGGCTTTCAAATGTCAAAAATCTAGTGCTTTCAAGTGGCTCTGAACACTTGAGAAATGTGATTCATCGGCATTAAAATAGCTTTTTTTTCCAAAAAATTACAAAAAATCGCCGAACGGCTGGGGGCTTCGCCCCCAGACTCCCAAAGCCTCTGGCGGCTGGGGCCTCGCCCCCCAGATTCTCCGTCTGTGATACCTTTAAGTTACACCAGCTTTCTCAACACCTTTGCAAAGTTAAATATTTGCGTTTTTGAACTATTAGTTTAAGCCCTCTCTCTTTGCAAAATCCTGGTTACGTGCCAACAGGCACCGATTTCAGATCTTCCATTCTACGATATCTTTGTCCCACAAAAACTTCCTCTTTGGAAAAATTTTGATGACGTCATTTCATGTGATTTAGGCCTCCCCCAATCAAAAATTCTGGGTACGCCAATGAATTGGAGATCGCCTGAAAGAATTTTTTGAAGAACACTTGCGCCTGTGTCCTTGGCCTCGAGCATTCCTGTCCTTGGCCTCGAGAGGTTCTGTCCTCGGAAAGGCTGTCCTTGGCCTTGGATTTTTTTTGTGTCCTAGGCCTCGAGCCTTGTGTCCTCGACTCTACCTTTGATGACTATACGTGTTGCAAAAATGGGCTGCGTGTGGGAGGTAGCTATTGCTTGAATTTCAGTTCTCTTATTTGCAAGTTGTTAAGCCTGGTTAAATCATGAAATCCTTTAGCGCAGTTCAATAAAATTCACAAAGAGTAATCTATTTCGGCTATATTTTATAGAGAAAGATATAATTAGGAATGATAATGGAAGGAAGTTTGAGAGAAGTGATTCCTAATCAACTAATAATAAATAGCCCCCCCCCCTTAATCCTGAGCCTATATGTTTTTCGATGAAACTTATATTAAGCATTTTTCAATGAGCGATCAAATTTGATTTCCAATTTTTGACTATTTTCCAAGTATTTTTTTGCGATTTATTAGTTTTATTTTTGAGAAATTAGCCCCCTCCCTTTAAACAAAACGTTTCAAAATATGCTTTAAATCATTTTTGAGTCTATTCCATAACAAAAAACAGACTCAAGAAGTGCTAAAAACGTGGTATTTTTGTTATTCTGCATGTTTGTCAGCATGCTAATAGATAGGGATATAGCCCTCGCGCTACGCTACCACCCACAACAAAGCACAATCTAACGATTACCTTCTGAAATTATCCCGAGCTGGTCTCATTTTTCCTTTTGTGAACTTGTGCAAAGATGCGTGCAGCAGTTTAAGCGCAGACGAAACCAAAAACTGGCCAACAAATAAACTGAAGTTCTTTAAACACAAAATATCGCTACATAATTAACGTAAGAAAATTAAACTTTTGTTTTTAAAGTGTTGCAAGTTGCATTTCAACATTGTTTGTATAATTGACTTTATTTTAATCTACCTACCGTACAAGAGATATAATTAGTAATTCCATGGATATTATTCAAAACTGCATCTGTTGATGAAATCTGTATTCTTCTTTAATAATCAGCTCGATTAGTATTTTACCATAATCCAGCTTTAAATAGAAGATATAGCCCGCAATGCAAAGTACTATGCAATTATTTACAGACAGCCACTTCACGAGAAGCGATTAGCAAAAAGTGACCCTCTTCATTTTCTCTCAAAAAGGCAGACTGCACGGCCGTGTAAATTAAGTAGGCCATGGAGGCACTATACAATAAACTAAACTTTTGCACATAAAAACTAGTATTTCAAAGCTACAATTTTGTATTCATCTTTGAAAAAAGAGACATATACGCCCAGCAGCGTCTATTAGCTCGTTTCGTATACGCCCCGTATAATCGCTTGAAAAATCTATCTGCAGGAGTGAATGCGCCAAAAGCGCAACCAGGGTTTGCTGAGAGGGAAGGGGCTTCAACCAAAAGTAAATGTTTTTTGCACAAAAATCGTCTAATTTAGGTCCCGTGCTAAACAAAACGTTGCAACTTAAGCGTGTCACAGAAGGGGCAGAGCCCCCAGCTGCTGGGTGATTTTTACGATTTTGCGGCAAAAATGGCGATTTTACTGCCATTTCAATCACATTTCGCCGTTTAAAAAGCATATGAACAAGTAGGCTACATTAAATTGCTAAAATTCAGAAGTCATTGAAAGATTTAAATTGTCTAACCTCTTGAACCCCCATATCAGGCGCGAAGCCATAAATTCGCAATGGAGGGGGCTACTGTATGGGTCTGGGGGCGTAGCCCCCAGCCACCGGAGGCACGGGGGTCTGGGGGCAAACCCACAGCGCTCGAAGATTTTGCATTTTTTTGCAAAAATAATTTTAGGGCTATTTTAATCAAATATAATGCTCTTAAAACGTGGCATAAAAATCGGCAGCGCAACATAATTCAACTGGTTGCATTAATGGGCTATGTGGGAGGTGGCTAATGAAAACATTGTAGTTCTGTTGTTAACACGCTGGTAAATCATACAATCCTATTATTCAACAAAACTCACGTGGAATAATCTATTTCGTCTATAATTTGTAAAGATAAATAATTGGGAGGGGGGCCTAATGAAAAGATATTTGAGAGAAGTGATTGGTAATTAACTAACACTGAATAGCCCCCCTACTTGTTCCTCAGTTTATAATATATTTGTTGATAAAGCCTATGTTTGGCGTTTTTACACTAGCGATGAAATTTGATTGTTTATTTTTTGGACATTTTTTAAAGTTTTCATTGATTTGAGACTATAATTTTGACAAATTAGCCCCCCCAAAATAGATGCTTCAAAATTTGCTTTAAATCACTGTTTAGTCCATTCCAGCGCAAAAAACAGTCTCGGAAGAGCTAAAAACGTGGTATTTTTCTTATTCTGCATTTTGGTTGAAAGGCTAATAATGGGGGAGGGATAACCACCCCCCCTGGCTACGCTACTGCCCCGTATACTTCAGGTCAAGTCCAAAACACGTTTAAACGCTTATTCTTTTTATGGTTATATTTTCTAAATGACTTGGCTAAAGGGGGCTGATGCCCTTTAGCCCCTTTCCCCTGCTTGCGCGACTGATTGCGACCTAAAATAAATCTTGAGTGTGCTCAAAAAAACAAAACCAGCTGGTCTTTTAAAAAAATGTTTTCACGTATTGTTTCAGGTCATAATCGCTAACGAAATACCAGCATAGGTGGGCAAGTTAATGCAAAACGTTAGCTTCGTTAAGCACTAGCCCGTTAACAAACTTCACACTTCCGTTAACGTTAATCCGTTATTTTCAGTTTTAATTAACGGAAGTTAATAAAGTCCGTTAATTCGTTAATATTTTGCTTGTAATTTACATTTCTTTTTATTCACTTGCTTCTAGAACACATATTGACGGAAATATTTATTGCTATGGTGGTCTTTTTGTGTTTTGGAAGTTACATTTTACAGTCTAATCAAATTTCAAGATAAAAATAAGTTCAAATGAATTAACGAAGCTGAGATCGGAAAATCTTCGGAAATTGCGAACAGCGATAATTAATAGACCTACGAGCAGTGCCGTCGCTACGGGAGGGGGGGCAGGGGGGCCGAGCCCCCCTAACGACTGCTTGTGCCCCCCCATTTCGGTTTACTCAGAATACTCCTGTGGAGCATCACGTAACGACACGACAAAAGGCAATAATGGAAAAAGAAATAATAACGTTCAAAGATAATTCTCTTTTGAAGTTTTCTCGATTCTTCACGAAATCGCTAGCGACCAACTGCTGTACATAAATGTGACCCAACAATCCCAGGGATGTAGTTAGAACGGAATTTTTTGGGGGGGCAAGCAAAATTTTGGAGGAGCAATGAAAGGGCCGATTCGGTCCCCAACACCAAAAAAAGAAAAAAAGTCTTCACTGAAATTAAGCCGCATTTTCTGGCCAAAATAAGGTGAAGACAAAAAAAACCAAAAACGTCTTTACTCAGATTGAGCCGCATTTTCTAGCCAAACTAGCATGAACGCCAAAAAATCTGACTTTTGACATTCTGCACCAAATCATTTGGGGGGCGAAAGAACGAATTTTGACTTATTATGCATGAAATTTTCTGAAAAAATACATTTAACTGAAATTTTTTGGGGAGCAAAACAACATTTTGCTCCCCCTGGCTACGTCCCTGAATAATCCGCCTTATTTACACCCCTTTGTCGCGGAATTGGTTTGTAAGCCTACAGAATCGTTAGCGGTACTTTGTTAGAGATCATGACCTGAAACCAGTAGCGTACGCAGGATTTTGAAAAAGGGGGAGCCAAAAATTTCAGAAAATTTGGCAAGTACAAAGATCTAAAACAGAAATTGTTCCTCCCAGCTTTAGACCGAATTTTCGCCCAAAATCAGGTAACGAGCAAAAGAAAAAGGTCTTCACTCAAATTTGTCCGATTTTTCAAACAAAGCCTAGAAGAAACGCACCGAACATAGCCTTTGTGTGATCAAACCTTATGCCCAACTTGCAAAGGGGAGGGCCATGCCTCAATTTTGCTTACTTTTCTGAGCAATTTAGCAATCCTGGCGACCCAAAGGGGGCGCCATGGCACAATGGCTCCCCCCCTAAATACGCCCCTGCCTGAAACAAAATGTGAAAACATTTTTTTTAAAGACCAGCTGTTTTTGTTTTAGAGCACACTCCATATTTTTTAGGTCGCAGTCTGTTCTGCAACCACCAACCAGGGGATAGGGTCTAAGGGGGCTTCATCCCCCTTTAGCCAAGTCATTGAGAAAATATACCCCCAAAAAACAAGCGTTTAAGTGTTTTGGACTTGACTTTAAGTATAAAAGGGGCTAGACAGTTCAATTCTTCCAATGACTTCTGAATTTTAGCAATTTAGTGTAATTATTCAAATGGCTTCAAAAACGTGCGAAATGTGATTGAAATGGCGTTAAAATCGCTATTTTTTGCCGCAAAATGACAAAAATCATCCAGCGGCTGGGAGCTTTGCCCTCAGGCTCATTTGTGATACGCTTAAGTTGCATCAGTTTGTTCAGCGCGGGCCGAAATTAGACAATTTTTGTACAAAAAAAAACAAACTTTTGGTTCAAGCCCACTTCTCTTAGCAAAATTCTCGTTGCTCTTCTGGTCGCATTATGGCTTCAAAAACGTGCGAAATGTGATTGACATGGCGTTAAAATTGCTGTTCTTTTGCTGCAAAATTACAAAAATCACCTAGACGCCGGGGGCTCTGCCCCCAGGCCCCTCTGTGACACACTTATGTTGCATCGGTTTGTTTAGCACGGGGCCTAAATTTGACAAATTTGTTCAAAAAAAGTTTACTTTTGGTTCAAGTCCCCCCCTTTAAGCAAATTTCTGGTTGAGCTTCTGGTCCCAGTCACTGCAGCAGACAAACTTTTCAAGGAATTACATGGGCCGCTAATAAATGCTGCTAGCTCATACGTCTCTTTTTTTAAACGTGAATTCAAAATTTTGAAAACAGCGCATAATTTGTAGCCGTAAAATATCAGTTTTTAAATGCAAAAGTTCAGTCTATTTTATTGCCCCCCCCACTTTCGGCTAGTGCCCCTCACATCAGTTGCTCTGGCGACGGCACTACCTATGAGGCTGCAGCTTGTTATTTGCCACAAAAAAGATCTCCTTTCTTCTATACATATCGAGCTAATGCGTAACATGTAGGGTTGCCAACCGTGCCGGAATGCCCGGAACAGTTCTGGAATTGACGTCTGGCGTCCCGGACCGGGCCACGTCTGCCCGAAATTTACTGACAACCATAGGCGTAGCCAGAGGGGGGCCCAGGGGGCCCGCCTCCCCCCAATTAAAATTTCACTTATGATAAAAATTATAAACAACATAGCTTAGTGACGTTTAGTTGAATTTTTTTTTCAGTAATTACGCACCTAACAGCAATTAACAATACTATTAATAATAACGAGGGAGCTTTGGGGCCCCTAACTAACAACCAGAGGGCCCCAAGGCCCCTAACTGAAAACCAGTGGGCCCCGAGGCAGTGGCGGATCCAGAAAATTTTGGTGGGGGGGATTTGAAGCACAAAACCTCAAAAATTCGGATGTCTTCACCAAAATTGAGAGTGATTTTTCGGTCGAAATCGGAAATTCAAACGTTTTTTTCGCCCCAATTCAGGTGGTCTCCAAAAAAAAAAAAAAAAAAAAAAAAAGGTCTTCACCAAAATTGAGACTGATTTTTCGCCGGATTAGTTACGTTTAGGTCGGTGGGGGGGATGCATCCCGAAATGGAGCCGAATTATTCGAAACAGAGGCTGATTTTTCGGCCAAAATCGTTACTTTTAGGCTGGTGGGGGGGATGCATCCCCCCATCCCCCCCCTAAATCCGCCACTGCCCCGAGGTCCCTAACTGACAACCAAAGAGCCCCGGGGCTCTAAACTAACGACCAGGGGGGGCCAGGGCCCCTAATTAACAACAAGTCGGCCCTGGTGCCCCTAATCGACAACCATGAAGCCCCGGGGCCCCTAACTGACAATCAGGGGGTCCCCGAGGCCCCCGACTGACGACCAGTGGGCCCCAGGGCGTCTAACTAACGATCAGGGGGCCCCCAACCGAAAATCAGTGGGCCCCGGTGTCCCTAACTAACGACCAGGGGGCCCCGTGGTCCTTGAATGACGATCAAGGGGCCCCTTAATTCAAATTCTTAACAATTTATATTCAAAACTTGTGAGAAATCTAAGAGTTTTGTCCTAAAAGTTGCAGCCCCAGGCCCTTCTTTAACGTTAATATGAACTTAATGCTGTAACATAGGCGGTAATGCAAACCCCCCCAATTGAAATACTACCAATGATAAATATAACGAGAGCATAGCCAGTATGTTGTCCTTGTCCGGAATTGCAGTTTCTTTAATTTAGGATTTACGCGTACAAAAGCAAGTAATTATAACGGCGACCACGAGTCCACGTCATAATAATGTCATGCATTTTTTGGAGGTTTCAAAAAACTGTTAAGTGGCTCGACTCGAGTCCTCCACTTTTTGGAAAAAAAGTTATTCTGATTTTGCTTTAAATGTTTTTTTTTTATGCAAGAACTTAAGGGCGCGATCTTATCTCAAAACCAAAGGCGTAGCCAGAGGGGTGGCCAAGGGGGCCCGGGCTCCCTCAATCGAAATGCCATCAATGACAAAAATTTGACAAAAAAGCCGTGTTTCTTCATTTTCAGTTTTTTTTAGCATTTTTGCGTACAACAGTACTTAATAATAAATAATATTGACGACCATGAGGCCAGGCTCAACCCCTTAATTCAATTTTTTCCAACCAATTCAAACGTATAACCAGGGCGAAATCAAGGGTTTTTGTCCTAAAAGTTGCTACCTCAGGCCTCATCTAAACTTTTTATGAACGTAATGCAATAACCAGCGCCATATTTGCTATATGGCACAGTGCCAGGGGCCCGTGCTCAAATAGTAGGACTTTTTTGGTCTTCACTTATATTTAGCAGGAAAATGTTGCGAAAATCCCTTAACTGCCAGAGGCCCCGCGCAATGTAAATCCGGCACGGGAATAAGATGTTTAGTAAGCGTAACCATCAATTGTACCATTTTTCAATAACGATTCACCTCCACCTTGCCAGTTTCTACGCACAAAATACTCAAAAAAAAAAAGCTAAGGAAAATGCTGATTGAACAAATTATTGAACTTGAATTGAGGGGGCTTGGGCCCCCTGGCAGTGCATGTACTCCTATAACTGATTAACTTCACGACAAAGCAAAAATCTTCAAAGACAGTCTTCGATTGGATTATTATTTACTGCTGAAATATTGTGGGGGGCAATGTGCCTTCTTTCCCCCCTACAAGGTCCAAGGCATTTACAATTAAAATTTTACACCATAATGCAACATTTTGAACGTGTTTTGGACTTTAATTGCACGTAAACGGAAGATTGAACAATTAATTTTTTTTGGATTGGCTTTCAAATGTTAAAAATCTAGTTCTTTCGAATGGCTGTGAACACTTGCGAAACGTGATCCAATGGGATTAAAATAGCTTTTTTCTTCAAAACTTACAAAAATCGCCCAGCGGCTGGGGGCTCCGCCCTCAGACCCCCGTTTTAGTCCGGTAGAAATACGACAAAATACATGCAAACCCGGAAAAAGTTTATAATAAGCTGAAATTTGGCACGATGACTCAGGACCATGTCCAGAGCCACAAAAAAAATCCCCATGTTTTGGAAATTTTTACTTTTTACTGTCCCCTTTACTGTCCAACAGCCAATCCAAAAGTTGTGGAAGAGCCAAGCTTTGAATAATAGTTGATTTTCAAGTGCAGGTATAAACAAATTTTCTTTGCAACTGATGACGTCATTGTTGGTGACGTCATTGCCAAATTTTTGGTTTTTGAAAATGACGTACTATATTCTGTAGTGATGACTCAAATTGTAAATGTGAGTTAGCTGTGTGGCTCCAATCCAAAAATTGCTTAAATCAAATTGATGACGTCACAAGCGTTTATGATGACGTCATCTGTGAAGAGTTTTAATCGTAAATTTGAAAATGACTGTTTCACCAAACGAAACATTGTAACACTTTGGAAATATCAGCATCGTCATCATTTTGAGGTCCTAAGCCATCTTCGAGTCCTTAGCCGAGGTCTAGCCTGATCCTCCTATATGCAATGATTCAAAAAAATAACAACTTGCGTAATTATACGTAAATTAATACGAATATGTGCCGAGCACTATAATGTATCCGATAAGAACAAAATTTCTACCGCTTTGAATGTCTGACGATATTATTATCTTACGCAAAATAATGTCCGACAAACTATTATCAGGCATTATTTTGCGTATTTGCGATATTATTGCAATGTCTGAGAATATTAGTATCTAAATCTATAATAATTAGCAACCTTACTAATAGTTGGCAATTTGCCGCCTTTATAATTTTTTTATCGTTGCTAAAGCTTGCATCTTAAACTAAAATCGCAGATTAACTTTCACTGCGCGTGGGAGCTTTTCAATAAACATTCAAGGGCTTTCTTGATCTAACTGCAAAATGCATTATTTTATTTCAACCCCGTATTGGCAGTGATAGGCAAATTACTGCATAAAAGTAATGATACTACGTAACCAAAAATTACTGTAAAAAAAGTTTTAAAATTACCGTATTCGTTACTTCTCAGATAAAGTAATCAGTAATTTGTCGTTACAAATTTCATATTATTTTGAATGAAAAGTTCAGCCAAAATGACCATAATTTACACCACTATTTGTAATAGCGATAAACAAAAAAAAAACTTGGCTTTTGTCCGTGATTCAAGTATCATCGTAAAGTTATAGTTTTCATTATGCTGCCTCTTCGATACGGTTCAGTGCTCACCACTATTATAGTGATTACTGCATTACGTCTGAGCGTGGATCCCATGGTGTGAGTGAGTGCAGAATTGTTTTAAAACTAAGCGGGTTTCAAATTTCGGGTCTGAAGCCAGATCACGCTTACGCTATAATTCAAGAAGCAAAATCGAACAATGAAAATTTAATGCTGTAATTAACTCCAAATTTATTGCACTCCCTCAGGTTTTGATAAATAATTTCCAATAATCGCAAAATACAGCAACCACAAAATTTGGTGCATTTTAGGCTTAGGCCTATCACTTTTATTTATTTACATTATATACAATTTCTCTAAACGAACGTTTTCGGCACTACCACTGGCCCTCTTCAGGAATATCTAAATAGCAATAATAACTTTAAGAATCCGAATCAAATAATAAACTAATCTTCAAAAGGTTAAAACATTGCTGTACTTTTTAGTGTCTACTAGCCTACGTTAAACTCAGCAAGAACGATTCAAATTTACAATTGAAATGACAAGAGTTAGCAATTATGACGAAACAAGCATTATGATTTCAGAAATATAGCAAACACTAAGTATGTCTAACAACTGTCATTGAATTTTATGGTTAAAAAACTTGCAGCAGAAATGATGATCCGTTGGCGTAAAGTTGACGATTGAGAGCAGGAGAGTGTTTCTTGATCAGGAGAGCTTCGTGAATTTTGGTGTCGTACTCAGAACGGCATTTTCAAATTATTTTGAATGAATCCAAGCCAGTTTTTTTATTAGAGCAAATGTTGCAGGACATTATGTGGTCTTTAATTGAACTTTTCTGGTTACTATTGAAATTTAGATGTTCTTGGACTCTAGTGCTCAGATGTCTGGAGGACATACCAATGTATGTCTTGTTCGTGTCACACGAACATGTAAAATGATAAACAACATTTGAACACAGAGCCACAGGTGTTTTGGATTTTAGTTGAAAATAAGATTTGACCTTAAATGATTTGTAGATCGGGATAATTTTAACATTCAGTTGATTTCTGATTATTTTTGAAAATTTGTTAACAAATCGTCGTGAATCTTTACCAAAATACGGAATAACAATTGGATATTCATGGGTAGAACTGCTAGAAGTTTGATCGGTATCAACGGAAGACTGATTACTGTTGTTTTGGCTTTGAAATTGTTGCAATAATTTGTCAAAAAACTTGCTGGGATAACCGTTGGCCTTAAACATAGCTTTCATATTTTCTGCTTCTTTCTGGAATAGTGTGTTGTTGGAGCATATTCGTTTAGCACGATTTAAAAGGCATGGAATCAAACCAGATTTCCACTTGAGTGGGCAAAATGCATTAAAATTTAGTAATAAATTTGTATGAGTTGGTTTCTTCCAAATCCATGTGTCTATGCCAGAGTGATTTAGTTTAATTTCAACGTCCAAAAAAGGGATGGTTTCAGAAGCATGCTCTACTGTAAATTTGATACTTTTATGTTGAGAATTTAGAAGGTCCAAAAATTTTGAGCAAGACGTATCATTATTAAAAACAGCAAAAATGTCATCGACGTAGCGAAGGTATAGTTTTGGCTGAAAGTTTAAGTTTGAATTAAGCAATTTATTCTCCATGTGTGCAAGGAAAAAATTGGCAATGGTTGGACCTAAAGGAGAGCCCATACTAACGCCGTCATGCTGTTCATAGAATTTATTCCTGTGCATAAATATTCCTTTGGTTGCTAGCCTTAAGAGTTTTGCAAAAATCTCTTTGTTTACAATTGGCTGATTCTGGCTCGATTGGTCGGAGTATATTGTATCAGTTATAATTTGGATCGTTTCTTCTAATGGGATGTTCGTAAATAAGGATGAGACGTCAAAACTTACTAATTTATGAGCAGGATGAAATTGAAAATTGGCTAGATGATCAAGAAATTGATTGGTCGACTGTAACATGTATGTTTGCGGAATGTACGGTTTAATCAACGAATCAAGAAATTTAGCTAATTGATATTCTGGTGTGCCGATCATCGATACAACGGGTCTTAAAGGATTGTCACGCTTGTGTATTTTCACTAATCCATATATTTTTCCGGGGTTGCTGCCACTCGGAATTAGTCTTTGCATAGTTTCTGGACCAAAATCTTTAAGATATTTGCGCACATAATAACTAATCGATTTTTCTTTTGCAATTACCGGGTGAATTTTGGAATTCACTTTAAGTTCATGGAATTTGGATTGGTCGTTAACGATATCATCTAATTTTGAGTAATAATCATTAGAGTCCATAATTACTACACCTCTTCCCTTGTCGAAATTACACACTTTAATGTCCGGTTCTTGACTTAGGTTATATAGAGTCCGGTGTAGTGCTGTGTTTTTTCGATCCGAACATAATATTTTGGCATTATTGGTAAAATTCTTAGTGGCAAATTTTATTTCATCTCGGATTTCGTCATCAACTGCCAGTCCTTCAATCGTTTTGAGTGAGTGCAAGGTTCGTTCTATACTGCACTTAATATCATCAACCTTTGGTTTATTTGGTAAAATATGATTATTGAGACCAAATTTTAGGGTTTCTTTTTCTAGTATTGTTAATTCTCTTTTACTTACATTGATTATGCATTCTGGGCTACATCTCCGTTGCTTCAACCAAAGTTGTGTAAGCTTCTTTTTATGAGTCACAATGGTATCATTTGCTGCTTTTTGAAACTTATCTTGTAATAGAGAAGAAAGACATCCTTTTTCTACTATTCCTAGATGCTGTAAGACACTTTTCTTTCTTACATATTCTATTTCTGTTCTTGCCAAATCTTTTCTCACTTCTTTCAGTTTTTTGCTAACAACAATTTGATACAGTTCTGACGAGTTTTTGTAAACTTTTAATTTTGGAGCTTTGAACTTGAGGAATTGTGGACACAGGCCTAAGCGGTAACGCATTTTCTTTTGGAGCAGGAGTTCCGAAGTTTAAATCTCGGGCCGGTCAAATCGAACATTGTGTTGCCAACAGCTTGCCACATTTCTTTGAAAGATGCAGGGGCGCTGAGAGCCAAACGTGGGCCCGGGGTCAGCTCAAATAATACGCATCTCCGGTTTTGTGAACTCCAAACCAGACGGGGAAAATGCCACAGTTTTGTTCGGATTTTCATGTGACCTCCAAAAAAAGAAAAGGTCTTCACGGAAAAATTCCACAGTTTTCTCAGGATTTCGATATGATCTCCAAAAAAAAAAAGGTCTTCCCCATACTGATTTCGATGGGCCCCGGGGTCATTGTCCCCCCTGCCCCCCTCTCGTAGGCCCTGCTGGAAAGATGCTGTGTTGCCTGTACGCAATGACGGGGAGATGGGCCTCGCCAACTTGTTCAATGCTTCGGTGTAATACCGCAAGTAGAATGAAAGATTTGATCTATCACATTCCGGTAGTGTTTTTTCAATTTATTATCTTGATAGTACTTATCGGCGGAGCCGAGTTTTAACGTGTGGAAAAAAAGCACGCACCATATTGTTAAACTGGAAACTAACAGTTTGTCTTTTTTCCTCATGGTTCGTTTGTTCTAGAATATGCCGGTTCGTCCGATCAGCGTGACTATTTTGTTCAGCGTTTACTCGTTCTAAAAATATGTCCAACTAAATCAGTCAAAAACGCGTGACCGCAAAAGCTTTTCCAACAAGAGCAAATTTTTTTCTTCAATGTTCTTTTTTCTCTGCGCTTTTGCTTCTAGTCTGGTAATAAAGAGTCGATGATGGCACTGTGCCTGAAGCAATATTGCGACTCCTGGATGGCAAAGCCTTTTTTTAGGTTGTTTACGCTCTATTTTCGACGGAAAATGCAACTCCTAAGCAGTGAAAAACTTTTTGTTTGGTCAACAAATTTTGTTGGCAGAAAATGTGATAAAGGCTCCGGCGCAAAATAAATTTGGTCCCGCCTACTGGTATCACCTCTCTTTAGTTACTAAAAATATTACAAAAGTTGATTTGATGAAAAATAGTGTAGTGTACGGGAATGAATTACTATGAACAAGGCAAAAATTTATCAGTGACTTCAGGTCATTACTCACTTCTGGCGTTATTGGTCGAGCGGTAACACGATCCTCTCTGGAGCGGGAGGTGTGAAGTTCAAATCTCGGGCCGGTCGAATCAGACACAGTGTGGCCAACAACTCGCCACCGTTGCAACATATCTTAGAATGGAGCTGAGTTGCCCGGGCGCAATGACGCAGAGATGGACCGCGCAAACTCGTTACACGCTTCGGCGTAATACAGCGAGTATAATGAAAAATTTAATTCGATTTATAAAGAGGTGGTTGGTGATTTTATTTGCTTTTTGCAAATTTATCTGTGTTTACTACGCGGTGATTTTTTTTCTTTGATATTCTTTGAAAAGAGACCGTAGTTTTCAGCTTTTTTCTTAAAAATTGATTTCGCAAAAAATGTTTAAAAATATTAACTGTTTTGGAGAAATACTGTCCTTTTTTTGTATTGATGTAGTAGGTATTACAAAAATTTTGCTCATTGGCGTATGAATGAATAGCGTATTGCAATACCTACCTTCGGTTTTCGAACAACATTGAAATTTCATACTACGCGAAGGGAGATAATAATGTTAACCCAAAATACGGTAGATTATTCAGATCAATGTCAGCTAATCAAAGATACAAAACAAAACTTTCGTAAATAAAGCCTTGGCATGTTTATAATTAAGCAAACAGGCAACAAAATACCACCAACGAAATTTCCTCCTTGAAACCTGCGGAATTAAAAACTTGACCGTATATTTGCTATTGTTATTGCAACTTTGTTGCATCCCTATGAGCTCTATCAATGATCGATAATCTTAGACGAAACTAGCACTGCATGTACAACGCATTCTAGCACGCAGAAAAACATGCGGCCCATGGTACGACCCCGCGTCATTCTCTACAAAAAACAACTTTTTTGATTGGCTGGAGGTATAAAATAAGCAGCCAGTCAAGCGTTCTGCTGGATGGTAACATTTACAAGATAATTTGTAATTAGCAATTTTGACACCTCTAGAAAAGTAATAAAATTACCACCAAAGTTACTTTTTTGAAAAAGTAGTGTTATTAATTATTACTACAAAATTACTAAAAAAGTAATTCGTTACTATAAAAATTCGTTATTGCCCACCACTGCCTGTTGGGAGGTATAAATTTTATCTGCTTGACTACTACACCAAAGTTTTACTGACAACACAGTTTTTGACTTTGAATCGACTGAATTCACAATATAATTCTCCCCAAGTTTAAAGCTAATAAACATAAAAGTTTGCAATGTTTCGTCTGGTCAAACACTGTTTGAAACTAACAGTCAAAACTCGTTACAGAAAACGTCATCAAAAATATTTGTGACGTCATCACAAACGTTTGTGAACGTCATCATTTTGATTTAAGCAATTTTTTATTTGGAACCAAAAACCTAACTCTCACTTAGAATTCGAGCCATCAATACGTCATTTTTTTTTTAATTTTGGCAATAACGTCACCAACAATGACGTCATCAATTTCTAAGTAAGTTTTTTTACACCTGAACTTGAAAACCAACTATTATTCAAAACTTGGCACTTTTACAACTTTTGGATTAGCTGTTGGATAGTAAAGACTCTTTGACACTAGATGACAGACTTTAAAGGCCGAAAAAGGGGGAAGTCCCATGTCCAAAACATGGGGATTTTTTTTTGGTGGCTCAGGACATGGTCCTGAGTCATCGTGCCAAATTTCAGCTAGTTATAAATTTTTTCCGGGTAAAAGCTTTACTCCACAGCAGAGGTGGAGTCCTCGAGGACACATTTTGAAGTCCTTGGCCTCGAGTCCTCGAAAATTGGCCTGTCCTCGGCTCGAGGACAGCACTATTTTTTTAATTGTTAAAATTTCGTGGAGCGCTTGAAAAATGTTTTAGAAAACGTTTTTTTGTGGAGATCGCTTGAAAAATTTTTGTGAAGACCTTTTTTTTTTGGAGAGCACTTGCGCTTGTGTCCTTGGCCTCGAGAGTGTCTGTCCTTGAGCGTTGTCCTCGACTCCACAGGTCTCCTAAGTTAGGCATTTGCACTTTCTACCTATCGGTATTAGTTTTCGCCATCTCCCTTTGTCAAATGCCAACAGGCTACGGCTTCAGATCTTCCATTCTACGATATCTTTACCCCGCAAAAAGTTCCTTTTTTGAAAAATTCTGATGACGTCATTTCATGTGATTTGGCCCCCCCCAATCAAAAATCCTGGCTACGCCTATGCTGACAACCAAGGCGTTCTAACATATAAGGCCATGTAAGCATGTCGGCTTCGTTCAAAACTGGAAACGGATGTAATTCACGCGAATATTTTTGTAAATAAAAGCAGTTTACATTATTCTGTATGCGTCAATCAAATAAAAATGAGTTGATAGTAATGTGGACAAGACGTTTCGTCAACTGTGACGTCCTGATGACATAAAAATCAAATAAATTAAAGAATCGTAAAATGGAGAATAAATCACCAGTCCCCTTAATTTGAGACAATCATTCGACTTTGTTTATCGATTGAAAAAAAACGCTGGTACATTTTAGAACGGTTTTGTAGCTGTAAGCGTAAAAGGCAAGTAAAGAAAGCAGTTTAAAGTAAAGGTCAAGATATGACTAGATTGATTAGTTAGTATAAAGTTAGTTAATAGGCCTATTTAGTTTATAGGTTTGTATTACACTGTTAGAGTGAAGCTTCTTTTATGAGCAGGTTTTCATTATTCAATCAGTTTTCAGGCTTATATGGCCTTTTGATAGGACGCCTTGTAAGATGGTTCAAAAATTCACTATTTCACACGTTTCTTTGATTATGATAATATTATTTCAAGGCTGGGAGTTGGTTAATAACGCTGCTCGATTATCACTCTTAAGCTGCGCAGCACGCACTGTTGCTTTTGATGTCATTCGTCTGTCGTAAGCTTTTGTTGCATCAGTTTTCAAATTCTAAGCATTAAGGTGTCCCGGAAAGGTTAAACGCAAAGTTGGCAACCCTAGCAACAAGTGTTACCAGTGCAAACTGGTTTGTACCGGTACGATGAATGAATGGTGCAAGAAATTAACGATAAAAACGATAACGGAAGTTAACAGAACTTAACGGAAGTTAATTTAGTCCGTTAACATGAAAAAACTTTTTAACGCATTAACGAGTTAATGAAAAAGTTAGCTTCGTTATTAACGGACTTGTGCCCACTAATAAATACCGGTAACGCTTCTGTAAGCATACATTCCTATTCCGCGGCACATCCGTAAACGCGTGTTGATCGGATTATTGGGTCACATTTACGTAAAGCAGTTGGTGGCCAGCAATTTTGCAAACAAACGAGAAACCTTCAAACGAGAATTATGTTTGAAAATTATTATTCCTTTTCCATTATTGCCTGTTGTCTTGTTACGTGATGCTCCAAAAAGCATTCTGAGTAAACCGAAATGGAGGGGGGGTAGAAGCAGCCTTTCGGGGGGTACGGCGCCCCTGGGCCCCGCAGTAGCGATGGCACTGGCTACCAGTACAAAAAATGATACACCAGTGGCTAATTTTGTGAACTCACGGTAAAAAACAACAAAGCCATACTTTGAACCACGGCTGTCAATTCGAACGTAAACTCGAAAAAAGTCGGTTATTTTGCCAAACTCGAAACAACAGCATTTCAACAAAAAGAAAGCGATTAAGTCGAAAAGCAGACTTTAGTATTTTTGTCAGCCTGAACTCGAAAAACTTGATATTTTTTCCGAACTTGAACTCGAAAAAATTAAATTGATTCTTCATGTTTGACTGGGTAAAAACAAATATTTTACGAAAATAAAAGGGAATTTTAATATTTGTATAAAACTTGCGGAATTGCGGACAAAAATTAGAAATAGTCCGCAACCGCAAGTCTGCAATTTAAACTGCCAAAGTCCGCAACTTTTTTAGTTAGTCGCAACTGCGGATTTGCCCAGCTCCAATATTGACGACTAGGTGGCCTGGGCTCCTTCAAATCAAATTTATGCCATCCAACTTAAATGCATAACCCGGGAGAAATTCAAGTTTTTTTTCCTAAAAATTGCAACCTTGGCCCTCATCTAATCATTTTGTGAACTTAATGCAATAGCATTACTACTTAGTAACCACCTATCGCACCCATTTCAAATCACAATCCACCTCGCCAGTTTTTACGCGACGAAATACTTTTGACAAAAAAAATTAGCGAGGCGAAATGCTTATTGAACAAACTATTGAATTTAAATTGAGGAGGCCTGAGCCCCCTAGTCGAACATGTACTCCTAAACCTAAAAAAAGTTATTTTGATAAAAAAAATCTCCAAAGCATATACTTGAGTGATTATTTACTGCTAAAAATATTGCATGAGGAATGTACCTTGCTTCTTCCACCTGGGCCAAGTCACCAACAAAACTGAACCCCCAAATTCAAGATTATAAACATGCTGTCGCGATTGTTGATATTTGGCTAGAGTACAACCTTTAATCTCTAAAATCGTCCACGTCAACTAAAACTATAGAAAGACTGAGATGTTAATTGACGAATTGAAAATGGCAGTTGATAGTTCCTTAAGTTTCTTGAATCTCAGAAAGCAGCAGACCGATTTTAAATTAAAACTTCTATTTAAGACTGAAACACAAACCGCTCTCACTGACCAAAATCGCTCCACTAAAACTTCTTACTATCGACGAATTCAGATAGTAAAGATCTAACCGCGACCAACCAGGTTCAGGTTGCCACTACACACTACCACAATCGACCAGGTTCAGATCGCCCACTATACAGCTACACAAGCCAACCACAGATACACAAACTTGGCAAAATTGCCTACGAAACTAATATCTAAAATCACCCACTCTTAGAATATTAGAATCCAGAATGAAAAACGACCCATCTATTTATACTACGGCAAAAGCTATCGAATATCCCAGAACAATCCTTGATCTGTCACAATAGAAAAAGTATACAAGCTTACGATAAACAAATTTCAACATAAATATGACAACACAACTTCAAGTCTAAATATAGCAATTAAGAAGTCGTAAACAACTAATTATTCCGCTGACTAATAGAAGACAGTAGAATATACGAGAAAGGAATTATCTCGAATATTCTAAATCAAAAAAAAAGCGGCAGAACAAAGAAACATGTACATGAAAAACACAGCAAATAATTCTATCTCAGGCATTCAAAATTATTATTCGTGACACATGTTTTGGACTTGATCTGTAAAGAAAAGACTCACTAGTTTGATTTTTTTAATTGGCTTAAAATTTAGTTAGGCCTGTTTAAAATGGCTCAAAAAACGTGCAAAATATGATCCAAATGGTATTAAAATAGCTATGTTTTCCACCAAAATTACAAAAAATCGCCTGCAGCCAGCCCCCATACCCCAGTATGTTATTCGTTTGGGTAAAACAAGTTTTCTTGCCACGTTCCCAACTTAGACAATTTTGAAAAAATCCTTTCCCTTTAGCAAAATCTATGTACGATGACAACCCAGGCCCCCGACTTCTGATCCTCCATTTTAAGATATCTTTGTCCCATAAAGTCCCTCTTTTTGAAAAACTTTGACTACGTCATTGCGAGTGATGTGCGGTTTGGCCCTCTCCTCCAATCAAAAATCTGGGCCACGCCTATGTACCTCGTAAATGTTTTTTCTTAACTTAATCACATTTGATTAAAAAACAATCATTCCTAATCCACAGTATTTGAATTGCGCTTGCGCTCAAAATTGCTGAAATACTAGCGGCGAAAGCGTCAGCGCAACCGTTTGAAAATAATTGCAGTAAAGTGCTACCGCAACTAAAATAGTTGCGCCGCAATTATTGTGGCGCAAGTGCCCACCTCTGAGCGCGACACATGTTTTGAGAGAAGCAGAAGCGACTGGAGTAGACGATATAAAGAAACGAAGCAGTTACTTCAGCCCTTCTATAACTACCTTCTCATATAGTTGCGTAACTTTGAAAATGAGGTAAAAAACTTAGATCGAAAGTACCGATTTTCAAATTGTGTCAAGGGAGCTAGTGTTCGATATAGTGGTGCCAAGTGCGGCAGTGGATTTGTAAATAGCGCAGCGGTTAAGTGTCAAACTTAATTAAAATAGGTTGAGAGTTTGATTCTTCTACCGCTGAGCAGTTTCGTATGTATGTAAGTCTACACGAAAACGCTATAGTTTTACAGAAAAAAAATGTCATGTGCTGATGTCAAGTGTCAACATCCTGCTCGAGTAGTTAAGAAAAACTTTATGTACATTCAAATACGCATTCTGTACCCAATTTATTTCTTAGCTGTCATCTTTTTTCGACGTATTTGCTGCGTCGACTTTCTCGACTTTTTCAAAAAACTTTTTCGACTCGTTACGGACTTAAAAAATTATGCAGATGCGGACTTGAAATAATTTAATTGTGATGTTTTGACGTTTGCAGGCCAGAATTTTTAATGTTTAATCGTTTTGCGTGGTTCTGGCCTGAAGGCTGCAAGCGCCGAAACCTAGGGAAGAAACACAGACACCAGAACGGCGACTACTTGAAAACAAGCGATGCGAAAAAGTAGAGAAGTGGACCGGTAATCCAAAGGCTGCAGGTTCGAATCCTATGGGAGGATAACTTTTTCGCATTGCTTGTTTTTGAGTAGTTGCCGTTCTGGTGGCTCTTCCCTAGGCTTCCGCGCTGGTAGCCTTTAGACCAGAACCACACAAAACGATTAAACAAAACTTACAAAGTTGTGGATTCAAGAATCCTGAAACGTCGTTGCTAACTGAAAAAAAAAATTGAAATTTGGTTGCGGAGTTTTAAAAAAAAACTTGCGGAGCCCAGCACTGTTTAAATACCCCTATTGATTTTGCTTTTAGTTCTCGTTTAAGTCAGTATGTTAAACGTCAATAATATAATCGTATATGCATTATATATTTACGTTCCTTTTTAGTTTGAGAAGCAGACCCCTTTTTCGCCAAGGAGCTGGAGCGACGCTCCTTTGGAAGGAGCGGTTGCGCACCTCCATTGAAATGAAAGTGCTTGCTATTTGCTTGGTTTGTGCAATCAGATTGTCGTGTGATATAATTTCATTAAAAAATGCTCATTAAATAACGAATATTTCTACATCACAATACAAAAATGTCCCAAAAATTATGTATGTACCAAAGACGCGTCAGCAAATCTGGACCATGAAAAGATATCAGTTTGAAAACAGGCCGTAAAAGACAATGAAATGATTAGGTGTTATTTTTTCAATACAGTATTGTTAATGCCTACTTCCAATTAACCTCCTTCAGGTTTGTACACAGCAGACGAAGTGTATTCATTTTTTTCTAGAAAAGAGGATCATTTTTTTTGGAAAGAAGGGTATGCACTTTTTGGACACTAACTAGTAACTACTGATGGAAATTACTCATAGTTTTTCAACTATTTTCAAAATTCAAACAAAGAAATACCGTTGTGACACAAAAGCAGATCTGGAAGCATAAATCGTCATTAGATCTAACCTAGAGCACATAGAAGTAAGCAGCTAGAAAAAAAAAAAGATTTCTATATTGTAATCGACAGGTACAGAAAAAACTGTTCGTATAGCTTGCGGATGTTACCAAATGAAGTCAACGATAATTTTTTTTGCTTATTTTTCAACAGTAAACTACACATTTACAATTTGATATATATTTACTAAAAAAATTAACTGATGTGGTGAGCCGCAATCGGCATAATACAGCTGGTTTGTCTATTCAAAAGAATATGAAACTGGAATTGCACATTGCACCAAAAGCGAAAATTTAATCATGCAGATAGAAAGCAAGTTATTTTCATGTAATTATTAATTTCAATTTACATGGCTGAACAATTAATGAAAAATACCATGTCCGTCAAATAACCAAGGGTAATGAAAACCACGGCACCAAAAGAACTGAAGTATTGAAGTTTTTACAGTAAATCATAATTTACTCGGTGGGGTCCATATTCTTGCAGCGCTGGACACAAAAAAAAAAAATTACGCAATCTACGAAGTAAACCTACACTATCTATTAGGGGAATTATCAAAACACAAAAACTGAAAAGCTAAGCACACTACAAAACATCCAAGATACAACAAATGTGCAAAATGCAAAGACGACTTCAAAAAATCTACGGTTGAAAAAAAATAACGAAATGCATTCTAGTTTGCATTTAAAGCCAGGGTCAGATTTAGCGACATTATAAAATATACAGGTATAGGCGGGCAAGTTAATCGAAAACGTTAACTTCGTTAACCACTAGTCCGTCAACAAACTTCATACCTCCATTAAAGTTAATTCGGTATTTTTAGCTTAATTAAAGGAAGTTAATGAAGTCTGTTAATTTGCAAACATTTTGAGTGCAATTTACATTTCTTTTTATTCACTCACTTTTAAACACGTAATGACACTGCTGAGCTGATTGTAAGGAAAAAATCATTGCTAAGGTGGTCTTTTGAAATTACATTTTGCAGTCTAATCTAATTTCAAGATAGAAATAGGTTCATATGCTTTAACAAGCTGCGATTGAAAAATCTTTGGAAGTTGGAAACAGCGATAATTAACAGACATATGAGGCTGCACCTCATTTCGCTTTTTCTTTTATAAAACTCGTGCTAATACGCAACAAATGTTACCAGTGCAAACTGGTACGATGAATAAATGGTGCAAGAAATTAACGATGAAAACCTTAACGTAAGTTAATTTAGTCCGTTAACAAAAAAAAACTTTTTAACGAATTAACGAGTAAATGAAACATTAGCACAGAGCTGGACAGCGCTGTTTCGAGCTTTTAGCTCTCATCGGCAGCCCTCAGCTATCTTTTCAAAGGTATTCCCAGCTGAACAAACATCTTGGCCTAACTGGCAAACCTTATTGGCCTGCACAGAGGCAGATGCTTTAGTAGGGAATAAACGATTTTTTCACTTGTGGTACTTAAGAAACAAGTGAAAAAGTCGCTGGATCCTTGAAGTAAGGACAGCCATAGACTATCCCTACTACAAGGATTCCCCTCTGCGTGACCACGGAAATCAAAACTGCACTATCTTGATGTCCTTCATGGTCGACTCCTGGGAAGCCTTGTCAACTTCCACTGGCAGTTAGGTGGCTATAACAACCACCAACCCTGCAGCTCCAATGATATTTCACATTGTAGCTCAAGTCATATAAGCACAGAGCTGGACAGCGCTGTTTCGAGCTTTTAGCTACAAGTGAAAAAAGTACCACAAGTGAAAAAATCGTTTATTCCCTACTAAAGCATCTGCCTCTGTGCAGGCCAATAAGGTTTGCCAGTTAGGCCAAGATGTTTGTTCAGCTGGGAATACCTTTGAAAAGATAGCTGAGGGCTGCCGATGAGAGCTAAAAGCTCGAAACAGCGCTGTCCAGCTCTGTGCTTATATGACTTGAGCTACAATGTGAAATATCATTGGAGCTGCAGGGTTGGTGGTTGTTATAGCCACCTAACTGCCAGTGGAAGTTGACAAGGCTTCCCAGGAGTCGACCATGAAGGACATCAAGATAGTGCAGTTTTGAAACATTAGCTTCGATATTAACGGATTAACGAATTTGTGCCTACCTATGTATGCAAGCCTATATCAATCATACAAACATCGATCAAAAATGCATTTCAAAGACCAAATCAATTAAATCCAGATACCTGCTGAAAAAAAATCAAAGATAAACTGGGTTGAAGTAAAAATCATTTTGGTTTTACAACAGCAATCATAGCGTAATTACAAAACCCTTAGACTGGCCCTTGCAAGGTGAAAATCAAGACATGTTTCAGGGACACTACGATTTACAAGCTTCCGACGGTTTTTCCAAAAAAAAATTTAGGTGGTCCAGAATTTGAATATGACGTTCAATGAAGCCGTTTTGATTTTAGCTTTTGCAACAAGCTTTTCGGACTCTTCAGAGATCGCAACTGAAGAGTTCTGTCCGAAAAGCTTATTGCGAAAGCTAAAATGAAAACGACTGTATTAAAAATCATATTCAAAACAAAATTCCCTACTTTTTCCATACCAAAATTTTGCACAATTCAAAGACTTACAGGCCTAGAAGTGTGACCTTCAAAACAACACTATTGCCATCACACAGTGAAATTTGCTAAATCGCGAGATTCGCAACATACGTTTCTAACGTTGTGACGTTAAAAACAAATATTTAAAAATTCACAAAATTGAATTTTTCATGAAAAATCAATTTATCTGCTTTATTTCTGCAGAAGAAAAATCACTAACAGATAGATTGTTTACTCTGTGACCAGGCGCGCGACCAAGATGCTAAGGGGCTTGGCTCTAAAATTAAAATTTTTTGTTCAAAAAAAAATGCCTCTATTTAGCGATGCTGACTGCTGAGCAAACGGTGCAACTATGCGTATTATTACAGACGGGGGTCTGGTGGCGAATCACTTAACCGCTGGGCAATTTTTCAGACTTTTCGGCAAAAAATAGCCATTTTAGCGCAATTTAGATAACACTTCGCACGTTTTTTTGAGTCATTTGAAAGAAATATATTCCGACGTTATTTGCAAAAGCTAGATTTATCAGCCCCCTCCCCTTACTTTTCGGTGAAGTCCAAAACACGTTTAACCGCTTGCATTTGGGGATAAATTTTCTACGTGACTTGACTAAGGGGGGTTGAAGCTCCCTTGGTTGCGCCCAGGGCTGTAGTTGAGACTAACTCATCCGAGACCGCAAACCAGGGTGTCAAACCGAACCTGAACTGTAAACCTGAATGAACCGTTTCATTTTGGTGAACCCGAACCGAACCTGAACCAGCAAAATTTTACTTCAGTGAACCTGAACCAAACCTGAACCCTCAAAATTGTGCTCAAGTGAACCCAAACCGAACCTGAACCCCTAACAAAAGTAAGAATATATTTTTCCATATCCAGATGCCGCCGGCGCTGGTACACGCACAATAAGAGCAGTGGTGATCATCAACAGGATCAGCAATTTCTCCTTTTTTTTTTTTTGGACAAAGCAAGTAACGACAGTTAAATTTTAAGTCAATGAACCCGAACCGAACCTGAACCAGTAATATTTTGCTTGAGTGAACCTGAACCAAACCTGAACCTCGAAAATGGTGCTCAAGTGAACCCGAACCAAACCTGAACCGCTAAAATATTTTGAGCAGGAGCTAAACCTGAACCCGAACCGTTATTCGAAACGGTTCGACACCCTGCGCAAAACTTTTCCGGAATCAAGACCTAGACCGGATAAATGACGTCATCGTTGTTTTTTTTTGGTTTTTGAAAAACATTTTTGAGGATCAAATTTGCTCATAAGTTGCTTTCATAAATATATAAATTGAGAAGATGACAAATTGCTCAAGTCGAAGTGATTACGCCATCAAAACATCTCGACGACGTCATTTCATGCAGATTTCTACTGAAATTATTTTTGAAGAGTGCCCATGGCCTACAAAAAGAAGACGGCCGCACATGTCACCTAACAACGAGAAAATTAGACGGGAAACTTTTGGGCATCGCTTTGTTTACTTAACACGCAAAACGCTACTGTATGTCGGCGATACCAAGACATAGCACAGTAGGGTGGAGTGAAAAAACGTTTTTCTTTCAGATCACATTTTAAGACATCTTAACAGTTGTCCCTGGCCCTAAAAAACACTCTTAAATCATTTTTAGGGTGTAGCCAGTTAGGCACTCCCAACAAAATTCGTTACTATTTTCAATAAATTGACATATTTCAGCAACCACTGAATCTCGGAAGCTGTTTGATAGCTCAAAATTTGTGGAAAAGGCAAGTTTATATGTGATTCAAGAGAACTTTTTAACCTATTTTGAGTGCAAAGCATCCAAAATCACAAAAAACTGTTTTTTTTGTGATTTGCACGATGTTTCAAAATAAATTATTCACTAAAATTTGGTATTTGACTATAGATGTTGCAAAACTGAAACTTATTATCTTTTGCAGACCAGTTATAGATACATGTTTTAATCTTAAACGTTTGTTCACAGGCGAAAGTTTACCAGTAGGCTACTGGTATCTAAATCGTAGCATGAAAACTAGAAAATCTTCAGCAACTAGGTCTCGGAAATGGGGTGATCTGTACGAATTCAAAAGCAGACCAACTTTTAAACAAGGCGTTCTACCGCGAACTTGACATGTTTTAGAAAGATTGATCAACAAACCTAATTAAAGGCAAAAAACTGCTTCCACTACTGTTGCTGAGGAGTTGGTGAATCTTCGGAGCCACTGTAATGTTTATAGCATTAGCACAGCCGGTGTAATATCAAGAATCGAAAACTTAGTCAAAAATTTTCGTAAAATTGATTTGGTACCCAAACGCAGACGAAATGGTTCAACATTTAAAGAAAATGTTAAACAATTTATGGAAAATGTAGAAACATTATTTGACATCTTTTGAAAAGACAATTCTCAACGCCGTAAACTAGAAAAAAACAATTTGCTGAGGATGAACAGAACAGATTTTGCATTTTATGAAGACCAAAAGGGAACGACAATTGGCAAATGTACTAATGTCATAGAAAAATTGGACGTCTCTGATTTGACCTTCAACAAAAGGACTTCGGCACAGCGTCTGACTGAAAACAAGTATAAACATCCAGTCATCATGGAAGGGGATGCTAGTACCTCTAGCCATGACGCAGTTACAAGTGAAATTGAAAGTGTTGGCGAAAGTGAAGTATTATCTTCCTCAACGACAAGTCCGTTTGAGATGCCGTCAACCAAGTCAAGTCATTTTTATTTTTGTCTGTAACTAAAATATTAGTAACAGAAATCACAAACTCAACAATATACGATATCAACAAACAAGGCTCATGTACCTCTTAAAAATCAGTTTTCACGACAAGGAAGCTGCAAAAAGACCTTATCGGTCATCGAGTCAAGCAGCCACCCAGATGCCAACATATTATAATTTATGATAATAAATAGATGTAATATAAAAATACATGAGAAAGAGTGTGAGTTATATTATTGAAATAATTCAACAAGTTGGGTTGAAATCCTAAATTCTAAGACTCGTATGATTCCACAAAGAAGTTTTTCAACTTTACATTAAAAGAAATTGGAGATAGCAAACGTATTGAATGAGGAATGGAATTCCAAATTTTGACGCCCTGGTACCTAATGCTATTTTGCAATCTGTTAGATCGAAATCGTGGAATGTATAAAAGATCATTTTCTTCATTGGTAGATCTCATTGATCTCTGTGAGATTTTGCATGCCTTTTTAAAATATTTGGAAAAGTTATTTGGAAGATGTCGAGGCCTGTGTACAATATTGTACATTAGTTTTGATATTTCAATTTTGTACAAATCGGTCAATTTTGGAATGTTAAGTTTGTAGTAGAATGGGGTAGCTCTGTCTTGAAAGGCACCACCCCCTACCAGTTTCACTACTTTATTTTGAAGAGTACTTATTTTCATCAAATAGGTCGGATACGTTAATCCCCAAATACCTAGACCATATAACAAATGTTGGTGGAAAAGTGCATAATAAAGTTTTATTAATGCATCTTTAGGAAGGAATTTTAGTTTACAAATCATACCTACAGCTTTCGACAAATTGGTTTCTAAGATTTTAATGAGACTATCGAAAGTTAACTTGGAGTCAAGTGTTACCCCCAAATATTTGACAGAGTTAGAAAGGGGGACAGTAGTACCGTTCAGGAGTACATCAAAATCCGTCACTAACACATTCATTCTTGGGGATATAACGAGTAGTTGGCTGTTTGAGGGATTGTTAACTTATTAGATTTGCACCATTCTGAAAGCCTCATCAGTTTCAAATTTAGCTCAGTTTGGAGCAAAGAGCAGCTTTCAGAACAGAACAGAAAAGCATTAAAAGAAGTTGCGATGGTATGTAAACGATACGGAATTTCTGACCGTGCAGGTGCTGCTGTAGCTACTGCAGCCTTAAAGGCTTTTGGAATTGTGACTGAAAGTAAACTTTAGCATGTGATTGATCGCAGCAAGTTGAGAAGAGAGCGAACCAAAGACAGAGAAGATATAAGACTACAAGAAGATCACTTATTTGGTCTTGTAAGCTACATTTATGTGGATGGAAGAAAAGACGCTACAATAAAAAGCAATGAACAAAATGGAAAATATTATCGAGAAACTATTGTTGAGGAGCATTACGTTATTGTGGGTGATCCCCATGAATATTATTTGTCTCATGTTACACCTGCTGGAGGAACTGGTCTGCACATTGCCGAAGCAATATTTCAAGTTATTGAGGGAATCCAGTAACAAAATTCATTGGCCATTATTGGATCAGACGGAACCAGTTATGACTGGCAAGAGCTGGTTGCATCGCTTGTTTAGAAGCAAAGTTGGGAAGATCACTTCAATCAATCAATCAATCATATTTTATTTTGTCACAAAATTAAAACAGTAATTCACGAGAGGATCGGTTATTATTTTTATACGTGTGGACTAGGAGGGCTGCAAAGTGACCTGCCGGTCTTCGAGTCAAGCAGCCACCCAACTTTTGTTGGTCAATAGTTATGGCTTAATAACTATTAGCTCGTACTTTAAGTTCAAAATTATGTTTAAATAAACGGGATGGATTTTTTACAAAAATTACTTATCAGATTGCATGCTGTCTAGTGAAAAATTGGAAAAAAAAACAAAAAAAAAACAAAACTTTTATTTGCAGAAATCAAATCACTTGTGAGATTAGGTATTTTTTGTTGATTCTTTTGAAAGCTGAAAAATTACATTTGTTATTTTTAATTTCGTTAGGTATATCGTTCCATACTTTAACTCCTCTATACTTAATGGATCTTTGTAATCTGTTAGTACTTTGTGTTAGTTAGTCTTTGTAATCTGTCAGTGGGTAATATGCCTATTGCATCTTAATGAATTACGACTATGTCATATTTTTCAGGAGTTTGATGGTATAACTAGTGGGCCGTCATCATTTTCAGGGCCGATTGGCAAGCAACTCAATGGATGTTTTAAGATGGGGTATTGAAAATTTTCAACCAATTCCAAATGCAGAATTTCCTGAACTATCAACGGAAATTGTAGAAGATCTCAGGAATGATCAGTTTCATGCGCACAACATTTGTCAAGCTGTTATATCTTGTGTTGTTGACGAAGACCTAAGGCAACTGCAGGTGGGAGGTCTTTGCCATTCACGATGGCTAACTTTAGGCTGCTGCATTTTGAGACTTTATGTGTCCAAGTGCAATCCTTCAAATTCTTTGCAAGTATTGGCCAACTATTTAGTCAATGTTTACTTTCCATGTTGGATTGTTGGTTTTATATCAAGCAAAACAACAAGCTAACCGAAGGGTCAAAAGTTTTCTTTTTTATGAAAAAGAATGACGAATTTTCTGTTTTAAGAGCTCGAGAAATCGCTTTGAAAGTGCTCCAACAGAATGCTTACTTTGCCCATCACGAGCATATTTTACTAACAATGTTGGGTGACTGTGAAAAGGAACCTAATGCTAAAGCAATCAAACTAATCCTGGATATAAGACAAACAGCATCTCTTAAGGAAAACCAGAAAAGCCAAAAAGACAATTTGTGATCCCTCTTATCGACTGCAAGGCAACAACGTATCTTGAAATGTCAAGCCTAGCAACTACAAAATTGACCGAACTCCCAGCGATCAGAAACAAATTAGTCCACTCTTGATATCAAAGCATATGCGGAAAACAAACTGCAGTTGATCCATCCCTGTCACAACCAAGTCGTGGGGCGGCACATTAAGCTTGCGACAGAAGCAGCTACAACAGTTGAAGGATTTTTACGAAGAGATGGCATGATAAGACAAAAAATTAAATCATGTCGTCTTATGAAATGCTTTGAATCCAAAAAACAATTTAACATTTAAATTGGTAGTGTGAACACTGTACCGGTACACGTAGCAAAATGTGCTTCATTAACTTGGTGTAATTTTGTAACTTTAGAACTCTTTTACGATTTGCAACTTTTGACTGTTTTGTAATTTTGACTTTTGACTGTTTTGTTTGTATTTTTGTAAACTGTTTTGCAGAGGTGGAGTCCTCGAGGACGTCCTTGGCCTCGAGGACAGATTTTGAAGTCCTTGGCCTTGGCCTCGAAGGTCAAGTCCTTGGCCTTGGCCTCGAGGCCTCAAGTCCTCGAAAATTGGCCTGTCCTCGGCTCGAGGACAGCACTATTTTTTGGTAAGTTAAAATTTTGTGGAGCGGTTGAAAAATTTTTTGGAAAGCATTTGTTCGTGGAGATCGCTTGAAAAATTTTTGTGAAGACCTTTTTTTTTTTTTTTTTTTTTGGAGAGCACTTGCGCTTTGTGTCCTTGGTCCTTGGCCTTGGCCTCGAGCATTCCTGTCCTTGGCCTCGAGAGTGTCTGTCCTCGGAAAGGCTGTCCTTGGCCTTGGCCTCGGATTTTTTTTGTGTCCTTGGCCTCGAGCCTTGTGTCCTCGACTCCACCTCTGCTGTTTTGTAATTTAGTTTTGTAATGTAAATCACTCATGCGCAGGCTCATTTATTTTTCTGTTTGACATTGGTGTTACATTTCGCAGTAAGCCTTTGCAATAGTCACAAAGTAAGAAGTTTCGCACACCTAGTCCTATATGCAAATTGCAGACAGCAAAATTTATTTGCTAAGAATAGCCTTCAACCTAACTCTGTTGCTAACCAAATTTAACTGATCAGACTGTATGCGCAAATTTTGGTTGTTGCATACTGATGAAGTCTAATTTTATAAAACCTTCTGTAGGCAAAAGTAAACACTTTTTTTAATGTTGTGGCACTGTGGCAGTGGTTAACGATGCTTAGTATTTTCTCATATCAGTTCCATCCACGACAGATTGAATTTATTATGAAGAACATTAATACTGCAGCAATATAACATAATCAGCTCCCTGAAACAGCGTGCTAATCACAAAAAAAAAAGTTTTTTTGTAATTTTGGATGCTTTGCACTCAAAAAAGGTTAAAACGTTCTCTTAGAGCGCATATAAACTTGCCTCTTCCGCAAATTTCGAGCTATCAAACAGCTTCCTAGATCCAGTGGTTGCTGAGATGTGTTAATTTATTGAAAATGGTACTCCGACTAACAAATTTGTGGGGGGTGCCAGCACCCCCTAACTGGCTACATCCTAAAAATGTTTTTAAAGTGTTTTTTAGGGCCAGGGACAACTGCTAAGACATCTTAAAATGTGATCTGAAAGAAAAACATTTTTCCATTCCACCCTAATAGCACAGCTTTATAAAATGAATCAATCGTTCACTCTTAAATGTTTGAAATCGTTTTCAGAGTATTTAATTTATATTCCACAAGATTGATTAACCTAAAGTGTAAATGCAGGAATGCTAAATCCCCAACATTCATGCAATGTTTTTCTAAAACAGTCATTAAAGTTTAAATTTGAGCAGTAAAAAAGCAGTTCTTGCATCTCTCAGTTTGATTATGTTTTTCGTCACTTTCTTTGCTTTGTTTAAATTGTTCAACTACTTACTTGGTTATTAACTACTGTCAAACTTGGTTATTAAAGTGTCTTTTGGTATTATTGAAATAAACGTTGAAAATTATGCGATTAATTAATTTGATTGGTTGTGAATGGCTTTCACCTGTCTCCTGGCCAAGGCAACTTGGTGAATAAAATGTAATTACAATTACATAAAAATCACAGGGGGCAAACTGTTAAATTTTAGCACATTTTCTGCGGCATCTCTTTCATGAAGTTCAGTTTTATGAATCAAGGTATCCAGGGTTGCCACAAAAACTGCAAAATCTAATTCCAGGACTTTTTTAGGTCATTTTCCAGGACTGTTTAAGATTTTTTTTACATGACTTAAAATTTAATTTTAACTATTACTCTCATGCACCTACTCTTTTGTACTTGTGATTGACAAAAAATTTTGATGTAACGCATTTGCATTCCTAGTACTGACCACTATCCAGGTGCAAAGCCAAAAATTTGCAACGAGAGGGTTGTGGTTTTTGTTGTGGGGGCAACCCCCAGCCACCGTAAGCCATTGGGGGTCTGGGGACAACGCCCCCAGCATTCAAAAATTTTGCAATTTTTTTTCAATAATAACTTAATTTTAGACCTAGTTTAGTAAAAACTATTGCTTTTAAAACGTGGCATAGAAATTAGCACTGCAATAACATGATTAAACTGGTTGCATAAATGGGCTTCATGATGTGGGTGAAAGATAGAGCTCGATCGTGTGGGGGCAACCCCCAGCCGCCGTAAGCCATTGGGGGTCTGGGAGCAAAGCCCCCAGCATTCAAAAATTTTGCAATTTTTTTTCAATAATAACTTAATTTTAGACCTAGTTTAGTAAAAATTTAAAACGTGGCATAGAAATTAGCACTGCAAAAACATGATTAAACTGGTTGCATAAATGGGCTACAGGATGTGGGTAAAAAATAGAGCTCGATCGATATGACTTTTTTAGGCCGATACCAATATATAACTCATAAACTACCAAATTTTGTCTTTATTTTTCACTTGACTTGACACGAAAAGCTTCACTAATCCTCCTCCAAAGAAAGATTATTGCAAACACAAGTCATACTAAGCAAATCAATGCAAGAACACTTGTGCTTGCTCTAAAAAAATATACAGTTTAAGGTAATTGCGCTAAGCCGATATTTTATCAGCGGTAGATAGCCAATACGATATTCCGGCTTGGCACTGATATCGGGCAAAATATATCAGCCGAGCGATAGATATATCAGTCGAGCTCTAGTGATGGGTAATAGTAAAACTTCAGTCCTAGCTTTATTTCCATGCAGTGAACTATAAAATTTTACTATTTGAAAAAAACAGAGCTTATTTGAACGCCAGGGTGCAAACAAAAAAACTCTACCCAAGCCCTAACCCCAACCTTAAACTAAACTCAAATTGTAACCCTAGCTCTAACCCTAATGTTAATCCTAACCCAAACTCAAAATATAAACTTCAACTAACCAGCAACGTTAATAATTTACAAAATAAGAGTATTTGAGCAAATAAGCACCCACTTTTGCTCTCTTATTCTCTAAAAGCAGAGCTCATTTTGCATGCTAGAGTGCAAATAGGCACCTCCTTTGAAAAAACTCCCAAGTATTAATTAATCCAAATCGTCTGTATTTTATAACGCTTGATAAACATATAATTTGGTAGGAGAGGCTAATGAAACGAGATTTGAGAGAGTTGATTGGAAATTAACAGAATTAAATACTGAATAGACCCCTTATAATTGTCTTACAAAGCCTACGTTAAGCATTTTGCATCATGCGATCGAATTAATTGTTTATTTTTAGCCATTTTTAGTTAGTTAGTTGTGGTGACTGGTTTCTTGTTGACCAATACTAGCCCTTCCCAAAATCATGTTCCAAAAGTGACTTTAAATTACTTTATACTATCCATACTACTGCAAAAAACTGCCTCAAAATTATAGTGCGATAAACGTTGTATTTTTCTTATTGCGCGTTTTGGTCTGTGGGCCAATGGAGAGCAATAGCCCACTGTGCAACTGCTACTACAGTATCGCATTGCAATAAATTAATGCCCATGAATTCACTCTTCTTAATAATATTCAATAATTTATACATACTGTATTGCAAAGTGCAAATTTTGGCTAATTGAAGGAAGTGCTTATTTGCACTCTAGTAAGATTGCTTAAAATGAACAGTAAGAACTAGTAAGAACTGCTTAAAACGAATAAGAAAGCAAAAAGCAGAGGAATGGGGCTCATATTACTGTTAGGCTAGAGCTAGGGTTGCAGTTTGAGTTAGATTTAGAGTTGAGTAAGGGCTAGGATAGCGATTTTTTGTTTGTGCACTAGCATACAAAGAAGCTCTGTCTTTTTACAACACAATAAAGCTTTTCAAACCAACTTTACAATGCAAATTATTTCAACAATAAATAGCTTTGTACAATTACAAGGTACCAGTTATAATAAAAAAAAAAACAACTTCACATTCTGTCCAGGAAAATCACGGGAAAACTCTATAAACATTTTCCTGGACTTTCCAGGACTTACAAACAAAATTCAAGGACTTTCCAGGACAGCAAAAAAAATCCAGGACTTTTCCAGGATGTGGCAACCCTGGGTATCACACAATTCCAGCATTGCAAATGTACTGACTCAATTCAGAAGCTGGTAGCATTTAACCCTCCACGAGACAAAGCCAGAAGATATTCCAAGCATTCAAATGCAGAGTGAATTTCAGCTTCTGGATTAAAAATTAAGCATTTTCTGCAATCTTGGCAGGTAGTCTTTTGACCACTTTTTTAGCAATCTAACAGCAACAACAGTGGCTACTTCAGTTGAGCTTTCAACAAAACCACACTTTTCAAGTTCAGAAACTGATGGAGGTTTAAGTTCAATTTCAGAATATAGATTGAAGAAACTAGCTCGAAATCCTATCTTAATGTAGATCATTACCAGACTTTCAGATATACCGTCATAGGCGTTGCTAAGAATGGTGGCACCCGAGGTGAGATTTCATGGTGGCACCCTTTTTTGTACCAAAAATGGGTGAAGACCAAAAAAAAAGGTATCTGCTGCAAATTAAATGGGTTTTCAGTCCAAAAGTATGTGAAGACAAAAAAAAAGGTCTTCGCCTAATAATCAGTGGGTTTTTAGTCCAAATGAGGATGGGGACGACCAAACAAAGTGAAAAAAATAAGGTATTTACCACAAATCGGAGGAGTTATGGTTTCACATCATAATATGGTATCACACCAAAATGGTGACACCTGGGGCAGGCTGCCCCCCTCCTAGCGATGCCACTGTATACCGTATTTCTTAAAAATGTTTTAAACTAATACCACCAGTCCACCATATTGCATAGGAGTTTTAATCTTTGCGATTTACAAAAGTAATCTACTTTCTATTTAATTCTTAATTTTTTAAAGGAAAACCAAACACTAGAAATTTTTCAGGAATAAAATTGACTTAACTTTTTTTGTAACGTTTTTTGTAACCCGTTTTACAATTGACAATAACAACAGTTTTCACCATTTTGGCGTTTAATAATTAATAAAACTTTAACGGAGCAATTTGTTATATATCTTTAAAACAATGATATTTATACTTACCTGCAACATTGTGTTCAATATCACAGCAAGTAAAAGTTTGGGGATCTATAGTCTGGTATGATTAAGATAATTGTAATTACAGCTTTACTGCTTTTTTAACTTTGAGAAAAACTGCTTCCCAAATTATTACTGAATGAACTATTACCATCACATAAGTTAATGTAAATTCGTTTGTTGCTGTCACTTAGTTTCTGATGAAAATAATACATGCAAAATTTGTTTTTTTTTACTGTAATTATTGGCAAAAATAAAAGTTTTACTACTGGATCACAACGGTTGAATTTTTAGACTATGCTATATACCAGGGGTATTCAGCTAGTTTTAGCAAAGGTCTAGATCTGGCAGATGAAAAGTCATTGGGTCTAGGAAAGCTGAGAAAATTTGGAAAAGGTCCAGAACATATGAAGAACACATTCCGGTTCAAGACCCAAAAAAAGAAACACAAAGGTCACAAAAAAAAAAGGTCTTCACCGCAATTTGATGACCAAAAAGCGTAGTTGAAGAGCAAAAAAAGGTATTCTTTGTGATTTGGTGAGAATTTTGCAGTCCACGTACTAAATGCAAACAGTCAGCTTCCACCCAAAGAGAAGTGAGGGTCCGAAATTAGTCCGATACTGGGCTCTGGTCTAAATTTACAGCTTTGGAGGTTCGGATTCGCTGTCTCCTCACCAAGTGACTAAATATCGCTTTGACTCTGCAAGTTTGTGTGTTGGTGTTAAAGGAATTGCATATTTCGATGCTTTGGTGATAGACCTAGAGGAAATTGCAGTTTTTTGTGATATGACGTCACTTGGTAAATAAATAAATATGATGATTCGGATCGCGTCAGCCTGTTGAGTTGCCATGCTATATACTATTTTGCTTGAGATAATTCTCGTTATCTGTGTCCTTCAATATGTTTTTGTCTTGGCTGACGATACCTTACATATGCTACAGTTACAGTTCTACTGTAAAACAAACTTGTTCCTCTGAGCTGTGGATTTTACTACAATGCTTCTCAATTAGGTCGCGAATACAAAGCAACTAATTCAGAAGAATTATCTAAGTCGCTCCCTAAACGAATCGATGCGCAGAAGTTGCAATACTAATTTTCTCGCTGTTAGGTGACATGTGCGACGGTCTTCTTTTACTAGGATCACCATTACTTTCTTCCAAAATTACAAGCCAATAAAACCGACTAAAACTTATATATTTGAAGAACCATATATATGTAGCTACAAAAATGCAGCAAGGATTTTCGATTAGGGTGGTGAGAAAATTTTCAGGCGTGCAACTACGATTATGCTAAGATGAGGCTTAAATGAAACAATGAAATTTTTTACTCGAAAAATATCTTGTCATGCTGACCAAACTGATGTACATTAATCTTATCACAGCCAGAGGTTCGCTTCCAGTCGCTAGGTGATTTTGTGATTTTTCATAAAAAATAGCCATTTTTGCGCCATTTGAATCTTATTTCGCAGGTTTTTAGAAGCACTTGAAAGAACTTAATTTGCTAAGATTCGAAAGCCGTTTGAAAGAATTAAATTAATTAGCCCCTATCCTTTACCTATGCAGGTCAAGCCCGTGACACGTTTAAACGCTTGTATTCACAAATTAAATTTTTTAAGTAATGCAGCTAAAAGGATAAGAGCTGAAGCCTATTTTTGCCCTGCAGTTTGTGTCACTGGCCAATTTACATTTAGTATGTAAATACATCACATACAAACAAAATTTAATAATTTTGTCAAGCTAGTTTGTTTGCTGTCGAGAAAGAGAAAAAAATATGTAAGTTATTATCACTGTTTTCGACAAGCAACAATATATGATATGCATACACTCACTCTCTTTTTTTATAAGAATCAGTAAATTTGGGGTTGTGACTGGCTATTCCTAATTTTTTGGCAATTTTTAACTTTATTTGTTTTTACTTTGTTCAGAAATTTTGAGAGCATTGACGTCAATTTTAGCGACCATATTTGAAAAACTGTTTAATTGCTAATGCTTTCTTTGTTTGAGTCAAGGCTTTTTTGTTGCTTTTTGCAGCATCCTAAAATGGCAAAAGCAAAAAGGCGAGCTTTTTTCAACTGTCGTGAACTACTGCCAAAAAATTTCTCAGTTACTTGTGCAGCGCTCCATAATCTTAAAATAATAGCCATTTTGTTTACGCAAGAAAATCACTGAAATTTTATTGCTTTGAATCGGTGCAAAATTGAAAAAACACGAGTTCACACATTGTAAAACCAGGTTTTTTTGGCACCTTTATTTTCCGAGCGGTATTCACTCCTGGTTTTGCGAAGCGAATTGTAAAACTTCATTGTGTCAACACTTTGACACAAAAGCTGCCATTACATGATGTGTATTGTGTGGGATTTAAGACGCGAAAACTGCTGCGGCGCTTGAACTGGGTAAAAACTTTTTAGTTTTGCCTGGACTTTTGTTTTGTTCCTTGTCATCAAAACTACTCTGCATAAACGACTTGCTTTCTCATGCAAACGCGACAATTTTAATCTCTAGGGGAAAATCTAGTTGTCTAATCTATAAATTAAACATGGCGTTAGCCTCTTACAAAACTATTTATTTTGATTATAACATCTTGTTTAGCCTTTATCTCTTTAACATCATCTAACACTAACATTAATTAAATTAGGAACAAGGCGGCTTCGCTTGCTTTAACGAGTATACAATATTTTTCTTTATCCATGCTAAATGCAATGAGCAGCAGCTGCAGCTTGAGCTTTTAACACGTGATCACATAGCATTGCAGAATTAATTTACCGCTAGATGAGCTTTTTAGCACTTTAGCATAGATCCTTAAGACCTGACCTGACTCACTGCAAAAACAATCTCAGAAAATGTAGTCACTTCAATCAATCTACTTTCTACATACTTTTGTGGCACATTTTTTTCCTAACTTTTCCAACACTAAAAGCAGAAAATTTCATAAGCCATTCCATGCATTATTAAAACAACATCGAGAAGCTTTTTTGATCATTAAGCAAAGTGTTTTTTTGACCTGACTCACTGCAAAAAGAATCTCAGAAAATGTAGTCACTTCAATCAATCTACTTTCTACATACTTTTGTGACACATTTTTTTCCTAACTTTTCCAACACTAAAAGCAGAAAATTTCATAAGCCATTCCATGCATTATTAAAACAACATCGAGAAGCTTTTTTGATCATTAAGTAAAGTGTTTTTTTTAAATATAAGGTAAGATTGAATTCAAATCCATTCAAATATCTTTGATAAACTGAAATTTTTTGAATCATATAAGTTTGTTTCATTGCATGTTGTATTTTTCTTTTTATTACTTCTAAGTTTTTATACTGTGATTGTTAATAAAGTGGCATAAGTCAACAGCAGCACTGTAAAGAGCAATGAGTTCACACAACGGTTCAGTAGTGATTAGGCAAAATTTAAACCTGCTTAATTATTTTCGAGGACTTTCAATTTTGAGATCAATAAATCGAAATTTTATAGTCAAAATAAATGAATTTAAACTTTTGATTTTCAAAAATGATAATTTGAATTTTTCTTATTGCTTTTGTTTTTTGAGGACGTTTTCACGTTTAGGCGACTGTTTGGTACTAATTTCACAATTTTTCGTTTAGACTAATGCAATAGCTTTGCCAAACCAAACCCCGGCGTTTAATTCATACGCAACCAACTCCCAGTCAACGGTGGTCATGCCCTATTTGATACAAAAAGTTATCAATAGGCAACCATGGAAATGCAGATAAATGCAAAAGATTTGCACAACGGCAAATATGATAGTCAATTAGTCTGTGGTTGTTGAAAAACGAACAACCATTGAAATGCAGATAAAGGCAAAAGATTTGCAAAACGGCAAATATATTGTCAATTTGTCGGTGGCTGTTGAAAAACGTATAAACCGAGCCACACAAACATTCTACAAACTACACACACTCACACAATATATCACATATTATCGCAATTTAAAAATCTCAGGAATTTTAAGTAAACAAAACATAACCCACATCCTAAAAAAAACAACGTTGAACCTCTTCCCATTTTCTTTTGATTAATGCTTTGTCATATGACCTCATAGGGATGCCTCAAATTAGCCGCAGCCTCTCCCATACAAAAAATTTAAGAGTTTTCTATATCAGGAAGGTTAAAATAAATAAATAGAGTGGGTCTAATTTACTACTGTACTTGCATTGAATTAAGGGAAATCTTTTCACCTATATGACATCAAAGCACCAAAAGTGAACTGCGATGTTAGCGAATGCAAACAAGAATTAATCACAAGTATGAGCACAGGACTGATCGCAGGGCTGAGCAACCAATTAGTTGGAAAGCATCTTTTTTAAAACAATCATTAATATTTGAAGCCTAATTCAGGTTATATCTACAGTATTACGCAATGTTGAAGAATGCTCATCATCAATCACGGAATAATTGCAACTTGTATAAGTAAGTTAAATTCCATTAAAACCCAATCTTAACTGCATTGATTTTGTTCTTGCTTAAGGACTGAGCAAAATTTACTGCAAAATCATATGCATAACACTATATCCGATTTCAACTTTAGCAGAGCGTGTGCGCTGATACGGCAGCAAATTGAGCATGCCTTGCAACAGGTTAAAATAAACATAAAGTTAGGCAAGCGTGCTTACAATTTTGTACTAAGCAATTTTAAAACGCCTAGACCTGAAAGTTTAGAGACACAAAACAGATCATGGTTAGCACTAGCAACTAAATCTACAAACTACATATTTTTCAACTCTGCTTTAGTTTTGGTGATTCAACTAATGTATTTATCAATTGCCCACCAAACACCACAAAATTTAGCTTTTGAAAGACCCACAAGAATATCAAAAGTATGGAGACATACTGTACCCAGCCCCATTTTATGAGTTCCCAAAAACCAGGCTGATATAATATATCTTCTGTTGGGTATTTTATTATCATTTGTATCACAAATGGTTGAGTGGTGCCATGGCCACTCTTCCACACTGGGTAGTCATTGGTGAAAAGAGTAGTAACGTTTCTAGCCGAATATGATTGAAAAATGTTTGTGAAGTCATAGGTTGATACTGATAAGCTACTACTATCTACAATAGGGTTGTTGAAACGTTTATCAACTCCTCTATGTCGAAGTGGTGTTTTTTGGTCCAGCTTTAAATTGCCAAAAGTTGTAAATGAAGAACCACCAGCAATGGCAGAATGTGACACATAAGCCAGGGATTCCATTTGGAAAAATGACATTCGAAAAAGCTGATAATCAAACACAAGTAAAACCTGAACTGAAGTCACAATCTCATTATTTGCAAGAGGCATGCTTGCAGTAAAATTAAGCTGATCAAACTTTCCATCACCGTTTGTGTCGGTTTCAATAGAAGACACAACAGGAACACGAAGATTGCTCTGCAGAAGATTATTGAGATTTGAGTAAGTGCTCCAAGCAAGAAATTGTCCAGACATTGATGTATCAAGCACCATCATTACTTGCTTTTTAAAAGTAACAGATGGCTGCTCCATGTATGTATTTGTAGTCTTCCAAAACCCTTGACTTCTGTAAGCAACCAACAATGGCGGGATGAAGGTCAGCAACAATGATGCCACAATATAGAAAAATGCTTTTGTACAAATGCTTGCTTTGTAACGCCAACAGGCTGGTTGAGAATAAATTTCATACACTGTCATTGCAAATAATGTACAAGTAACTTACTGTATTTCAAAAATGTCGTGAAGTAAAACCAACCACGTCTGAAAGAAAACCAATATTTAATTCAGAAAAGCAACCAAAATATTTCTGTGTTAAAAGGGAAAATTCCTTTTAGATATTTGTAGATTACTAAATTTATTTACAAACACAATTAAGAGAATTACTTGACAAATTTAAGGTTGAACAATTTATAAATTCACACCAGAAAATGCTTTTCGATTACATGCCTAAGACAGCTGTTTTGCCTGATAGCAAGGCTCGTCATTTACGCTGGCATGGCCGAACTGAGAAAATCCCAGTGATCAAAAACTTCTAAAACACAATTAAATAATTAATACTATAATGAAAGAAATTGAATTATTAGTAACTGAATAATTCGGAGAAAGAGCTGTCAATTGGAAAGTACTATCCAGTTTGAATTCATTAATTGATCAATCCTAAATTGGCCAAGTATCCAATAGGGCTTTCCGCTTTCAACATTACCAATTTTGAATAGACCAATCCCTGTAGTAGATGCACATAGGTCTTACTTAAAATCAGGAATAGAATTTACCAGTTTAAGTATTGAATAGGAGTAACAGCTCATAGAATGAAGTTTGTCTTAGAGTACCTAGGTAGTCTCATTAAGCTAAAATTTTAAAATAGATAAAAATGTTTTTATTGCCCTAAAATTAATTAATTAAAGTTTAATAGATAAAATTTCAAAAATATATAAAAAAATGTTTTTATTGTTAATATTGCACTGGGAGACAGATATAGCCTAGAAACGGTAAGGGGGCCGATTCCAATTAATTTTTTTGGCTAATAAAACAAAATTGACCTTTGTCGCCTAACTGCCTAAAAAGTCCCTTGAGCAAGGACGAAACGCGTCGCAACGGCTCAAATCCATTTATTGTCATTAAATCGTTATTCATTTTGTGAAACAATGTCCCTAGTACTCTTGTCCTGAACCCCCTTATCTGAATTTAAAAATGCTATAGTTTTATAGGATTTTGATAATTCATTCATTCACATTAGTTTTCTTATTTAAGCAAAAATGTAAACCAGGAAAATAATAAGACTAGGGTTACGAATCAGAAATCTGATAAACCAAAAATAGCTTGTTGTTAAAACCTTTTTGTACAGAGATTATACAGATCAATGATAGGAGGGAGATGCAACTGATGATGTAATATATTCTATTTCTGGATTGTTTATGACCAATGACCAAATTCACCACTGACTTAAATGACTGCGAATGTCTTCTGATTTTGAAGTTTCAAACCAGTGTCAAAAGCAACCAGAAACATACTTTTGATTTTCAAGTCCTTTTTCATTAGGCGACATTGATAGAGTTAGGCGACTCAGAATCTACTCAAGCTATGTGTTGATATTTACTGCAATTGCATCATTTTTGGAAAGATTTCAGATTTGCAATGCAAACAAATAATGTCCAAATAATAGATACAGTAATGTAAAATGTTCCATTTGACAGAGTATTAAACTCAGGATGCAAAGCACTAGTACTTACAATCTGACAATGCGATGCAAACTACTAATGCTCTAAACCAGGGGTGTGCAACAGGCGGCCTGTGGGCCACAACCTGGCCTGCCAAGCAATTTAGTGTGGCCTATTGTCCACAGTCTTGATTTTCCCTATCAAGCATAAAATCCTAATTTAACAGTTTAATTATACTAAACGATTTAGGCCACGTCTATCTTTTTAGAAGCAGCTTAGATAGAAACAGTAATTTGATTACGACAGCATGTGACATAAGCAATTTTTCGCACTATGGTTGACACTTGCTCAGTTGTTATTGTTAGCTCTGTCTAGCTGCTATCTTGCGGCAATTTGCTGCAAATTTGTGGCAAAGTTATTTTTTTATTGGTCTTCATCTGAATATGGGGGCAAAATCCCAATATTCCAGGCAAAGAGAAACCCAGTCTTTTTTTGCTCTTCACCCAGATATGAGTAAATTATGTACCAATTGATAGAAGCCTAAGTAAGTTTTTAGGGTGGTCTAGCTACATGAATTAAGCTAGTTATATGGCCCATTGAAAAAAAAATATTGCACACCCATGCTCTAGACCTAAGAAAAAATGTCACATCAACAAAGCGATTTAATTTATCTCATTAGACTCATTCATTTTTATTCTCGGCCACCATAATTAGATCACATTAGATAAGTTAGTGCGTGACTGTTCAATAGTTTAATCAGTATCTATAATTGTATATCAAATATACAGCACTGTTAAACTATCGCAGAGCAGTAGAACCACCAGGCATACTAATAGGTTTTATACTGGCAATAAATATTAAGTTGATCAATACAAGAAGAAATGCAAAGTGTGAAAATGACCAGTAACACAACAGACAACAGGTAATTAAGCAACCTGACAACTTGGCACCACATAGCTCATCTCTGATGTACCATATTTATTATTATATTTCATATTTATTTTACTTATTTACCAAGTGACGTCATATCACAAAAAAAACAAACTGCAACTTCCTGTAGGTCTATCACCAAAACATTGAAATATGCAATTCCTTTAAAACCAACACACAAACTTGCAGAGTCAAAGCGATATTTAGTCACTTGGTGAGGAGACAGCGAAGGACCGAAAGGTCATTAAGTCTACTGCCACCTCATCAACTTAAGGTTGAAAATGCAGCTTTTAGATTTTCTCAGTCTGCTACTTTCTATGATAAAAAATTTTATGCAAAATCAAAACAAAGCGTTGCAAAGATATGTACACTTTGTACAGTATATACACAAAACTCACAGTCAACACGTAAAGAAAATGCAAGGCAACACTAGAATCGTTTTAACTAAAAAAAAAATACTGTAACTACAGATTGGGAAGAAAATGAATCAATAAAGTTCATAATGCTTATTTATGTTTTATAGAATTTAAAGTGGGCAATTGGAGTGAAAAAAAACCTCCTTGCTTTGTTTTGTATTGTTTGCCAATATGTCATTAGTACTGGTACAATTTCCAATACCAGTGTATGTCAACCTCAGTCAGTTACTGCAAAATTGCCTATAATTCAAAGGCACATCAAAATGAGAGATGACGTATTGTATAAATTTGTGATAGATGAATGCACCACCTCATGCCATCCAAGCAAAAGAATAGGCTATTGTTGAACTTGAGCATAAATATGAAACTATGTTTACCGGTACTGTAATTACTACTGCATTGCTGGTTGATAGAAAGCTGTTATTCTAGCTTTTATCGGTTTCATAGGTTGATAAAAAATGAGCTTTAACAGCTTTTTTAAATCTGTAGAATGAAACTTCTTTTAAACTGCTTGAAATTTCATTCCAAATTTTAATTCCTGCGAATGATAGAGACTTTTGCCCTAATCTTGTTCTAGTTTGTGGAAGAAAGAAGTTGTTTTTGTGGCTCAATCTTGTCTTATGCGTATAACAGTTTTTGATTAGGTTAAACTTATCTAAATTTGCAAAAAATATACATGATTGTGAATTTTGTACATTAGCTTTGCAGTTTCCAGAGAGTAAATATCCTTGAGTTTTAAGCATTTAGCTCGATAGAATAAAGGATTAGTATGCTCTCGATATCCACTTCCAGTTAACAATCTGATGCTTCTTTTTTGCAGAATGAAGAGAGGTGCTAATGTTGATTTTGAAGCAGTCCCCCAACTACAACGCAATATTGTAGATGAGAGTATATGAGGCAGTGGTAAACAGATCTTAGTGTTTGCTCATCTACAAAGTGTTTTAATTGATTAAGGGCCCAAGATCCCCTTGCTACCTCTGAACATTGTTCCTTGATTTGTTGTTTCCAGTTTAGATTGTTGTCTATGAGAACGCCTAGATACTTTATGTGATGTGATTGCTTGATTGGACTATTATCTATTGATACTTTGAGTTCAGGTTTATTTTGTTTTGTTGTCACTACCATAAACTCAGTTTTCAAATCAAAATCAAATCAAATCTTTCATTATACTCACTGTAATACGCCGAAGCGTGTAACGAGTTGGCAGGGCCCGTCTCCGCATCATTGCGCCCGGGCAACACAGCTCCTTTCGAAGAAATGCCACAGCGGTGGCGAGCTGTTGGCAACACTGTGTCTGATTTGACCGGCCCGAGATTTGAACCTCAGACCTCCCGCTCCAGAGACGAACGCGTTACTGCTCGACCAACTGGCCGGTAGTTTTATTAAAGTTAATTGATAATTTATTCACCTTGAACCAATTGCTTACATTGACTAATTTATCATTTATATTTTGTTGCAGTGTTGAAACATTAGAATGGGAGAGAGTAAGGCTTATATCATCAGCAATAAGATGAATTGTGGAATTTGAGGCAAGTGGAAGATCATTGATATAAATATTAAATAACAACGAACCAAGGGTTGAGCCCTGAGGAATACCGCAAATAACATCTCTTGACTTGGATTTATATTGATTTACAATTGTATACTGTTGCAGGTCAGTCAGGTAACTTGCTAGTAGCTGCAATGGTAAACCTCTATTTCCATACTTTTCTAGTTTTTTGATCAGTATTGTGTGATTGATGGTATCATATGCTTTTCTTAAATCTAAGAAAATAGAACATGCAATGAGCTTTTTATCCATATTGTCAAGTAGCTTATTGTAAATATCTAAAAAGGCTTCGTTTGTTGGGCAATTTTTCTTAAAACCATACAGGTTTGGACTAATCAAATTATTGCTCACAAAATAATTATTCAGTTGATCAAGCAGACACTTTTCAAATAGTTTGGCAAAAGGATTTAAAATAGAAATAGGGCGATAATTACTGCATAATTGGGACTTCGCGCGCGCGGGTAGTTCCTATGTTTTTACTCGGCCATTTTGATAGATGAGCATTAAAATTTTTTAATTTTATGATAAGTCAAAACGGCAAAATGTGGAAAGCTGAAATTTCAACACAACATTACAAGTTTACAAAGCATTATGCATGCCAATTTTGGGGGTCGAAGATCACGTGATAATGATTTGGGGACCCTAAAACCGACAAAAAACGGCTATTTTTGAGCCGAAATTTTTTTATTTCGCTTATAACAAAAAAAGTGCTCAACGTGGAAAGTTGCAATTTGGACACAACATGGGTAGAGGTAGAAAGTGTTTGCGTACCAAGTTTGAGGACTCCCAGTCACGTGACCGAAATTTCTGAGGTGGAAAATGGACAAAAAGTGGCAAATTTTAAAGTGGTATATCTCGGTAAGTAGTGATATTCTTTGAAAAAAGTTTGTGGTTTTTGAAAACACTAATCAGTACCTTTGTATTGGTCATGTTCATTTATTCCGTCTTGGATAAAATTTTTCCTTATTTTTGTCTTTTTTCTTTTTTTTTTTCTTTGTTTTTCTTCTATCACTATCTCCTTCTAAACCACAAAACGCAGATGGATGATATCATGGAGTGGTATAGAGTTCGAAACAAACTGGTGTGTGCCTGAAAATGGGGGTGTCACGTCCGGGGATTTCCCCTAAAAGGGAAACTGAAAAATTTTGAACTTTTGAATTGTTCAACAGAGATAGGCCAAATTATCAGATTTGGTGGATATTGGTGGTGACTAAAACATATTAAAAATTGGGGGAGTTGCGATGGGGGAAAATGGTTGAAATGAGTCATACAAAATTCAAAAAAAATTTTTCACTCAACTTAAGTAGATCAAATTTTCGGAATAGATTAATAAAACAAAAAGTAAATTGTTGGTAAAATTTTGGGTATCACAATTGGTGAATATTTCTTCAATGGGTTTTTCAAAATCCAAATTTTTGTAATCATCATTGTTGATCAAGGCATGCCAACATCAGTTTCAGGATAGTTAGATATAGACAAAAGCAAAAGATAATAATTTTTGTGGGGGTTGCATTGCGCCAATCTCCCCAAAATTTCCTTTTTTCAGTTTGAAACCTTAGCGTTTCTACAACGTAGGAATGGAATTAGGAAATAAAAAAGTTCCTCTATTTTTTCTGGCTACTCCGTACTCCTCTTGATCACTAGCTCAGTCTATGCTCGCTCACATTGTTTGTTGTGGTACTCGCAAGGTTTTTACATGTGGTGTTCATAAAAAATGAACACCATTTGGTCATGAAAGGATATCATGAAAATTTTTGTTATGAAGTTTATATAGTAGTAATATTCCTGATAGAAGATTCAGTTATGCAAAAGTCAATACTTACTTATGACGAAATGGTGTTGAATTTTTTCATTAACACCATTGCAAACTTTGTCTATGAAGGTTGTTTCATAACTTTATGTACGGTAGTTTGATGAAATTGTAAAAGTTTTTATGCAAGCTCTCAGTTGGAGAAATTAGGGCTTTTCATTTTAAGGCTGTTCTAGAAAACTTTTCAAGTTTTGAGCACCTCACTGAGAGGCTAGCCTAGTACCAGTATTAATTATACTGCAATATTCACAGTAAAGTTGGTTATTAGGATGGGAGAACCTATTTGAGTATTTCAGACTTAGAAAAGTTTGTGGCCTTTTAGAGTATTAATAAATAACTCTTTTTAGGCTAAGCACACTGGTAAAATATACCATCTGTAGTAGGTGTATTGTCACATACGGTAGGCCTACTGTACTAGGATAGCCTAGGAGTAATGTTAATGTCATTGATTGTACAACCAAGAATATGATTGCATGATGTTGACTAATATGCCTGGTGAAAATGCTGTTTCGTATTGGTGGTGTTTGTGCAATGACTTGATTTTGTTCAAAGTGTCCATTTTCCCAGTAGTGCCAAAATATTACCCGTACTAAGTTGTATTTTGCAACCCCAGATCTTGCAAGCAGGATCTTCATAAAAAACATGGCTTTACCCTTTGGGCCACGCTGCTGACTGGAATGATGGAGAAGGTAGCATTATGTTGTTGATAGTAGCATAAGCTGCTCCTTACGTGCAATACTGGTAATATGACTCATAGGCCTGGCACTGGCAGTAATGCCTGATGCTGTTAGGTGCTCTGTACTGGCAACTGATGTCTAATAAACAAAACGAGAAAATAGTGGGAGGCTTACTAACCAAGTGAAGATAATGATATACAGTATAATGTCTATTGCCAAATTGCTTTAAACAGGTACCACAGTTGGCTAGTAGGCCACGTGTGTATAGTGGTCTCGGTATGGCAATCCCAACTCTGCAGGGCATGTTTAAAACACCCAGTCGAGTTGTTAGAAATAGAGTTGTTAAGTATCAGCCGTCAGCATTATTTCGGAATCTCTACAACTCGTGTATGAGCGTGCACATGCTCTTGCTCCTTGCATGTGTGCACTCATTGGGGTTAGGGTAGATCTGTGGAATAGCTTAGAATAGATCGGAGAGAACGCACGCGCGCTCATACACAAATTGCAGAGCTGCCGCAAATAAAGCGACAATACTTAGCAACACCCGACTATTTTGCCTCCAGAGCAGAGAGGCAAAATAGATGCTACCAATATATTATCGTGAATGAATGACGATTATTGTTACAAAGCTACCATAGCCAAATTATTGCTGCTGGTTGCAAACAGAGGTAAAGTCGATGATTATAGGAATGGTCAAGGACCAAGGACACAACTTTTTAAAATTATTTTGGGCAAATTTTCCAAAATTTTTAGGGAGTGGTTATTTTGCCTCTCTAGGCAAAATAGTGTTTTTCTTCATTAAAACAAATTGTTTAGCCAAACAAGTTGGTTTGTGTTTCGAAAACTACTAAAAAAGAGGGTTTAAGGCATTACAATTCATAATTTCTGAATTTATATGGTAATAATTTTTAATTTAGCTGTATTAGTATATCCTATTCATCCATCACTTCAGATTTACAGGTTATGGCCTTGTTGCAATGCCAGGATACTGCTACGGCACAGTAAATAATCAACATCAGCTGATAATGTGCAAAACTTCAAAATGACATTCATGATTATTTTTAAAAACTACTAATCTACAGTATGTTCAAATTATCACAAAAACTTAATGAAATGCAATATCTTAAACACTTTTTGCATTTAAAAATTAGGCAGTGGCTATTTTGCCTCTAGATGCAAGATAGCCTCATGTTATTTTGCCATTTGGAGGCAAAATAGTCCTAACGGCTATTTTGCTGCAAGTGCCAAAATAGCCCTAATCCTAACCCAAACCCTAATCCCAACTTTAACCCTAACCCAAACAGAGGAAAAACACTATTTTGCTTCTAGAGGCAAAATAGCCACTTCCTAAAATTATGAAAAATTTGCCCAAAATAATTCAAAAAAGTTGTCCGTGGTCCTTGACCATTCCTACAATCATCGACTTCACCTCTGTTTGCAACCAATTTTATCTCTAGAAGCAAAATAGCCAATGCCTTTAATGAAATTTAAAAAAATATTGTTATCTAATAAGTACTTCAAATACTTTAAATTTATGTTTTTAAAATGAATTGAAATACTGTATCGGGTAAATTTGTAAGCTCAAGTTTTTTTTATATCAAAAAAGCAGAGTTCTTGGGCAAGGGCAAAGTCCTTATGCCCCATGTTGAATAAAATTAGTGTTTTCATTTTTATTTTTGGAAAAACCAGCAATTTTTGTGACTTTAAAAAGGAATAAACACTTAGATTTTTAAAGCAATTTGAAAAGAAAATATCCTAAATGCTAAGGTAAGAAGAACTTCAGTTTTTCCACAATTTTCCAACTCGAAGTTTATGCCAATCTCTTCTTTACATTTCGTGATGTCTTTTTCATACAGGCTGTCAAGAGTGCCATTGTTTCATTTTTTCATTATTTTTTTCAATTTCATTAATTTTCATTATTTTGGACCCGTTGTCATTGTTTAATTATTTTTGAAATAATCTGCTGATATTTTTTGAGTGTACCAGATAAATTGCAATAAATCGTGAGCCATTGAAATGAAGACCTTTTTTTTTTCTTGGAGATCATCCAAAAAAATCTCACATAACCTACATGAAGATCTTTTTTTTTAGTTCACCTTAAAAATTTCTCAAATACTACACGAAGAGCTTTTTTGACTGCTTTTCAGTTTAGTCTTTTGGATTTATACTTGAAAATTGTCATTAGTTATACTTGAAAGTTGTCATTATTTGTCATTATTTTATGTTCAGCAGTCATTTTTTATTTCAATTCAATGACTTGACAGCCTGTCTCATATCTAATGCCTATCAATAAATGATGGCAAACGTTTAGGCTGCCAAAAGACACTTTGTTAAATTTAACATGAGGTATTTAATTTCAAAAAATATCCTGAGGATCCCAGCAAGGTTCTATTTAGAAGGAAGATGTTGGAGACATTAGTTTCGGCCCCACCTTCAAAGGGTCCACACTCCACAATCCTCAAAACGAAAAAATAATAAGCAATTAATTTGTTTTTTGTACCAAATTTTTCTTGGGAGCTTTGCCTATTCAACTTATAATGACGTGGTGTAAAAATTTTATTAGGTTGAACGCACAATCGCACATCTCTCCAGGCATTTGAACAATTGTTATACCGTAGTTGTATTTAACTTCACACCTAATTTCTTTATAATTCTGTATGCAGCATTTTCAGTGATCTAATACTTTGTTATTTGGGATTCCTAGCGACGATTTTTAACGCACAAATTGTTTAGAGCATGTGGCTTTGCCCCTACATTACTTGCCAGTGATTAGAGTAGCTCGTTTTTTCTCCAAGCAAATTGTTTGTGGTCAGATATTTTCAGAACAAGTTGTCATTTTCAAGATATGTTTTGGTAGTTGTATCAACATATACCAGTCTTGACATTTTTACTGTAGTATAATATTAGTATGCCATCCCTGGTAGTAGTGGCACTGTATTACATTTCCATATCATGCACATACTTTCTTCTAAATTCACACACAAAATATGCACTGGTCATGTTTTTGCATTAGAAAATCAAATTTGTTTCCGGACCCATGGGTTCTTTGCTATGTCTCTGGGTAGCTTTAGTGCTTTGCAGTTTCTACTACCTGCACTAAAACTATTAGCAGAAATAAAAACTAGAATTTCCTAAAGGCTTTTTGCCCCTTCGTTATCTGATTAGAGCTTTCAAGCAATGCCATTTAAAATAAGTTTCAGGATGACCTGGATTGGTTGGCTATTACATTCCATTATTTTTTCAAATAAGGAAAGGAAACAAATTGATAGTCGATTAAAGTTTATGTAGTATTTTGTTTGGTTATTTTCATTTTTAATCAATCAAAAAATGATGTTGCCCTCCAGCTGAGGACAGGACATTTTGAGGACTTATAGGCTTCATGGCCAAGACCAAGTTCTTCAAAATGTGTTGCCAAGAACTCCACCTCTCTGCCTCTTCTAAATCAGGCTGAAATTCTACCATAGGCTCTAATTCCACTAAATCATGCAAAAATTGTGATAAAATATTATAGTTTTGGAGCTGCTGAAATAAGTCGTTTTTTAACAATGAACTTTTTAGGTGAAGTGTAGAGTAGTTAAATTCAAAACTTGGTTGGCTAGGCATTGCTTTGGTTCGAGTCAGCTGTGAACTGGTAAATGCATGGTTTGAATTGAGTTTCAATTACAGTTACTGGAAGTTGCTACAGTTTGAGAACTGAAAATTTAATTTAGAACCTTGAAGGGTTGTTTGTTTTCATTAAGATTTTGGTTTTACTGGCTGCTAGTGAACTTTTTATTTAATTTTTAGTTTTGTATTGATTTTCCATCATTAATTGAGAATGTAACTCCCATTATCAATAATTCATTCATGCCAAGTGATTTTTGCCGTTAAGATGCAAAAGTTGTTTAATGTTTACTTCCAACATCTGCTATTTGCTGGCAGAAAAAATTATAACGTTGCAATTTTATCAGGATTGTTGTGCAAGATAATTCGCAAAGCATTAAATAATTTAATTGCAGTAGTTCTATTGTTTCGGATTCTGGAAATTGTGTTGGAATATATTTCAATTTGAAGATGCCCAACTGCCTGAGGTGAAACTGCAATCATCATGAGAATTAAGTTGCTTTCAAATTTATTCAGGTTAGTAGGTTAATCATAATATTGTTGTCGCTTTTTTTCAATTTACCAGATACGTTTGTTGGTTTTATGAACTTGCATATGATAATTATTTGTAAGGCAATTTTTTGCTGCCATAAATCCTGAAAAAGTTTTCTTTATATTTTACAAAAGCTGCATTTACTTTTAACAAAAGTTTAAGTAAGAAGTTAAATTTAGGCTTATGGACAAACAGTTTAAACATGGTTGGATGCTTCAAAGCAATAAGGTAGGAGTTGGATCCCGACCTTTCCTACAATGACTCTGCAACCCTGGTTCTGACACTGTGGTATTAGCACAGTTCTGGGGTTGTAGCTGAACTTCTGCAATATTAATGAATTATTCCATCATAGAGAACACTAAGTCACAGCCAATGTGTCACAAAGCTTGTTGTTGTCCAATACCTAAAGAATACTGCAATTGAACTGAAATACTGTAGTTTCAAAGCATATTTTTGGAATCAAGTTTTTATGTTTTATGCAAGAATTGATAAAAGTTGCTTGTAAAATCAGAAAAAGTTGCAGAATAAAAATTTATGGAGACAGCTTAAAACATTGTGCTACTGAAACATAAAGTCTCTGTGTTTCAAAAGCTTTAAAGAATTGCAAAAACATACCCTATCTCAGATCTATTGGTGAAGCTGCAATTTGATATGGTACTTTGTTGTTTTTCTAGGCATAAAAATTGTCTTTTCATGGTTAATTTTGCCAGTGCAGCAGCCAGTAGCACAGCCAGGGGAAGGTTAAGCCTTCCCCATTAGCCTGTCGATGAAAATGCTGAATAAGAAAAATACCAAGTTTTTAGCACTTCTAAGACTGTTTCTTTTTTGCACTGAAATGGACTAACAAGAGATAAAGAGGTTTAAAGCATATTTTGAAACATATATTCAAGAGGAGGGATATGATTTGTCAAAAATAAAACTAACAAATCAATAAAAAGTTAGGAAAATGGCCAAAATAAGCAATCAAATTTGATCGCTAGTGTAAAAATGCTGAAAATAGGTTTCATCAACAAATATACAGGGTGTTCGTAAAGTTACTATACAGTGTTATATGTAATAGTTTTTGTTACTATATAGTTAATATTTATTTTTTTACAAGTTTATTCAATCAAGCATGCCACGCAAGCTAACTTTGGAAGAGCACAAATTTATTTTGAAGCGATATTGGAAAACAGAAAACGCACAATATGTAATTCGTGATTGGAATCATTATTTTAATACAGATCCTCCAACACGTTTGGCTATTTATAAACTTCGAGACAAATTTGATGATACTGGCTCAGTTGCCGATGCTCCGCGTTCTGGTCGGCCAAGTGTGTACACTGAACAAAATTTGGCTACAGTTGCTGAGGCATATGGCAAAAGCCCAAAGAAATCACTTCGCCGTGCTAGTGCAGAAATTGGTATCAAACGAACCTCTCAACGTAAAATACTCACGAAACTCCAAATGAGACTATACATTCCAACCTCGATTATGACTTGTGCACCAAAGTTTGTCAGAGTGTGGTATCACGTTGTCGAGAATGTATTGGAGCTGAAGGCCTCCAATTTGAATATTTGTCATAGAAATTGTTTGCCTTGATTGTAACTTGTAAGACAGTATTATACAATGAAACTGCATAATATCTTGTAAGACTGTATAGTAACTTTACGGACACCCTGTATTATACACGGAGGAATATTAGTTAATTTTATCTATTTATGGTAAAAAAAATCTATTTTAGTTTCATCAACTGGGGTTGGGGGGCTATTCAATATTAGTTAATTACCAATCTTATCTCTCAAATATTTTTCCATCATTCCCCCTCCCCTAATTATTCTTCTTTATAAATTATAGACGAAATAGTTTACTCCGTGAGAGTTTTATTGAACTATAGGATTTTATGATGTAAACAAGAGAATTAAGTTTTAACATTAGCCACCTCCCACGTAACCCATTTATGCAACCAGTTTAATCATATATGCACTTCTAATTTCTATGTTATGCTTTTAAAGCATATATTTCTATTACAATAGCCCAAAAATTGAGTTATTTTAGCAAAAAAATGCAAAATTTTCAAATGCTCGGGGCGCTGCCCCAGATCTCCGTGCCTCTGGCAGTGGGGGCTTTACCCCCAAAGCAACCCCCCATTGCAAATTTCTAGCTACGCGCCTGGCAGTTGCAGGCATTGTTGAATGCTAAACCTTGTTCTTGAAGGGCTTCTGGTTCACCCAAAGATTACTGTACCTCTTAAAAAAAACAAAAAAAAAACTGTAAATAATTTTAGTTATATGGAAGGCATGCTGATATTGTGTAAAGTTACTTTAAATTTTTACACTATATGATGAATAAGTTGGTAAAAGGTGCTGGATATAGCTTTTTTTAGATGTTGAAATGTTGTAGATTTCTGGTAGATTCCATCTGTTGCTGTATTTTGTGGGAGAGCGTTTTTGTTCAGACCTGTCTGCTTGGTCTTCTGCTCCTGTTTCTTAAATAAGGTAGCAATGATGTAATCACCAAAAATGACCATAGAACTTTTCCCAAAGCGGAATTACTGTACTTTTGGAATCAAAATTTGGTCTATAACACAACTTTGCATCATGGTTTGTATATTTCTTGTAGGTTATTGTTTTATGGAGTTTTTGTTTTAGGCTTCAGTGGAGAGTTGTTAAAGATGAAAGAAAAAAGTTTAAATGATTGAGTTGCGGTCTTGCACAATTGCATGGAGGTATATGTTGTCGTTAAGGCGGTATTCACCAGTGAACATAATGTGGGTTGTGGCTTTTCGCAATTGGATGGAGGTATATGCTCCCATTAAAGCGATTTTGATCAGTGGATTAGTATTTTTATTGGACACTCTCTGACTCATTTTTGAATTGTTTTTTGTTTGCTGGAAGAAAATTGTTTGTTTTGGGATTCATGCAGACCCACCAAAATGCAGAGAGAACACTGATATAGTTGCTGGATGAGTGTGTCAAAAGTTTGTAATTTAGTTACGTTACTTACTTGCTTTGCTGGATCTTGAAGGTTTGGTGAATGGTAGTAGGCCGTAGTTTGAATAAATTTTGGTTTTTGAGGTGCATCTGGAGGGCTATTTGTTAGGGATGTTGATTTTTGCTGTTAGGTAATTAACAGGGTTTGTTCGGTTAAGGAAAGTGTAAGCAGATTCAATGTTTCCTTTTAGGTTGTGGTAAGTCGGCATGTGTCCAAAAAATCGGCGATTTTCCTCTAAACAATGAAAAACTCAATACTGAGTCGATGTGCGACCAATAAAAATGCTGAATTACTGATTATAATCGGCCTAATAGTTACATAGAACAGAGTTCTTTTTTATGCTTTTTAACATTGCTGCTTAGTTGCTTTCTCTGGCTAATGCATGTGGTGTTTTTAAAGCGTCTATTGATGGGGAGATGTGGTCGTTTGAAACTTCAAAGGTAAAAGGGCATTCAAGTCAAGTTTTTCATTCTTAACCAAAATGTTGTATGTCTAAAATTCATTCTCACCAAATTTCAAGTTTCTACGCCTTTCCGTTTTCAAGATCTTACACTTTGAAATTTGTTGTTTTCCAATTAGTTTAATGTTGCTATTTTAACAGTATTTCTATGCCACAAAATAAAGGGATTGTTTTTTGTTTGAGCATAATAAAATGAAGATGAGGAATGGTGGCATTTTTAAAAAAATGTTTTCAAAGTCAATGTTGGATTTGAATTTAGGATTTGTGTTTGATTGAAGGTTAGGTTTAATCTTAGAGTACCATAGGGGTTTGAGTTAATGTTCGTGGTAATAAAGATTTTAGACTTGTATATGTTTCCCGGTTACCAAACTGCTAGATAAGCATTGGCCGTGGCCTGGGAAATCCGTCTCTAGACCCCATTACGTAATTGTCGCTTATTTTTAGTTTGCACTAAACCGTTAGAAAAATTAGTATCAGCTAAAAGATATGAGCATGTGATTGGACGTTTCACTTTTGGTCCGCTTCCAATTCGAATTCCTGTCTATGCTGAGATCCTTGTGCAGACAAAACCAATTACTGATACATATTTTGGTTTCATATGGTGTTCTCAAGATAATGGTAATGTAAACAGTGTAATTTTTGGGTCCGCGACAACTGACCGCGAACCAAATAACACTAATTGGCTGAGAAGGGCGATCATAAAAATATTTCATTATCCCCAAAGCCGTTATGCCCAAACCTTCACTTTGTGACAAAACCGTTAGTTCCTGGTCAGTTTGTTTGCTGCCTGTTTGTCGCGGTCACTTGACTTGGTTCGTTAATTTTGACATATTTGCTCAGCCAAAAAATATTGAAGACAAAATATTATAAGCAAAAGTAACGTCATCATGTGGTTGTGGAAGTGGAAGCGAAGAAGGTGGAAGCAATTCACGAACTGGCACTTCCACATTGCTGATAGTGATGTGGTTCCTAATTTCAAAAAAAAATTAGTGCTAGTAAAAATTACTTATTTTGTAATGTTTTGATTATTGGCAAATGGAGGGCTAACACTTCGAGGCAGTTTATTGCGAAAGAGATCATGATTACTGAACTGTAAACTGGCATTGCTCAATGTACAGCTTTCTTCATTAACAACATTGCAATAAATAAGCAACGAAATAAAACGCTTTCTAGTTAAATTGCTGATCCTTGTCAAGAGCCTGATTTTGTTTATACATTACAGAAACTTTCAAAGCTGACAATTGAATCAGAAACGCCGAGTCATCACGTGGAAAAGCAAATGCAGCTTCTACCAGCAAAGAATCAAATGCATTTTCAAGCAAAGACATCAATTTAGTGCAGCTTCATAACAAGAATATTCTTTAAAGTTATGTGAAACTAGAAGATATAACATCTTAAACTGACTTTGCTAAAGTGGTTATGTGGAACTAATAGTTACCGTATCATTTATTATAGCTTGTTAAAAACGATTTAAGTCTATACTGTCCATAAGGTGAAAGCAGTCGATTTTTGGCGGTGGGCTCTGGAAACTTACTGCAGTGAAGTGACAATAGTACAATGAAACGGTGTATTGTTTACGATTTACATTATGGTTTAGGAGTAGTATCACTGCTCTGATATCATTTTTATTTCGTTTGTTGAAACTGCCTCTTCTTTTCCTTTAGTTAAGAGCATTTGTAGAATAGAATGTTGCTCTACGGAATCTCAGCAAACTAATTTAGAACCCGGAAAAAAAAGGCTATTTTCAAGTAATTTCAGAAGTTGATACTCTATAACTGCACAAACGACCACAGCTGATTTGATACCCAACTATCCACTAGTTGTGTTTTATAATCCTCTGTGAGGGCGGCTCTCCTTTTCTGCTCCGAAACAAGCACGTAAAAAGCATTTGTCTCATGCTTTTTATTTTAGACCTTGACATTGTATAAGTTATAGATTGTGCATCTATGTCGGGCTTCTTAGTAAAAAAAAGTATTTTTTTTTGACAGTTGGTTAACGGATAGCATTACAAAGTCTTTTCAGTGATAATGTAAAGTGCAGTTTTTGTAAATGACGTAGTGTTTCACTGCAGCAGCCTACACTGTGTTATCGTTTAAGATGTCCACTTTCTGAGTTGATTGGGAAATCCAACGCTCCTGCATGAAAAGGCGATTTTGCCCATCTGAAAAAAATATCCTACCAGGGCTAGGTGTTCAGCCTATTTTAGCAAAAAGATGACAATGGTGTGCCTTTAAGACTCTGCTGTCTTTGGTCGACAAAGTTCGAGTTCAAGTTTGGCAAAAATATTTAGTTCGACTTCGTGCTGGTGCTCATTGCAAACAAAAAGATATAACTATTTCGCTTATTCAGTAGGTTTACAACTGTATAGTATTTCAGCTGTTGCCTAACGCCGAAATTTTACGTGTAATGGCAATGTTTGGTGTTTGTTTGGAAAAGAATGATGCATTTGTCCCAAAAAATTCAAGATGTTTAAATTACCTTTTCCATATTATTGTACCTTCTGACTAATACTAGTACGATTTTCGGAAACTGTTGTTTAATATTTTGGTAAAAGTAAAGCATACACATGAATTTATCAACTGCAATAAACAACTGTGCTTTTCTGTCACAAGTAGGTTGTATGTACCATTAGACATAGCCAGGATTTTTCATTGGGGGGGGGGGGCACAAACCGCAAATCACTTGTAATGACGTTATCATAAATTTTCGAAAGAGAAACTTTTTATGGGAGAAAGATGTAAAATGAAAGATTAGAAGCCGTGGCCTGGTTCTTTATGTAACCAGGATTTTGCTCACAGGAGAGGGCGTGAACCAAAAGTTAAAATGTCTGAACTGGGAGACGCGTTGAGTAAACTAGTGTTAGTGAAACGTATCGCAGACTAGGGTTTGGGGACTCCGCCCCAGCCGCTGCGTGATTTTTTGTAAAAAATAGCCATTTAATCACGTTATGCACGTTTTTCGAGCCATTTGAAGAACTAAAGTTTTAATATTTGAAAGCCAATTGAAAAAATGAAATTGTTTAATTCGCCTTTAAAATCTTGCATTTAAGGATTAAGTTTTGTAAGTGATTTGGCCCAGGTGGGAGGAAGTAAAGCACACTGCCCCGTGTAATATTTTAGCAGTAAAGGATAGTTTGTGCGCCCACTAAAGGATGGTAGTTTTGAGTACCAATGGCCATAAGATGTAGAAAAGTAATGTTAACTGTGCAGTAGAACATAAATTCTTTTTCACTTCTAATTTTGAAAACTATCAACTACATACCTGTTAATGTTAAATTTAAGTTCATAATGTGCCATCTTTTTCATTTTCGGTTCTTAATTGAGTTTCATGGACTACGAACATTGTTGCAAGATGTTCAATGCAGCACAGCGGTCATTTAAGAGTTGGGAAGCCTAATTTAGCTGACGAGAGATAAACAGTAGCTGTACAAAGCTGCTACACTTCGTGAGCGGGCTATCTTGACAGACATGTGGTGCAGTTCATAGCGTCGTTTGTTTACGTTTTCCAGGGATATCTAGAACATCGGGATCGCTTACTTTGCCTTTTCGTCTGACAACAGTGGTGCTACGCAGCGCTTTTAGATTAACTATCGGACGCTTGAATGATCGATAACATTGCAAAACTGCTCGTTTTGCTCATTGCGCTTTGACAAAATCACGAGCACGTGTTTGGTTGTGAGCAGTAAGTTGTTGAGCAGTTGTAACAAGTTTAGTTACTTTTACTTGTAACAAGTTTAGATTGCGACTATAAAAATGTACGTGATTTTAAGATGAGTAGTAGATTAGAAAAGCGCAGTTTACAGAACAAGTCAACTGTGCTATAGTTCAGAGTTACTACTTACTAATTTGCAGTCCTGTTCTACAAATGCATTCTGTAATTTCTGCAGTTTTTTCAGCGTCTTGGTAAATGCAAATGTATTAGTTACTTTTTGAAATTGTAGTTGAAATGAAGTACAGTAAATTTAACTCAACAATACGTAGCTATTTTGCGCTTAAGTTAGTTATGAGACTATTCTTGGATACCCTTGCTTTGGACTATTTGGAGATATCAAGCAGATTTATACTCTGAAGAAGAGCACAAAAGCTTGAAAATTGCGCGCATTGTAGCCAAGACGTTACCGCAACATGCTATTTGTAAGTTATATCTTGTATTTGTTCCTAGACGTACTGGTAAATGAGATTAGGCCTCTTAAAGTATAGCTTGTTTATTGCAGGCATTCTTTTTACGTTTCTAAGTATAGCCTGCATTATACTTGTTAGTTATTTCAACTAAAGCAGTGATATATATGGATTCAGCAGTGTTATTGTAATAATGGGGAACATCTCTTTTACTTGTCTATTTGTATGTGTTTGAAAAAGAAACGTTTCAGTATATCTGCCGAGAAATTAACTTGAACCATTTTACTGCTAAATCATGTTACTTCTGTGCTTAGCGTAGCCAGGGTTTTTGATTAGGGGACCCAAACTACAAATCACATGCAATGTCGTGATCAGAAATTTTTAAAAGAGGGACTTTTCGTGGGACAAAGTTCAGCCATGGCCTGAGTTTGGCATTTAGCTGGGTTTTTGCTAAATGGAAAGTTGGGTTTAAACCAATGGTTAAAAAACAAAAATGTCTAAAGTAGAAGACGTGTGTGAGTAAACTAGTGTAACTTAAACGTATTACAGACGGGGGTCTGAGGGCGAAGCCCCCATCTTGAAAAAATTTTTCGAAAAAAAGCTATTTTGATGACATTGGATCACATTTTGCGCATGTTCAGAGCAATTTAAAAGAACTAGATATTTAATTTAAAAACCTATGGAAAAAAATTTTACGGTGTTAAATTTTGTAAGTGATTCGGCCCTGGTAGGGGAAAGTAAGATATCTTGCCTTCTGCAATATATTAGCAGAAAATAATAATCCACTTGAAGATTTTTCTTAGAGCTTTTTGCTTTGTCATGAAAATAGCCATTTATAGTAGTACATGTATGGCCAGGGGGTGCAGGCCCCCTTAAATCAAATTCAATAATTCGTTCAATGAGCTTTTCCCCTTAGCTAATTTTTCAAAAGCATTTTCTCGCATAGCAACTGGCGAGGTGGAGGTGAGCTGTTATAGAAAAATCGTACAATAAATAGTTTCACCTACTAACCATGTTATTGCCCGGGCCGGATTTACATTACGCGGGGCCCCTGGAATGGGGATTTTTGCAACATCTTCCTGCCAAATATACGTGAAGACCAAAATGAGTCTTACCATCTGACCAAAAAGAGTCTTACTGTGGGGCCCCTGTCACTGTGCCATATGGTAAATCTGACCCTGATTATTGCATTACGTTCATGGAAAGGTTAGATGAGTGCCTGAGGTAGCTACTTTTTAAAACAAAAACTCTTAGTTTCACCCTGGTTATACATTTAAATTGGTTGGAATTAAGGTAGCCCGGGCCTCCTGGTCATCAATTTTATTGTTAATTACTGTTGCACACATGTACAGTTGTACGCGAAGATACTAAAAGAAACTTAAACTGAAACAACAATAGGCTTTTTGTCACATTTTTGTCACTGGTGGCAATTTCATTGGGAGGAGGGCGGACCCCTGGGGCCCCCCCCTGGCTACGCCTATGCTTCTCTACAAAAATAAACCTTGTAGTTTAGGGATGCATTTCGTGTTTAACACATTTGTGTGCTTATTTTCAGGTTTCTTTCGTGAACCCACAACCCATGTTCTGATTCATTATAATGCTAATTATCCAAGCTTCGTTGCAACCGGAAACTGTGACTTTTATTAACAATTTGTGGAAAGTGATATCTCTCAAATCTTCATGGAAAGGTAAAAACTTCTATTTTGTTCAAAAAATTCACTATACAATTTAAAAAAAAGGGATAACGAAGTTGTAGCATAAGGAAATCCATCCAAGCTGAGTGGGGTGCAGTAATCACGTATTAAACTAAAATTGAAAAGGGAACACCGTTTAAAAGGTACAATATGAAAGGAATCAAATATTTCGGTAAAAATTTCTTTATTCCGTAAGTATTTCAGTTAGATTAATAGCCCGTAACCTAGTTTCATTTGGTAAATATTTCTGTGAGTTTAGCACTTCGAGACCCAGAGTTTCGTTCGGTAGCGATCTCTCAGTTAGAAAGAATTAATTAATTTAGCATAATTTGTTGGGTAAAGATTGTTATGGGACAGAGTTTTATTGCGAATAATTAATCATTTTATTGAGTTTTTTTTTGGAAGTTTTAATCCTGTAATATTTGTCATTTTGGCCCTGCTAAGCCTAACTGATGAGCCTTAAAATTAGGCGAAACAGCTGTCTTAGGCATGCAACTCGTAATTTTTTGTTCTCTGCTTTTAGCATGACCTTTGTGAATTTTGATGTTTGTTCGATTGCTTTCGTAGTGTACCTTTTAAACGATGTTCCCTTTTCAATTTTTGTTCTATACAATTTACATAATAAACTGCACTTTGTATGTAAAATTGATGGCCTTTTTTTGAAACTTTGATGGTGGAGTTAAAATTTTGAACTTATTTAAATGCTGAATTATTCGTAACTTTCAAATTCAAGCTACATCCGCTGCATTTAAACGCTTGAATCTAACAACAGTGCATAACATAAAAAATATTGACCTCAATATTACTGGCTAAATTAGAAAGTTTTCTTGACAATTAGGGTGGTTGCTTGACTTGTCCGCCAAATTCTTTCGCAACTTTCCTGTCGCAATTTTAATCAATCTCTATGACTGCTATATGTTGTTACTGAGTGACTAAATAACAATTTGCCTTGTCTTAAGCTGGCAGTTATTGCAACCAAAGTGTTATTTTTCATACCAGTCCTATTCATATATTTATAGCTATGTAATTGAAAATAATTAATCACCTATTGCACTTTTTAGGATTTCGAAAGAACGATTCAATGTGTAAACCCCTTTGTCTCGATGAAGATGGATCTAGCAACTACACTCTCCAGTTTTTGCTAAAAGCACTTGCAATCTTGAAAGAATGTAAAGCATCTGGTCAATCAGGCTTAACAGCTGAAACGTTTACTGCCTGCACTCTTATCCCTGTAGGCAATGGTGGCAATGACCTTCCACCTCATTAACAAGCATGGATTTATGTATTATATTACTTGGCAAATTTACCAATGATCCAGTTAAAGGACGTTTTGGCCGGTATAGGCGAATAAAAGGTGGCAACTTTTGTGTCAATTCCGCAGCTATTTTAGGCTGAAAAAAGATTCGTTGCCTGTACTTCGCCAAAATGCTTGGCATACCTTGGCTCACCTAAATACCAGATCAACTAACTCAACAGAGGATGACATGGAAGCTTTGGACTGTTTGGAGGAAATAAAACTTTAAAAAATGGGCTTCAGAAATTGAAGTTGACGAAGTTATGATAATGATACCGCTGTCACCTATTGCGTTGCTGGGTACATAGCAAGATGCTTATCTCAGCAAAGAAAATGCTTTGGCTGCAAAGAATTGTTGATTGATACTGAACATATCCCGGGTTTGGAGAGCAAAAAGCCTTCTAGTGGTATTAGCGAATCGTGGTGGCCTATATGCTCCCAAGTCCCAAGCAGTACTGCCATGCTAGTTGTGTTTTGGGAGTTTAGATTTACAACTAAGTAGCTGTCCGTGAAAGCGCTCGACTGCAGTTTTTGTGTTTGAAAGACGAAGTGCCTTTTGCTGGACTCTTCTAAAGGATATTGCTTAAATCCTCAACGCGAGTTTTTAGCAATTTCAATCATATCCTGAAAGCTTTATTCAACTGTTTTGCTAAAAATGAGCTAAAGCGCATCAGCCAATGCGAGATCGAGACTCTTGCAAATATGAGCCGTGGCATTAGAAAACTTGCTTCCAAATTCACCCCCCAAAAGCTAATGTTACATGCTGTGCCAGTTTGGACTTGGCTATACTGTAGTTTTACCGAGATTTTGTTCGATTTATTATTTATTGTTTGAATTTGTGAATTCGCTTTTTGCTAGTTAACTTTTAAATCGGGTGTTGTCATTTTATTTGAGTATTGCTACGGTTCAATTAAATTTTTAGCTGATTTTCAATCTGCATAATTTAGAAACGACTCTGGAATTGAACCCAGGTCTATAATTTTCTCATGGAAGTAGTACGGTTTTCAATGTACTGTAGTATGGTTTTCGTATTTTTGCAACTCTGTCTCTAGTTTATATCTACAAAATGTAAAAAAATTTCTAGCACCACTGTTGTCAGCGCATAATTACAGTGAGCGATCCCGATGTTCTAGATATCCCTGACGTTTTCATTTCTGTTAGAGGCAGAAATGGAGTCCGCAAGGGCGTCCTTAGCCTTAAGGACACATTTTGAAGTCTTTGGCCTTGAAGCCCACAAGTCCTCGAAAATGTCCTATCCTTGGCTCGAGGACAGCACTGTTTTTGTTTCGTTAAAAATGAGCCATGGACATGACCTTTTTTTTACTTTACATGGGAAATCGGCAAAAACCTCGCGGAAAATTTGGAAAGAGTTTTTTTTTTCTGGAGGTCGCTTGAAAAAAATTTTGGGGAACTTTTTTTGGGGGGAGAACGCTTGCGCCTTGTGTTCTTGGCCTCGAGAAGGTCTGTCCTCGAGAAGTCTGTCCTTAGCCTTGGCCTTAAAGGTTGCGTCCTCGACTCCACCTCTGTAAAACAAAGTTTGGGCACCTCTTTATATACCTTTAATTAAGTAGTTCTTATTTCTTCAATAAAACCGATTTCGAGCCGTAGGACTATCTGTTTGGACGGGCTTGGCTGTTGATGAATCAGATATTCAGTTCATGGTTTTCGAATTTTTGCATGTTCCACTTAAGTGATATCGAACATTACTTTCTTTATTGTTTCAAAAAATATTGCAAAATAAGCATTGCGATGTTCGATTATCGCGGTCCTAGTTTTGCAAAAAATTTTAATTAAACCTTTTCTGATGTCACAAAATTTCAAACGCAGGGTTGCCCAATGGTACAGAGCCAAACGCACTATATCGATTTTCGCAAGAAAGGAAAGTAGTAAAACAAGGTTCGGGGCACCTCTTTATTACCTTTGTAGTAGTTCTCATTTCTTCAATAAAACCAATCTAGAGCAGTATCTCTTTTAATGCAATTGGGTTGTTGTTTCAAAGTGCACTTAAGGTCTATTGTTCAATGAAGCTAAGCACTGTCGCGAAGTCCCCAGATATCGCTTGCAATGTCACATTCTAGTTCTCTTTCGCCTTTTTTGAAAATTGGAACAACTTCAGCAGTTTTTAACTCTTTTGGAAAATATCCTGTTGATATGCATGCATTAAAAATGTTAGTAGAACTGGAGCTATGACAGAGGCTGACATTTTTATATACTTTGCAGGAATTCCATTTCTTCCCGTACTTTTTGATGGATTCATAGCTCTGATGTAATTTACTACTTCTTCTTCAACTAGTGGTTCTAGAAAAACGAATTTCAACTACTCTGAATCAAAAATGTGGCATTAAATTTGCCATCAATTATAGTTGGTGTTTCGATTGTTGATGCAAGGTTAAATCCTATCTCTGTGAAATATTTATTGAACAAGTTACTAATAACCTGTGGATTTTGTGCACTCTTAGTTTTGGAAGCATACAGTTTATTCGGAATGTTATTTTTCTTCACATTTTTCAAAAAATAATTTTATTTATAATTTTCCAAAGCGACGAGGTGTCACGCTTATTACATTCACCAAATTTTTAAGGTAAAGTCGTTTTGAATATTCCTTAATATGAGTGAGTTTATTTGTATTGTGCCCATGTATCACTATCATTGAATTTAAGGGCTCTTTTGTACAATAAATTTTTTTGCTGGATTGATTTAAGGATTCTTTTGGATAACCATGGTTTGTTTTCAAATTTTTTTTTTCTTTCTGCTTTGTTTTCGTAATGGTGCATGTATGTTTAATGTCTTTTGAAAAAGGTCAATAAACTTTTCAGTGTAGTTGTCAATGCATTCCTCTTTGATGTCACCTAATAGCTCCATTCCTTCAGTTAATTTGTCTGGTATTTTTTCTATATCAAAATTTTTTGCATCACACATTAGGGTGACAGTTGCTTTTTCACTCTTGGGCAGGCTTAACTTAGAACACACCATTACTGGAAGGTGATCACTCACATCTTCCACCAGAATAAAGCTTTCGTGTTCACCCACTACATTGTTTGTATAAACATGATCTAAAAGAGTTGAGCTTGAAGTGGTTATTCTTGTTGGATGTGTGATTAAGGAAATGCAGCCTAAGCTATATGTTAAATTCATAAAATCTTTTATATTGTTTTTTTTCATGACTGTGAGGTAGCACTTACCTCACATATCTGCTATCCCATTAGGCTAGTGTTTCATCAGCATCTGAATTTACACATAGCCTATCCTGGCATCCCACCTGAACCCTCAAACCACACACGAGGGCAATTTCTACACTTGCCATCGTACCCTCTTCTCAGATTACTCTGATCTAAGTCTGACAACAAGGTCACCAGAAAGAGGATTCTCGACCACTATAACACTGGCACTTCACTTAGCTCAACCACATTGCGCTAGCATCACTAAGCATGAACACCATATATGACATCACATTAGCAATTTATCACAATAGTACGCTATATGCATATTTCAAACTTGTTTGTTATCATCAGGCGTACATAACTGTGTAAATGCCTGCTAAAAATTTTGAACACCAAAAGACAAAATTCTGTATCTTTTATATTGGTTTCAATATCTAGCCAATCTTTTATATTTTAGATAAATATTGGCATCTATATCTAGCCAATCTTCTATGTTGGTATCAGAGTTACTTTTCAACAAATCTGCATTGAAGTCTCCTCCGATATAATACATCAATTTTCTACTATTCAATTTTTCAATAGTTAATTCAAAACTGTTGCAAAACTCTGATAATTTCTGTTTAGGGTGTCTGTAAATTACTCCTACTATATGCTCCATTTTTTGTTATTCCCTAAATCTAGTTGAACCCACATATCTTCACAGTTAGGAATGTTTAAATCAAACTCCTTGCAAATTGAAATTGATAAAGACTCCTTAATAAACGATCCTACTCATCTCCATCTTGTAGTTGTGCCTTCATGGTAAAAATAGTACCCACTTAACTTTGCATTGTATACCTGTGACAATTTAAGTTTGGTTTCACTTATAGCAATGATATCAGGCAAGATATCATAATTTGTTGAAAGCATAGGTGGGCACAAGTCCATTAATCGTTAATCCGTTAATAACGAAGCTAACTTTTTCATTAACTCGTTAATCTGTTAAAAAGTTTTTTCATGTTAACGGACTAAATTAACTTCCATTAAGTTCTGTTAACGGACTTAATTAACTTCCGTTAAGTTCTGTTAACTTCGTTACGACTTTTATCGTTAATATTTTGCCCCATTTATTCATCGTACCGGTACAAACCAATTTGCACTGGTAACACTTGTTGCGTATTAGCACGAATTTTGTAGAAGAAAGTGTAGAAAGGAGCTCTTTTTCGTGGCAAATAATAAGCTGCAGCCTAGTAATTATCGCTGTTCACAATTTCCAAAGATTTTCCGATCGCAGCTTCGTTAGTGCATTCGAACTTATTTTTTCTTGAAATTAGATTAAACTGTAAAATAATAACTTCCAAAACACATAAAAACCACCATAGCAATAAATATTTCCTTACAATCAGCTCAACAGTGTCAATACGTGTTCTAGAAGCGAGAGAATAAAAAGAAATGCAAATCATACACAAAATATTAACGGATTAAAGGACTTTATTAACTTTTGTTAATTAAAGCTGAAAATAACGGATTAACGTTAACGGAGGTGTGAAGTTTGTTAACGGACCAGTGGTTAACAAAGCTAACGTTTTGCATTAACTTGCCCACCTATGGTTAAAAGTTTATTCAATTTATCAAGATTTGCATTTAAGCTTGTTTTACGACGGTTCTTACAACGACAGCGTGGCCGAAAGGGTAAAGGCGTTGTTTTTACGACGACCCCAATCGCATGATCTGGGTTCAACCCGCACCCTGGTCATGTTGCTGCGTCCTTGGATAAGGCGCTTTACGATGATTATCTCTGCTTGGTGGCTTCGAACAAGCAGCAAATTTACGTGGGAAGAAGTCATACGTCAACCGGAAAACTTGGCAAAAGGTCAACTCCTAAGCGAGTGAGGATTCGTCCAAAATAAAAGCGCCACCGTCGCTTCCTCATGAGTGGAGGATAAATATGGAAAAAAAAAGCTTCTAATATTCATGCAAAGCAAAGAAAATTTACACTTTTTGTTCATGATATTGGCTTCGGCCTGTGAGCAGTATTTTTGAGTCATCCAAACCAGTATTTAACTCACTTAGTAAGCTTTTTATCTTGTTGTCTACCTGTAAGCATTTAGCTGGGAAAAACAAATTATTTGTGTGATTAATACCAAAGTTTAGTTTGTCATCATTTCTCATTTCATTTAACAATTGCTGATCATCTAGGGTTTGAAAAGGAAATAATTCACAGTAACAATTTTGGCAGAGGTATGATTCAGTAGAACAAAGAGTGCAAATTTAAGGGGACTAACGACTGTGCATTTGAGGTGAATCCATCCATCACACATATCACACTGAATAGCATACTGGTTCCTTTTACAAGGTCTTAAACATATTTCACATAGATGTTTAACTGGCATTATCATGCAGTCAAACAATAAAAGATATTACACTAGTTAGACAAAATAGCAAAATTTAGCCACAAAATATGCAAAAAAATAGTTTTGAATTTAAAATGAAAACAGGTTAAAGGTATCTTTCAATACACTGCTAATCTGTGTTCCCTCTAACTTTATGGCTAATCGGCGAGTGCCCAAATTTTCATGAAACAATTGTGCCCAAAGCTCTAAAAAGACGTTTTTGCGCTCTTAATTTTGTACCAATCCAGTATTAAAGTATACTAAATGTCATGTTTCCACAAATTTGTTGAATTTTCTAAAGCTATGTTTACTATATTGCCAAAATTTATTTCCCCTTGCTCCATCAAATCGTCGATTCGCTGAAAAAAATCGGCTTAGTGGGAACACTGCTGCTAATTGTAAATTTGTACAGAAAGGTACAGAAAAAAAAAGTCAAATCCTACTATGTACACAAAAAATACAAAAACTACAAAGTTGAATGGGTAGTCTGGGAGTACACTAGGAAACTCTAGCCAGACTATTGAATTGGTTATGTCGATGTTTTTGAACGTCAATTTTATTGAATTGGATTTAATAATAATAATAATGATATAATAATAATCAAGTGCTTTAAAAAATCATAAAAAATTGCAACTGTCAATACATCCAATTCAAATTGCTTTCACACCACTCTTCTCAGAACACTTACCGCTAGGCTACATCTTGCAAAGCTTCAACAATAACTTCTGCAATCAATTTCAATTCATCAGAATTCGGAGGGTCACGAGCAAACGACACTTTTACCAATCGTTTTGCAGCTTTCTTAGGTTTTTGAGCCGTTGTTTTGGGAAGAGCTGGCTTGTCTTCTTTAATCTTTACACAATTATTAGGAAACATGCCTGATTTTCCCTTCAGCATTACTTGGCATCACCATTCTTCAATTTTCTTTACCTTATTTAAAACATCCCCTGCTCTGCTACTCCCAGAGTGTGTTTATCGGATGCTTCAGCATCATAATGAAAAATGACAATGGATTTTAATTTGGTCATCCTTCTTACAGCTTTGAATATACAAGTTTAGATTTCCAGGTCACAATTCAGATATACCAGATACGACTACAAATTATTAGGCCTATTTTGACATATCATTATCAGTAGTCTACAAAAGTCACTGTCACTTGTAGACTGGTTGGCAAGGCTTCTTCAGTGCGAGTATAAATTCTTTATTTTGTTGTCACAGATCAGTAAAATCAGAGCACGTATGAAGTGATCACGGAAGCCGTTAAGTATTAGTCCAATGTCATCATCTCATCATAGTCGATCATAGCCTAATTTAATCCTAATTTATACAGTATCAGGAATAGCCTACCAATGTCTTGTTCAAATAGAATCAAATATAAAAATACCCACATTAGACCTGTTCATTTTTCAACGTTTTTTAGACTTTGATATGGCTTAGTAGTTTTTTGAAGCAGACTTTCAACAACTGTAATTCCGGCGGAATAACGCGTCTTAAGTAACGCGAATTCGACGTCGCGCAGTGAAAAAAAAAGCGTGTAAATGCTAAAAAGCTTTTGGCTCCACACAACTTCATATTTAGACGTTATTGAAATTCATTTTATTGACATTAACTTCACAATGCCACCTATTTGACCACATAGTCTGTAACGGAAATTTAACGCTCTACTCGAAAATGGGGCACATTTTGTCAATATCGTGGGGGAATGGGGCTCAAAATTACGTTTGTCGACACCCGCTTAGGCAATTTTTGCGAGTTTTTTTTTAGGTTTCGAATACTCCATATTTCGTCATTTTTCTAACTAATTCCGATGGTATTAACAATACAGTGCCACCTATTTGATCACATATTCTGTAACGGAAATTTAACGCTCTACTCGAAAATGGGGCGCATTTTGTCAATATCATGAAAGAATGGGACTCAAAATAACAAAATTACGTTTGTCGACACCCACTTTGGCAGTTTTTGCAAGTTTTTTTTAAATTTCCAATACTTGATATTTCGTCATTTTTCAAACTTATTCCGATGATATTAATTAACATTACAGTGCCACCTATTTGACCTCATATTCTGCAACGGAACTTTAATGCTCTACTCGAAAATGGGGCGCATTTTGTCAATATCGTGGGGGAATGGGGCTCAAAATTACGTTTGTCGACACCCGCTTAGGCAATTTTTGCGAGTTTTTTTTTAGGTTTCGAATACTCCATATTTCGTCATTTTTCTAACTAATTCCGATGGTATTAACAATACAGTGCCACCTATTTGATCACATATTCTGTAACGGAAATTTAACGCTCTACTCGAAAATGGGGCGCATTTTGTCAATATCATGAAAGAATGGGACTCAAAATAACAAAATTACGTTTGTCGACACCCACTTTGGCAGTTTTTGCAAGTTTTTTTTAAATTTCCAATACTTGATATTTCGTCATTTTTCAAACTTATTCCGATGATATTAATTAACATTACAGTGCCACCTATTTGACCTCATATTCTGCAACGGAACTTTAATGCTCTACTCGAAAATGGGGCGCATTTTGTCAATATCGTGGGGGAACGGGGCTCAAAATTACGTTTGCCGACACCCGCCCTTGAACATTGCATCACTCCATCATTCGTCATTTTTCAAACTTATTTCGATGATATTAACATTACAGTGCCACCTATTTGACCACATATTCTGTAACGGAAACTTAACGCACTACTCGAAAATGGGGCGCATTTTGTCAATACCGTGGGGGAACGGGGCTCAAAATTATGTTTGCCGAAACCCGCCCTTGCAGTTTTTGGAAGTTTTTATTTAACATTGCATCACTCCATCATTCGTCATTTTTCAAACTTATTTCGATGATATTAGCATTGCAGTGCCACCTATTTGACCACATATTCTGTAACGGAAATTTAACGCTCTACTCGAAAATGTGGCGCATTTTGTCAATATCGTGGGGAAATGGGGCTGAAAGTTACGTTTGTCGACACACACTTTGGCAGTTTTTGCGAGTTTTTTTTAGGGTTTGAATACTCCATATTTCGTCATGTTTCAAACTTATTCCGATGGTATTAACCAGAGGTGGAGTCGAGGACACAAGGCTCGAGGCCAAGGCCAAGGACACAAAAAAAATCCGAGGCCAAGGCCAAGGACAGCCTTTCCGAGGACAGACATTCTCGAGGCCAAGGACAGGAATGCTCGAGGACAAGGTCAAGGACCAAGGACACAAGCGTAAGTGCTCTCCAGCGATCTCCACAAAAAAAACGTTTTCCAAAAAATTTTTCAAGCGCTCCACGAAATTTTAACAATTCAAAAAATAGTGCTGTCCTCGAGCAGAGAACAGGCCAATTTTCGAGGACTTGAGGCCTCGAGGCCAAGGCCAAGGACTTGACCTTCGAGGCAAAAACCAAGGACTTCAAAATGTGTCCTCGAGGACTCCACCTCTGGTATTAACAGTACAGTGCCATCTATTTGACCACATATCAAAGCAATAAGCAGCAACTTTTTTGGATTTAACATTTTTATTCAAAGCAAAACATATCAAACGTTTTCGGCTTAAAACAATTAAGCCCTCTTCAGGATATTATAAACAATAATACATAAACATCTGTAAAAGAAATAGAAGCATTACGGCAACATAAATTACGTATACCTGACTAATAACGTACATTATATGAGGAAATACTTAAAATTATTATCTAACAAATTAAAAATGCCTTTCCGGTTTTGGAGCAAAGCAATCAGATTAAAATTACAGTCAAACAAGCAACAGCATAAAGTTTTTAGCGTGAAATAAACCAATCCAGTTAGAATAACTATTAATGTGATAGTAAAGGTGAATTGAATTAAAGAGAAAATCAAGTCAAATCAAGGTAAGGACTAACTTATGATATTATGACGTAACAGAAAATTTGGGAAATTAGAAAATACTTAGCAAGAAAGAGGCACCTTTAGCATAAAGTTGCTTATTTAATTTAGGATTTAGTTTTTTAATCAACAGAGCTTCTTGGATTTTAGTTTCATACTCAGTATGGCAACTTTTTAAAATCTGGAAAGAGTTTACGGTATATTTTTCATCACGGCAAATGGCACATGCGCGTATGTGTTCTTTTATAGCGCTCTTTTGCGGTCCAGCTAAAACCAAATGTTCGCAAGCTCTTGCAGCCAAATGTCGGGTAGTCATGCCTACGTAGGCAAGGTTCGTATCACACGAACATCGAAACTGGTACACGACATTGGAGCAGAGAGCATGCGGTGTTTTTGTTTTCAGCTGGAAGTAGCGATTGATCTTAAATGTATCGTAAACTACTTTTAACTTTAAACCAAATTCCCGATAAACAAGTTCAGACAGACTTTTTGTAAATTGTTTGGATGCAGAACCTATACCCCATAAACATTGGGCCGTGTAAAACACAGGTTTTACTCGCGTTTTTTTACACCTGAACTACGTGAAAAACTCGTGTGAAAGACTCGTGTAAAACACGAACTTTTGCACAAGCGGGGTCGTGTTTTTACACGTGTTCTTGACACGTGTATTTTCCGTGACCAAAACACAGGTTTTACTCGTGTTTTTTTTACACCAAACTACGTGAAAAACTCGAGCAAAAGACTCGTGTAAAACACGAACTTTTGCACAAGCGGGGGTCGTGTTTTTGCACGTGTTCTTGACACGTGCATTTTCCGTGACCAAAACACAGGTTTTATTCTTTTTTTTTTAACCAGAACAACGTGAAAACTCGTGTAAAACACAAACTTTGCACAAGCGGATTTCGTGTTCTTGACACGTGTATTTTCCGTTGTCTAAGCTACAAAAATCTACTTGTTTTCATACACTGGTAATATTAATATTACAAGTGAATGAAAACACGTAAATATTTGCAGTGTAGACAACGAAAAACACGAACGCCGCTGGTGCAAAGTTTGTGGTAACGGTCCACGCGTTCTCTTCACCGGTGACAGGTTGGGTAATGGATAACGGTATTCTTCGGGACGTATTTTACGATGCGTAACCTATAAAATACTCTATTGTTCACTCTTGCCACAAATGTATCTTTAAAAAGTTTTATTAATAACCAAAAGCACTAAAAACCTGAAAGCCACACACACTCGCAACGAAAACCAATTACAAGTGACAGTCAATACCTTTAGAGTCGTCTTCACGACAATCACATGATCCAGAGATCTATAGTTCAACTCGCATCTTTGTCAAATTGTTGTGGTCTTGGATAAGACGCTTTACGACGATCCGTCAAGCAGCATCTTGGTTGAATCTGTCAAGCGGTATAATCACTCAAGAATTTAAATCTCGTAAAAATCCGGGAAGTTCCTATAAGCTGGTGCGGATTCGCCTAAATAGTGCCATTGTGTCTGTTCCGTGAAAGTAGACGAGCAACCAGGATTTTGTGAGGAGGGCTCTATTGCTTGACAAATATCTCATATGGGGGCAAAACCCCCAGCTGCAGGCGATTTTAATGCTTTTTTCAGAAAAAATAATCATTTCAGCGTCAGTTCGGATCAATTTTGTACCTTTTTGGAGCCATTTAAATCAACCAAATTGCCAAGATTTGAACGTTAATTGAAGAATTACGGTAAACCGCCCAGCTCCTTCAAGCTTCCCTTACTCGCACGTCAAGTCCAAAACATGTTTAAACGTTGCAATTTGGGTTAAAATTTCTAAGTGATTTGGCTAAAGTAGGGCTGAAGCCCCCTTAGCCCTTCCCATGGTTGCACCACTGCGTGAAAGGATAAAAATGGACCCAATCAATTCAATGATTGCTGTTTCTGTGACACGGAATTTTTTATTCGATAGTCAGATGCTTTTAAATATTCCAGAATCACCGCTTTCATTCCGCTGTTGGTTGCGTCTGCACCCGCGATCAGAACCTGCGAAAAAATAACTTTTGTTACGACAGTATTCGAACTTTGTTTCAAGTCTGTATATTTGCTAATTATGGTGTGCAATAGTGTGGCCTGTGGGCCACTGTACTAAAATTGCTTCATGATTATCAAATAAGCAATGCAGGCCGCAAATTTCAACAGTTGTTCGCCAAATTTCCCTCGACAGTGAGTCTCCATATTAAGCACAAAATTGCGGGGCGTCAAGCAAGGAAGCTGCAAAATTAATACTGGAAAATTGTGTCGGTGCAATTCGCCTTAATCTAAAGGAACATAACAAGGCAATCAAAGGACTGCAAATGCCATTGTTTGCGTGAAAAAAATTTGATGATAGTAATTGGGGTAGGTTCGCACTCGAACATTGTGATGTGTACTCGTATGCGAATGTTGAATACTCGAGTTTATCTCTGGTGGAAACCTCTGGTTACTTTAGCTCGGTTTGTGGTGGGATTAGTAAACCTCTGGCTCGAGATGGAGGTGTGACCAAACGCTATGGAGAGCAATTAAACCGGCGATCTCCTATGGACTAGATTGCAGATTGAAATTAAGAGAGGAGCCGAAGACTGCTCTTTTATGAGGATAAGAGGCAGGCGAGTTGAGAATCGATTGATGAAGACCATACGTCAAATGACTACAGGAGGGAAACTCGATTTTCCCTATCCTGTTACAGAGAGTAAGAGGTTGTGCGTGTTACAGCTGAGTTGAGAAAGGACAGAACGAGCATGAAGGGCCAATTTCGTTAAGTAGACGGAATTTAAAACGGGTTAAGACTGCAACTTATATGTTGTTCTCAGTCAGCGCCGTCGCTGCCTTGCCCCTCTCTCCCCGTTCCGTGTCGGGATAGTGATGTGGGCCTACAGAATTTTTGCTTCGTAAGTGTACAAAATTGCGCGTAACTTGTAGCTAGAGGCACAATTGGGCTAAGGCAAATTAGCCAAGTCACCTAGAAAATTTAAGGAAAACCAGGTTCATCCATTTGTGAGAGGTCTCCAAACGCATTCAAATACCAGACGATATTTTTTGGTCCAAATTTTGAGCTTATTACGTCCAGTTCTTGCTTTATCTCTATTTGATATAATCGAATACGACGAGCTTCAAAAAAATCACGTCATTCTTACTCAACACCACTATAACAATTTAAGTGTTGTATTGCACAAGGTAACCCATAGTTACATCTACATGGCTAAGTGTTTCATTAAGCAAAGTTAATCAACACAATTTGCATGCAGCTTTTTAGACATGAACTCGCACCACTATTATGTCAAAAATGCTACACAGCTGGCCTATATGTTACAGCGTAAGCATTCTAGTTCTACACCACGATGTTAAAGCCTGAAATGATTGTGAAAGTTATAAAATACAATATGAGGAGTCCACGTGTTGATTATAAATACATCTAAAAAGAAGGGATATCCATTTTGTAAAAAGATTTTTTGATATTATAAATTTTTTTAAATATAAACTTACTTTCATTTTTCAGATCTTTAACCTCTTTACGAGATATACCGGAATCACAATCACGTCCACAAAAAGGGCACGTATCTTTGCAAGTCACCTGCTAAATCATCCATTTCAGTTTCATCTGGTTATCATATTAACCGATCAGTGGTCGTGTGGATAGAGCGTCTGCTACTGAAACGGTAGACTCGGGTTCGATTCCCGGTCGGGTCACACCAAAGACTATAAAAACTGGTATTCACAGCTTCCCTGCTTGACGTTCAGCAATTAAAGGGACAGTGTGAAGCCTCCATCGTGTGTGGTAGACAGGTTGGCAGGTGGCAACTTGACTCGAAGACCGAAAGGTCCTTTCGCTACCTCCTGCCAAGGCAAATTGGTGAATAAAATGTAATTACAATTACATATTAAATCTAATGTTTTATTACACTTGGTCTATTACGCCGAAGTATGTAACAAGCTGGCTGGACCCATTTCTACGTCTTTGCGCTTGCACGCAACACAGTTCCTTTCGAAGAAATGTCGCCAAGGTGGCGAGCGGTTGGCAACACTGTGCTCAATTTGACCAACCCAAGACTTGAACCTTAGACTTCAACTTAAAAGAATAAAGTGTTACCGCTCAACCAACGGGCCGATTCCTTCATCTGGTTACCAACTCAGAATATTATATTACATATACACAATACAGTGCAGTATACCCTAGCTCAAATGCCCAATATGCAATAATCAGTATTCATCACCCACAATCTCTTTTATAATTTCTGATTTTAGCCTCAGTTTGGTCACGTATGTAGTTACCTGCCGCAGGACTGTACGCCTACATGACCACAGGCGTAGCCAGGGGGGCCCAGAGGGCTTGCACCCCAATCAAAATATTACCAATGATAGAAATGTGACAAAAAGCCTTGTTTTTCTTTAGTTTCAGCGTTTTTTAGCATCTTCGCATACAACCGTACACGTAATCAACAGTAATTAACAACGCCTAGCGGCTGGGGGCTTCGCCCTTATATAAGCCATACTTGACCAGGTGAATGGGATTTCTTTGGTTGAATTCATGATCATACCCAATATAGGCCATACTTGACCAGGAAAACTTTTAAATAATGGCAACCCATCAATATTTATTTCCAAAAGAAGAGTAGCAGCATTGTCAGAACTTGAAGTGCCCATAGTATAGAGCTTCTCATAGTTATGCAAATTAAAACAAATTTCAGACTCAATACCTAAATGATAATATTGACCACCAGCTATATGCTTTACGAGATCAGTACATTCAGATAGTGTTTGGCATAAGGTCCGAGAGTCTTTCGGAAGGTCAGGGTGATGATGGCGTTATACTTGCAGCAGAGATTTCAAATCATTTTGAGTGCCAGAAGCTTACTTTACCCACTTACTTAAGTCTTCTGGAGATTGTGAAAATTAACCTCTTTCCCATCACTGTTGCTGAAATCATCACTCAGCATCGGTACCTCAAGATTTTGAAAGGATTTGCTTTCATCATGTACTAGTACTACATGTGCAATTTCTTCGCATGTTTTAATATCATCCTCAGTAGGCCTATTACTTTCTGCAAAATGTTGCAAATCTACCGATCACTTAAATCGTTTTCAAATTCTGATGATGTGCCTTCATTTAAGCTTAACGTGTTAAAACCTGAAGCAATTTGAGGTCCATTGGACTGGCCACTTCGTCAAGCGGTAACACGTTTGTCTGTGGAGCAGTAGGTCTGAGGTTCAAATCTCGGGCTGGTCAAATCAGACACAGTGTTGCCAACGGCTCGCCACCGTCGCAACATTTCTTCGAAAGGAGCTGTGTTGCCCAGGCGCAATGATGCGAAGATGGGCCCTGCAAACTCGTTACACGCTTCGGCATAATACAGCGAGTAGAATAAAAGATTTGATTTATCAACAAATTCAAATACTGTGCTTATGGCCGTTATTGGCAGCAGGGTGTCGAACCGAACCTGAACCCGAATGAACCGTTTCATTTTGGTGAACCCGAACCGAACCTGAACCAGCAAAATTTTACTTCAGTGAACCTGAACCAAGCCTGAATCCTCAAAATTGTGCTCAAGTGAACCTGAACCGAACCTGAACCCCTAACAAAAGTAAGAATATATTTTTCCATATCCGGATGCCGCTGGCGCTGGTACACGCACAATAAGAGCAGTGGTGATCATCAACAGAATCAGCAATTTCTCCTTTTTTTTTCTGGACGAAACGAGTAACGACAGTTAAACTTTAAGTCAATGAACCCGAACCGAACCTGAACCAGTAATATTTTACTTGAGTGAACCTGAACCAAACCTGAACCTCGAAAATGGTGCTCAAGTGAACCCGAACCAAACCTGAACCGCTAAAATATTTTGAGCAGGAGCTAAACCTGAACCCGAACCGTTATTTGAAACGGTTCGACACCCTGATTGGCAGGCCTAGTACATCATTTCGTGGATTATGAACAGCAGCAAACTTAAAGAGTTTAGCTCTGCTAAAGCTCTTCTATGCTTACACCACCAGGATAACTTTTTTTCAGACATACAACAGTTATGCCAGTTATCGGCATATAATCAGTCTACCAAGTTAGAATGGTCACAATATAGCCTTACATTAAACTTATATCATGATCATAGATAGGGTATATAACTAATGGTTATAGATCATAGTTAAATGAAGTTGTCAGATATTATAAGAATGAAAATCTGTAACAACATTTTCCCATATTTCTTTGAGATGCCTACGCTCTATATGTCCTACAACTTTTCAAAAAAGCAGACAGAGTACAAGTACACTGGACGACTCTGAGAGGTTTCTACTTTTCTAAGCAGAGTATTCTATACACTCTAGCATTGTGGGTTTGTGGCATGCTGATTCAGCTTAGCATGCTCTTTATATCACAAAAATGCAACAAAATTATGCAAAATCAGCATGTCACAGTACTTACATAGCCTAATCTACTGATTAAAGTCATGCTGTTTTGTTGAATTATGATATTAAGTTTTACAATTTTTTGAAAAAAATAGCTTTTTTAATGCCATTTGGATCACATTTTGCATGCTTTCAGCAAAACACCTTCAAAATCTTCATTTTGGGGTTAAATTTTGTAAGTGACTTCGCCCACATCAGTGGAGCAAGGTACATTGCCTTCTGCAATATTTTTAGCATTAAATAATAATTCACTTAAAGATTTGCCTAGATGATTTTTGTTTTATGATGAATATAACCAGTTTTAGTGATACACGTTCGACCAGGAGCCCAGGCACCCTCAATTCAAGTTCAATAATTTGTTCAATAAAAATTTCCTCTCGCTAGGTTTTTTTTCAAAGGATTTTTCCACTTGAAAACTGGTAAGGTGGAGATAGATTTTAAAGTTATTTAAAGTTGGTACGTTACTTATAATAGATAGTAACTAATCATTTCAATGCAATATAAAAGTTAGTTAGGAATGGGGGCCTAAACATGCTATTGCATAAAAAAGTTACATGAAGGCTTGAGATTGCACCTTTTAGAACAAAAACACTGAATTTTTCCAGGCTTTTACATTTAAAATGGTTGGCAAAAAATTAAATTGAGGGGTCCGAGCTTCCTGGTCATCAATACTAATATTATTGCTAATTACTGTAATACGTGTGTACTGTTGCACTGGAAAAATGCAAAAAAAAACACACAAAAACTGATACTAAAGAAACAATAGGCTTTGCGTAATCATTTTTATCATTGGTAACATTTTTGTAGCGAGGTGGCCTGGCTTCAGGGTATGGTAAGGAACAGAAATTTTGGTATGGAATATGGAAGATGCCAGAATGGAATGGAAAACAATCTTCCACACCAATTCCATACTAGATTTCGCTCATGGAATTTGCAGAAAAATATATATGAATAGTGATAACTAAAAATATGTAAAAGCGTTTAGCAGCTAGTAATTCGTCGACAAATTAATAGGTTAATTCGGTCATGAACATTACACCAACAGTGTAGGCATTGCAATGATGCTGACTGGGTAATTTTTAATTTGAGAATGACAATTTGCCTAGTGCCATCACCAGAGTAAACAAAGTGAGGGGCGCTAAAATAGACTGAACGTTTGACATTAAAACCAGGGTGTCGAACCGAACCTGAACCCGAACCGTAAACCCGAATGAACCGTTTCATTTTGGTGAACCCGAACCGAACCTGAACCAGCAAAATTTTACTTCAGTGAACCTGAACCAAACCTGAACCCTCAAAATTGTGCTCAAGTGAACCCGAACCGAACCTGAACCCCTAACAAAAGTAAGAATATATTTTTCCATATCCGGATGCCGCTGGCGCTGGTACACGCACAACAAGAGCAGTGGTGAACTTCAACAGGATCAACAATTTCTCCTTTTTTTTTTCTGGACGAAATGAGTAACGACAGTTAAATTTTAAGTCAATGAACCCGAACCGAACCTGAACCAGTAATATTTTACTTGAGTGAACCTGAACCAAACCTGAACCTCGAAAATGGTGCTCAAGTGAACCCGAACCAAACCTGAATCGCTAAAATATTTTGAGCCGGAACTAAACCTGAACCCGAACCGTTATTTGAAACGGTTCGACACCCTGATTAAAACTGATCTTGTTTGGCTACAATTTATGTGCAATTTCACAATTCTGCAATCATGTCTAAAAAAAGAGATATGTAAGTCCAGTAGCGTTTCTTATCTTTTTTTTGTTCCCGGCCCATAATTACTTGAAGTATACATTGTTTAGGTCGCAGTCACTGGTGCTAATAGACTTTTCAAGTGATTATGGGCTGGAAACAAAAGGAGCTAAGACACGCTAAAGGACTTTTAGACATGATTACAGTATTTTGAAATTGCGCATAATTTGCAGTCATAAAAGATCAGCTTTAGCATGCAAAAGCTCAGTCTATTTTAGTGACCCCCCACTTTGCTTGCAACGGTGATGGCACTAGGCAAATTGTCATTCTCAAAACAAAAATTAAAAAGGTTGGGAACTACTGTGCTAAACGCTTCCACATATTTTTAGTTATCACTATACATATATATTTTTCTGTAGAAGCCATGAGCAACATCTAGTATGGAATTGGTATATATGGAAGTACGTATTCCATTCCAATCCATTCTGGCATCTTCCTTATTCAATACCAAAATTTCCGTTCCATTCCATCTTCTATTTCATATAATTCCATGCTCTGCTCCTAGCTGCACCCTATGTCACCACTAGGCCGATTTTTATCAGTGATTCAGCTTTTTCATCAGGCACAGGCTGACACATTTTTGAATTTTTCATTGTTTGCTAGTGCAAATTAGCCAATAATTTGGGCACATAACGACTCAAAAAACCCAACACAGAACACTGGCTGCGCTTATGGTTTAATGATTAGACAACCGTATAAGTTTACTCTCTTACCAAACATAAAATTTGGCATAACCAAACTTCTAAAGAACATTGACCATAACTGAAATACCAAGCACTGAGCAGCTTTAACACTAAAAAGAACAACTATACGCTTAAAAACTAAAAATATAGGCCTAAAAAAAAAGTTATTCAGACATCCATCTCAACCACCGGTCTGCAGACCGGTGCCGGTCCTTGGAAAGTTCGTTCCAAACTGTACTTTTCCAGGTGAAATACTTTTATCAAATTTTACAGTTGTAGAAAAACAAAAGATAGGTTTTGCAATACCATATTCATTCATATGCCAATGAGTAAAATTTTGTTATAGTAACTACTGGTACGTTAGTACAAGAAAGTATTTTGTCCAAATCAGTCAAGTATTTAAAACATTTTATCTGAAAATAATTTTTAGGACAAAAGCTGAAAACTGCAAACTCTTTCCAAAGAATATCAGAAACAATAAACCCATAAAAAAAACAGATACATTTACAGAAAGTGAATAAAACCACCAACTACCTCTTTATAAACTTCCATAGTTTTAGTAACTTACAAAAGGTGATACAGGTTGGCAAGGCCAAATTTACATTGCGCTGGACCCTTAATCACATTTTCTGCACAAAAAATTCATTGACCAAAAAAAAGTTTTACACCACTTAGAAGTCGCATTTTCCATCCAAATTACAGAAAACCACCTAAAAAAGTCTTCGCCACCCAGGAGCGCAATATTGCTTGATATACAGTGCCATCATAAACTTTTTATTTAGTGGACTGGAAACAGATCGCTGAAAAAATGAGGAGAGATTGAAAAAACAACATTTGCTTATGATGCGAGAGTATTTTGCGGCCACGCAAATTCGACTGATTTGATTGGACATATTTATAAAAAGAGTTAACTGTGAAGAAAAAAGTCACTTTGATTGGACAAATCAACATATTTTATTACAAATAAACCATGAAGAAAAAAAGACAAAACTGTTGGTTTCCAGTCTACTAATAAAGAATATATGGTAACATTTTGCCACTAAGTAACATTGGCTCTGTCAAAAAGTACTATCAAGAAAAAAGATTAAAACAATAGTATCAGAATGTGATAGATAAATACTGTAGATTAATCATATAGTAGTTTTTCAATCTTTTATGTTGATATTATTTTTATGTGAAGATTAACATTAGCGTGTTACAAGATTATCAGCATATGTTTAGCAACCTATTGGAAATTATTTATCAAAACCTTAGGAAGTGCAACAAATTTGGAGTTAATAATAGCAGTAAGTTTTTATCGCTCGATTTAGCTTCTTTAATCATAACGTATGCATGATCTTGCTTTAACGCACGAAAAGCAAGGTAGCCAACTTGTTATGATATGACCTTAACCACAGAAACAAAAGACCCAAAGTTTGAAATCTGCTTAGTTTTAAAAGAAATCTGTACTCACTCAGACATAGCCTAATACAGTAGCTAACCAAAATAATATTCCTGAGCACTGAACCGTATTGAAGAGACAGCATAATGAAAGCTATAACTTTTGATTGATGCTTGGATCATGGAATGGATGAGATCCAACAGTTTTTTTTCATATGTTGATGCAGAATATAATTGTTATTTTGGATGAGTTTGTAATGACAACTTACTTATATTACCTACAATTTCTGAGAAGTAACGACTACGATAATTTTGTTACTTTTTTTAAGTAAATTTTGGTGAAGTATTGTCATTATTTCAGATTTGCCAACTAGGCCTACTGCTACAATGGTAATCCTGAACCAGTAGCCCAATAGTTTACTGTACAAGCCTATACCTGCTCTGCAAGCTACCACAACTTAGTACACTTGCATCACAGGCTACCTTGATATTGATAAGAACAACAACGTTGCAGCCTACGTATACACAGTAGGCCTATGGGTATTGGGTAACTACCTAGCTAACTTTTCTGTGAACCCTCTTAACGCTAGCAAAAACATGTCAATCAATCAATTACCGGTACATTTATTAGTGCTCAAATCAAAATAATCAGATTTCAAAATACAGCATAGAAAAATAAAGCACCAGGAGATGGCGAAAATGACCATCCGGCTTTAAGTCAACCACCACCTGTCACAAATCATGTAGCATGAAAGTATGTTTTGAGAAAGTACATTTACACAAATAAACAAAAACAAACCACAGTTCAATATTTACATTACATGACTCTGATAATGTCATGTTTATTTTAACCTAATCAAGAGTATATTTGCTAATGAAAAGGAATTTTAGTTTCCATTTGAATTGACTGAAAGGTAATAATTTGAGTTCGTTAGGTACAATTTGCTATACTTTTGGTCCCACAAAAGAAAACAATTTTTTACCAAAATCTGTCCGTTTTCGAGGAATGAAGTAGTTATTCTTTAATAAGAGTCATGTATGATATTTGTGCATCTGTGTTGCAAGGCAAAAGATTTGGCTATCGTGCAATGTCATTTTGTTCTTTATTTGAAACAGATTTTTTGCAATTTCTAAATCACAAATGTCATGTATTTCTAATAAATTTAGTTTGAAAAAGAGTGGAGTAGTGTGTTCAAGATATGGGCTACTAGTTATATTTCTTATAATATGTTTGTGTGATTTTTCAAGAGAATTGAGTGTGTTTGCGTGGGCCAAGTCCACGTGGAAATGCAGTATTGCAAATGCAAATATATTAAGGAGAAATAAACAGTTTTAAGTGTTAGAAGCAGGGTGTCAAACTGAACCTGAACCCGAATGAACCGTTTCATTTTGGTGAACCCGAAACCAAACCTGAACCAGCAAAATTTTAATTCAGTGAACCTGAACCAAACCTAAACCCTCAAAACTGTGCTCAAGTGAACCCAAACCGAACCTGAGCCCCTAACAAAAGTAAGAATATATTTTTCCATATTCGGATGTCGCTGGCGCTGGTACACCCACAATAAGAGCATTGGTGATCATCAACAAGATCAGCAATTCCTCCATTTTTTTTCTGGACGAAATGAGTAGGCCTAACAACAGTTAAATTTTAGGTCAATGAACCCGAACCAAACCTGAACCAGTAATATTTTACTTGAGTGAACTTAAACCAAACCTGAACCTCGAAAATGGTGCTCAAGTGAACAGGTGAACCCAAACCAAACCTGAACCGCTAAAATATTTTGAGCAGGAGCTAAACCTGAACCGTTATTTGGAAGGAAGGCTTTATTTCACCGGAAATTTTTATCTAGTTTTTTATTAATTCTGACGCAAATCTAACACAAACTCAAATGCTTACTCTAAAACTATTCCCAAATCGAACCCTAACCCAAACTCTAACCTAAACCCTAATCTTAACCCCTAAAAAAGCAAATGAAAAAAGCGCGGGTGAATATTTCTCATTCTCGTTTTATTCTCTTTAAGTTGAAAATTTTCGGTGAAATAGTCACTACCTACCGGTATTTGGAAAGGTTCGACACCCTGGTTAGAAGGTCTACATATTGTCTTAATTTTAATATTGCCCATGATCTGGAAAAAAGTTTAGAACAAATCTGTTGAATATGCGGTTTCCAAGTTAATTTGTCATTAAATGTGATTCCTAGTAAATACTTGATTTGAGAGACTTGTTCAATTTGAGATCTGATTTGAGATACTCGTCTAACATGCTCACAAACTAGCCCATTTCCGACAAAGCATAAATTATTAATTTGTATTAGTCATGAATTTGTTAGATCTTGGCTTATTCTGTCATTGGGCCTTTGTATGGTACTGGTACATACCGGCAGCTAGTCTTACTACTCTACCACATTCAGACACCAATTGAAAGCCTAATGCTTGATGCGATGACCTGTCAATGAATAGGCTACACTAAACTAACTCTGTCTCTCTTAAATGCATTACGCATGTACAGTGTAGGTTACTACTGCCTCTGGTTCTGGTAGAAAACTGTTAGGTCTATATAACCTAGGGCTATTATTAGGCTATTGCCATAGGCCTACTGCATACAAGGGGGTATGTGCCTCAGCTCCGATGGTTGTTTCCCACAAACTTGTTTTATCTACACTTGTCTGCATTCGTTGCAGCAAACCTCCCAAACCTTTCCAACTAGTCTACCCAACCAAAACCACAGACCCTACAATATACCGGTAAGTTATTTTATAAGGATCCATGCCAAAACCGAAATTTACGAGAAGCTAGTCATGCAAAACTCACGCAGACAGCCGCATTCAAGCGTAACGGTACGTCGCTTACGCGATGTTGGCGGTAAGTTGAATTTCTGTGGGAAGTAGTTCAAGGCAATTCTTAGAACAGAACTAGAGTACTGCATTGAGCACTGTAGGCCTACTACTGTTGTCTGGTAGTAGCTAGCATTAGAAAAAGTTTACCGTATGCAATGCAGTAGGCCTACAGAGCAGACTGATTGACAGGTATAGGTAGAGTTGATTTAGGTTGAAAAAGTTATACAATGCACTATGCAGTAGGCCTACAGAGCAGACTGAGTGACTGATATAGGTAGAGTTGATTTAGGTTAAAAAAGTTATGCAAAGAGTTGGTTTAGATGTATTACCAGTACATATATACGGTAGGCTACTAAATTATTACACATACAGGTAGGTAACAACAGAAGAACAGTAGCGTAGCCTTACTCATTAGGCTAGTACTGTAAATCTGTAAATGTATAACTCAAAACTGTAAGCTATGTTACAACAGCGCAGCAGCACTTACTGTCAGAGGCGAGCCAGGCAGGCTATGTACCGTAGCTTTTACAGTTTAAACAATACTGACAGACCTTTTGTAGAAAAGTTTATCACAGATTAGCTGTCAGTTATAGGGCAAGATAAAACCTTTGGTTATCTGATTTGGTCAAGTTAAATAGTTTCAATGTAGTGATTAAGCTATAAAAGTTGCTTTTCAACAGCTTGAGTTACATGTTCCAGATTTACTTATCCAGCAGTAGAGTAGCCTACCATGTTTTGGTAGAATTAGAATAATCAAAATAAATGTATTGCCAATTCTTCATTTGTATGGCCTACCTATTTATAATTAATCGTTTGCATGCTATCTGGCCTAAAGGCTACCAGCGTGGAAGCCTAAGGAAGAGTCACCAGAACGGCGACTTCTTAAAAGCAAGCAATCGATTAATTATACAAGCTTTGGCCAGCAAACGTCAAAACATCACAACTAAATTATTATTAACTACTTACGGTATTTATTATGCATTTGTTGAGATTGTAAAAAGTTGTTTTGATGGAAAGTCTGCCAAACAGTAATGTAAAACCAAATCTTTTTTGAAAATAATTTGATTTAAAATCAATATTGGCTGGGTAGCCATCTTGTTTATATAAGTAATTAAACTAAGTAAGAATAAAAAGTGTATGTCACTATCTCAGATCTTATTCAAACACTGTTTGAGAAAGATAGTGGTCAAAGGAATAAAGCGTCTGCTACCAAAGCGGTACGCTCAGATTCGATTTCCGGTCGGGTCAAACCAAAGACTACGGTAACTAGAGAAATTGGTATTCACAGCTTCCCTGCTTGGCGTTCAGCAATGTAGGGGACAGTGTGAAGCCTCTGCCAAGTGTGGTAGACCATTCTCCATCAAAACAACATATTACAATCTGTGTTGCCTCTAACTTTATGACTAATCAGCGAGTGCCTAAATTTTGTTTAAACAATTGTGCCCAAAGCTCTAAAAAGACAATTATGTGCCCTAAATTTTGTATATACCTTACCAATCCAGTATTAAATACCAAATGTCATATTTCCACAGATTTGTCAAATTTCTAAAGCTATGTTTACTATGTTGCCAAAAATTATTTGCCCTTGCTCAAACAAATCGCCAATTCGCTGAAAAAAAAATCGGCTTAGTAGGAACTCTGATTACAATCTGTATTCATTGCATTCTTTTCTTTTTTTGTCTTACTGGTGATATTACTGGTAGGATTTATGTGATGGATGATTACAACATTTGCTGTATATATAATGAATGCGGACTTTGTGTTGACAAACAACTCAACTAATACTAATCAACAATCCAGTAGTGTTGTCAAGCTACTAATTGATGTAACAACAGGCATGGAGATACTAGTGCATTTTTCTTCATTATTTATCATTTTAAATAGTATACGGAATACAAGTTGAGTTTGTTGAAAAGGCTCGGCTTCTTATTATTTTGTCACCCAAACAAGGATATCCCAAAAGCACTTACAGTATTATTTATGACAAAGAATTGATTCATTTCACCAAAAAATTTGATGTGTTTTATTACTTTTGATTCAATTCAGATGCTTACTCAAAATTACTTTAAATCTAACCTAAAACGTACTGTAACCTTAATCTTTAAAACAGCAAATAAAAAAGAGTGCAGAATATTTCTTTTTTTTTTACTTTCTTTGATTTTCCATTAAATTAGTCGCTCTCAGTCCGATATGGCTCTGCTAAGCTTTTAACCAATCGTGGCATTTCAGTAGTAAATATGCTTCATTGGCATATTTTAATTTGAAATGAGCAAATTCATCATAAATAACCAATACTTTTTGTAGATTTCGTCTTGCAGTATGTTGTTTTGCTGAAATCATTAATCTGATGTCATGATTGGAGTTTGAAGTCCTGTTATGCGTTGAGAAGAATATTGGTCAACGACCTTTTTCTGTAGTCCTGGTATATATGTTTTTCTTTTTGTTTTACAGCAAATTTATATATTCTTGAGTTAGTATTTTTCTGTTGTGTATGGCAAAATTTAGTCCACTATATTTGTTCTGTGTAGTCAATGTGGAGTTTAAGACATAATAAATAGTAGAGACACGGTACAAATCCAGAGTTACCCTACTTTGTACACAACTACAAGTATTGATGTATCAGAGTTTCCATAAACTATTGTATTTATGTATATATGATTTTACAAAATCCCACTGCTTTTTATTGAGTGCAATAGCTATCATACTCTACTTGCGTTGATTTGTTGCTAAACATATATTAAGTTGCTTGCTACTGGGGTATAGATGTTCATTTGAGAATACCAAATCCTACAAAACCGCTTCCTATTTGGAACCGGTGCCGTTTTTAGAATTCGGTTTAGTTGTGAAGAAAAACTGCAAGTAATAAATTTGTTTAACCAAGCCGGTCGACCGCGTTGAAAAGTGTCCTTTTGACGTGGATGTTACAATGGCATGATTTTCTCCAGCAGGGCTAAGCCCCACCTGGTTGTGGGCCTGTTTCCTTTTCCTGAAAACAACTAGAAATGACTGCTAAAATGAAAACGAAAAATTCAGAGAAACTGATGAAACCATAGCAGAATGAGAATATCCAATAATCATGTGATTTATAGTGCTGTAATTCTTGTACTGGCTATGATTCATTCATTGAAAATGAAACTAAATGTTGGATTTTTTTTTGTTTTGCAGTAGTCGAGTAGTTAAGTGCTGAATTGATATCAAAACAGCACTGACGGCCACTTTTTAGATTTAGGATTCGATTAAGAATTCGGAATTCTGGATTCGGTAAAAAAGATTCAAAACTATTTTTCTTCTTCTTTCTTCATTGCCCGTTTTTCCGTGAGGGTTGCGTGGGCAGTAGCTCAAGATTAAGCCGCCACACCTCATGGTCTTCCATCACCTCCATCATTTCGCATGGGCGAAGTCCCAAGCGATTCCATCCAAGATCCTCAATGTAATTGGTCCATCTAGTTCTAGGTCGTCCGCCTGAGAATTCTAGAATACATAATTATTCTGAAATGAACATTCCTATACTGGGGTTGAAAAAGAATTAAAAATCATGTTGTTTTTTCAAAAAAGTTAATGACAAGGTGAATGTAATTTTTATGTTTTAAAATATTTTTGTAATTTTGAAAGTTGTTGATTTTGTTTTTTGTTTTTGGGGGGGGAGGGGGAATAAATCAATTACACTTTATTTTCTATGAACAATTTTATAAAAACATGAGGCTCATTTTTGGTTTAAGAACAATGCCGGCCTGAGCAACATAAAATAATATTAAGAACCAGAAGAGTCGCCAAGAATGGTGGCACCCGAGGCGGGATTTCGTGGTGGCACCCTTTATCGGCCAAACTCTAGTTGAAAAAAAAAAGGTTTTTGCCAACCAATCAGTGGGTTTTCGGTCTCAAAACAAAAAAAAACAAATGGTGTCACCCAAAATGGTGACAACCATGGCAGGCCGCTCCCCCTAGCGACACCACTGTTTAGAACAACCAAACAAGAATAAATTTCATATCAAAAACGAAACTAAACTCTGTACTGATTCGAAACGATAAAGTTTGAGTGATTTTCTGGCATTTACAAGCAAAATTGCACCAATTTCGAAAGTATATAGTGATGTTGCGCACTGCACAGGCAACTAGAATGTTTTTGGTGCTCATTCAAATAAAAATGTTTGCTTCTTCACTTTTGCGATTTTACGATGCTGGGAAAGCAACAAAAAAAGCGTTTGCTCAAGCATACAGAGCATTGGAAGTACAACAGTTTTATGTAATTGGTATCGATGCTCTCAAAATTTAAGAACAAATGAGGGTAAAAATTGGCAAAAAATTAAAGAACAGCCAGCCTCAGCTCAAAATTTACTGGTTCTTATAACACAAGTGCATTGAAAAATGTTTTTGAAATAAATATTTAATTGGGATATGTTGGGCAAAGTTTTAAGTCAACTCTGTGCTGCACTGTTAGGGTTGATAATTGCATTGTGAATCAAAAGAAACTCTAGTATGTTTCCTAAAGCTTAGATTAACAATTAATTGTTTAAAATAGGTTAAACACTCATTGAATTGCTTTCAATAATTTTGAATCCTGTTCAAGTAAATAGTTTAGAGTTCACCTATCGGGAGATCGAATTTAAATACTGTGAAAGAAAATAACTGTATCGAGTTGTCGTTGGGAATCAAATCTGATCAAGAAGACGGCTCCATCCTAAACTCGAGTTTTGACGAAGATGCCAACACACTTAAGTTTAGAGTTTCTAAAGTTTTCAAAGATATTTAAAACTTTTTTCGTAACTTTAGTGCATTTCTTACGCTTACAATGATAGTAATTGACTGAACCCTAAAAATAGTTTACTAAATCTTGTTACCAACTAAATAGCTCTGTTACTTTTCATGGATTGCATAAAAGTAATGAGAAATGTGAAATGCTTTCTACCTAGTGACGGTAGGCTTTGATCTTATCGAAACAGTTGAAGGGTAAATACGAAATGCTTTTGCCTGCACAAATCTATTTTTTTCCATGAAATATAAACCGCTTTCAACAGGCTCAAATAAAATTGAGAACGAGGTGTGGTTAGGATTTTAAACCGCGAATCAGAATAGTTGCGTGCGCACTGATTGGATTTCAGCAACCATTAGCCAATGGCTGAATCGCTCTTTGGTTCGAATTGAGTCTTACTTTTTGCTTTGCATTTTCTATTTGGCTGTGTTCTTGTTGGTCGGGATCGTTGAATTCTCTGCTCCTGAGTAGGAGTGGTTCTTTGCCGTATTGCTTTTGAAACATGCTGCTTAATGCGTTTCTGAAGCCTTTGGGTTGTGCGACCTACGTACGGACTAATGGAAGCGGTTTATATTTCGCGAAAAAAAAAAAGATTTGTGCAGGCAAAAGCAGTTCGTATTTACCCTTCAATTATTTCGATAAGATCACTGCCTCTGTCACAAGATAGACTGCATTTCTCTTTACCATTGATTGCATAATCTTCTTAAAATTAGAAATGTGTAATTGCGTGTATTACGTTTTTAGCGAAATGCATTTTTTGTTTCAGAGCTAAGATAACACAGAGCAATATTCTTCCTCTTAATGCTCGTCGATGACCATCGTAAAGTTTGGTTGGTCTCCACAATGAAATGACTGTGCCATGCGGCCATATCACAGCAAAAGTAGCTCGAAAAGGAATCTTCAACAGAATGATCATATTGTATGTTATTGTACTTCTTTGGTGTTCGTTGCTGTACGTAACTGTCATTGGATGAGTGCCAAACTGAGAGAGCGGTAACGCGTTTGTCCCTGGAGCGGGAGAAATAAAAATATCTCGCATACAGTCTTGTCTTTTTAATTAATAGATTTAGAATTTTTTTAGACGTTTTAAATTTATTAGAATTTTTTCATAGAAATGTTAAACCATTTTCGGGTTGAGTGTTTACAGCATAAAAGTGCAACTACAAAATCCAGTGCAACTGTGGAAATGCATTCTATTTCTACATAACTAAGGGTTATTTCTTTTAATGTTTCCGTTTACATAATCATCAAAACATGCAATCACAGTGGGAAGATTTTCCATTAATGATCAATCAAGGGCAACTCTTGAAGATGGCAAATGTTTGGATGATGTGGTATGTTGAGAATGGCGTGTTTTTGTTTAAGAAACTCTATCTGATGAAAAAGCCTGTCCACAGCATAATGTAAAATTTATCGTTTTGTGAGTTGAAGAAAATAATAACCATTCCTCTATGGAGCAGTTTTTTTAAATCAGTTGAATTCTAGCTTTTGTGTAGTACTCTTTACCGGTAATACAAACTTTTGATCGTGCTTTTGAATTTAATTCTGTTATGAAGTTGAAAACTTCTACATTTAAATAAGATCACGAAGGTATATGATGTACAGTGCGAATCTTTACTTGCTGTTAGCTGTTGGCAATGATTTTTATTATATACTCCGTACTAGCAAATATCGCAGTAATTATGGCGTGGAATATTTGTGTTTAGATCATTGATGCGATAACCTGGAAGATAAGTTCCGACGTAGGTGTGTTGTGAGATAGCTGTAAAGTAACTGCTCTACGCCTCCAGCGTTTGGTGGCATTTAAGAGGAGCAGTGGTGCAACTATGGTACTCTAAGGGGCACTTAAATTTAACCAAAATAAGCATGCTTTTAAACAGTTTTTAAAATTTACCAGTGTGAAGGGACTGAAAGAGTTGAGTAATTTATATTTTTCAAAAGGCTTCCAAATATTAGCAATTTAGTTCTTTCAAATGGGTCTTAAAGCTTCAATTGCCATTAAAATGGCGTTCAATAGCTATTTTTCCACAAAATTATAGAAATACTTTCAGGCTCTGGGCCTCGAAAGCCTCTAACTACCCGTTTGGTATAGGTCTAAGATGCATCAGTTTGTCAACACGCCGTGCTTGTTGGACACATGTTTGAAACAGAAATCGTTTGCATTTGGTTCAAAGCATTCTCCCTTCAGTAGATTTCTGGTTGCGCGCCTGACGAGAAGAATATTTTTAATCTAGTTTGTGTTTGAAAGATGTGTCTTTTAGCAGAGCAAAACTTACAAACTAAACATAAAAAACAACTGAGTTACAAGCTATTTCAATAGCTTTTTTCTTATGGTAATGTACAGCTGTGGCATTATTGTGGCGAATGTTGTTTAATATTGCTGTAACTGTTATTGAAGGTTGTTATGATTTTAATGCTTTTAAACTTGTTTATCATTGAGCAACTTTATAACGTAGAGAAAATTTGTAAAATCTCTTTACGATTCATTTATCTATATACTTTTTTTTTTATTAACCCAGGTAAAAGAGAAGTGCTGGTACCCACTCTCGACGCATTACGCCACACTTTTCTTTTACAAAGGAAAGCCATTAGCAACTCATAAGCGGTAGGTAAGTCTTGAGATGTATGTGTATTGTTTAATTCTGTATTGTATTAGTGGATGCATTTTTGTTTTGTTTATTTCTGGGGTCTTCCTCATAAGATGAATTTGGTCACTGTTGCAATTTGTCTAATAAACTTTTTTGCTTTCCTTTCCCAAGCAATTTCAGACCTTTTAAAGTTAGGTTTTGCAAAGTAGATCTTTTTGAATACGTATACCTGATGTCACAAACTCTTTTCAAACTTTCAAATCTTCTGAACAAGTCGTGCCCCTCGCTCTAAAAATTTTTAGATTGGTAGGGCTCTTGCTGAGGACACTATGATGATAAACTTTTAAACACGCTTACATTCACAACGTATTGGGCAAGTTTTGTGTTTTTTTTTTTGAAATAAATGGGGTTTTAAGTTTAACGCCATAGGGAAAAAGTTTGCCGCGTTGTTATTAGAGCCATGTGAATGAGCTAATTTGCACATAATCGGAAGCCATTTGAAGGTAAAACAACGTGAAACAATAAAAAATAATTAGGCTTACAGTATATAAACTTTTAGCTATAATTTGCAGATTTTAGAAAAAAACACAATTTTTAGGCATTACTTATTTGCTCGCTTGCGTACGACTAAAGCTGGCAATTATTTTTATGATGTAGCGTACAAATAAGGACAGGTTACTTTTTATGCACTGAGCAATAAAAGAGGGGGTTGGAGAGGACTTAGCACGTTTCTAAAGCCACTACTGTTTTGAACACTGTTGAATTTTCCTTCTGTACTATAATTGTCTATATACAAACATTTTATAGTTTTGCATGGACTTTTTTGTTACTGCTGTGTAATTCTTTTTCAGCTGAAGTTTCTCTTGAGTGCAAACGTCGTCACAATTATAAACACGGGGTCTCATTGGATCAGCATGGTAATTTGTGGTAGTAAAAACTGATGTAAAAATTTGTATTTGTAAAGGGTGTCAACTATGTAGTCAACTCAGATTCAATCAAAAAACAGATTTCGTAATAGTTTTTTTCTTTTCAGTTTAAAAGTACGATTCGCAAAATCATTATCTAATAGTCCAAAAAGATTTTTGCTTAAATACTTTCTAGAAATCATGCTTTTGCATCATCTGTTTTTGTTTTTTTTACTGCCATTCATTCAGCAACTTAAAGTTATACATGAGAAGTAGATAGATCAAGTAAAATATTTAGCTACCGCACATGAGTGTGAGTTACCAATTTGCTAAAACACAAAGTCAAAAGATGCAAAATCAGACTTGATGTTGCCGATATGTTTTTAATTGGAAGATCGTTTTGATCATTTGTTGAATATTTTGTACACCTGCAGCATCAAATTAAAAGCCGAAAATTTTTAAACATTATTTTGGATTGTAGGAATTTGAAAAAAAATTGGGTGAACGCTTTATCCCCACATTAAATATATCTAAACAGCAATTGTCGCAAAGTAGGCCTGCTTGCTGTAACCATGGGCGTAAGAGACCAAAATGTTTTTTAAGAAGACTTCATCTGTTTGGCGAAAAAAATTTAACGATCGAACGTTTACACAAAACGGTACTAGAGCTTTACGTAAACTTTTGTCAACGCTCTAACTAAAAGCAAATAGCATGTGAAAGGTCGTTGGTGACATGCCAATTGCCAACACCTCTCATTAACATCCCATATTTGTATTCATCCTACAGCCAAACCCTAGTATTCACTTTACACACTCGTGCAGTGTACATAGACACTTTGTAGTGATAGATGAAAGGACTGTAAAGTGAAAATGTAGCATTTACCAAAACTGCTCTGAGTTATAGTAAATTTTCCAAAATTTTCAAGTGTAAGCGACATATTTTGATAAACAGGTGTCTAATTTACAGCGCGACTGCAGTAAATAATGCAGTACAGCAATTCTTTTACGATTGTGTTTATAAAGCTAGGCTTTATTTCAAGTACATTTTTCGCTAAACTAAGCGTTCATAAAATTTTTGAAATTAGCCTTAGTTTGGCCATACCAGCAAACCCGCGCTCGTGCCTCTTCAAAAATCAAACACATCAATTGAAAACACAGCATAGTGATTGCAACTAAAACGTCATGAGTGGAAGGATGTAGCTGCTTTTTGCAAAACCATCAGGTTAACTCGAGACTTTATGGCAGACAAATCACAATCAGATCGTCTTCATAGCCAACATGAGGTATCGATGTGTTGGAAGACCTGGTCTGGGTTTTTGCTTGCTTAGTTGTCTAAACCTGCACAGTATAAAAAACACTCGTTCTCAATTTGCCTAACCATTTAGCCTAGGTGTGGAGTTACTGTAGAGGTCGCTATTGCTGTGAACAAACATTTTTATCATTGCAACGATTTATTACATCATAGAAGCAGCACGATGTCTGCCACCAGGCGTTGCTACTCTTTATCCTCTGATTTTCTCGTGTTTCATCCAGCCTCGTAGTTATAGTAAGTCGTAGATTCTAGCAAGTTTGTCACCTTTCATGCTCTCCTTTAAAACTTTTTCCTTACCCCAAGGAAGACGCGCCCCCCAGTTTAAGGACCGATGAGCTATACAGATGGTTATGTTTGACAGATAAAAGAAGACAGCATGGTCTTTCTATATGATTCGATGGGAAACGAGGGTGCTATTGCCGGTACCATTTTGTCTAATTTGCGGTAAGTCAATGAACTTAAAGCATTAGTTAATTAGCGTAAATAAATTTCAAAAAAAAAATACATCAAAATTGCTGCCTAGCACTGCCTAAAAAACGCCATACGTATGAGTTGCAGTTGCTCTGTCCATAAGCGAAAAGTAACAAATCCAGGCTGTATTAAGGGGGAAATGTTCCCCTTGGCCCGGAAAGATGGGAACCCCATTGAAATAACCCTTTTCGGAAAATAGGTAACATAATTTAAAAGGGTGATTTTTTTGAAATGCAAAGATTTTTACGTAATCCCCCCTTAACCTTTAGCGTATGTGGAATAGCAAAGCAGTTTGATAGCATGCTTTGAGGTGCAACGGCAATTGCGGCTAATAATTTAAAGTGCTGCATATTTGTGCAGCAGAATATATTAAATTTTATACTCAACTCACTAATTCTGATCTGCGCCTTGAGATAGCACCAGACTCTATGGCCTCCGACAGTTATGGCTCCACCTGTGTGGACGTTGAGTCTCTTCTTGCACGTAAATGTGCGATTTATTAATTTAATCGCTTTGTTTTGTACCAATGCGTGAGGTTTGTCAATACAAATCAGGCAGCATATATTTAAATGCTGCATGATGCATTGCAAAGTATTAGTGCGGTGCGTGTGGTGATAATCAAGATATAATGCCCCGCACGAAAACAAAATGGATTGTCGCTGGGCAGTCTTGTTGAATTTCCATCGGGCACCCAATTGTAAACTTGATTGAACACGTTTAAACAGAAGTTTTTTGTAGTCATTGAAAATTTAAATTAATGTGTTTGCTATGTTTTATACTTGTACCTACTGTATATGACAATGACAGAGTCCGATTTTCATCACAATACAAATTGTTTAGAATGATGTACAACCAACTGTAAAAGTTTTTCAATAAGATTTGAGAAGCACCCGCGACAACAAGACGTAACCAACTGTGGTGTTTTGGCACTAAAAGCGGTGGAGCTGTATCTAAAGTTGAAAAACGTCAAGTCGTTGCATTATAGCTCAGATGCATGCTTGGATTATAGTGATGAGTTTAAAAATATTATTTTGGAAGTGGTTAGAGAATGAGGTATTTTGCAATATTCTTTCACTAGCTCTTTCGCTGCTGGGCTAGTAAAATCGCCGATATCGTAAAGTGCCGGAATGTCAGGAAAAATGACGTTTATAAAAATGTTTCTGAAACTATTTCATTTGCTATAAAAGTGATGGAAACTGCCAAATCGTAACTTTTTGGTGAACATCAGTTTCAGGGGCCGTTCTAAGAGAAGGTATGCTGGGTGAAGGACTTTTTCGAAACTGATCTATCGTTTTTGTTTTTTTTGCAAATTTGCAGATCTGAAAGCGCAATAAAATTTGTTGATCTTATTTTGTATTATCAACTAATTTTATTGCGCTTTCAGAACTGCAAATTTTATTACCAGCCTATTGGTCGAGCGGTAATACGTTCGTCTCTGGAGCGGGAAGTCCGAGGTTCAAATCTCGGGCTGGGCAAATCAAACACAGTGTTGCCCACAGGCGCAATGACGCGGAGATGGGCTCCGCAAACTCGTTACACGCTTCGGCGTAATACAGCGAGTATAATGAAAGATTTGATTTGATATTTTGTATTATTTCTGGCTGCAACAAGGGTCGATTTATGAGGGAGGTTAACGCTTATACCCCCCATTATGCCATTTATACCAGCTAAACGAAATTGCAAAAGCCAAGGATTTCGGTTTTGTTGTTGTTGCACGTTTTCAGGTTTTGGTGACATTTTTGCGCTCATGACATTCTGTTGAAGAGATTTTGCGATTGCGCACAGCATTATAGCAAAGAAAAAGTTTACTCGCGCATGGCACGTAGGTCCTTGCAATGCTACTGTCGAGTCCGGCAGCAAAGGGGCTACATGTTTGTTGTTGTTCAATAACTTTTCAAATAAGCTTGTTGAATTCATTGTTTGAATTTAAAAAAGAATATTGTATACTACTTGTCGTGCCTATTTTTTTCACAAACTACATTCGTCACTACATGGGTGTAGCTACAGTAACTTACTGTACATAAAAATAATTAACAGTCATCGTCAACCTTTCCAAACACTGCAATATGTTGTTTTATACTACTTTGCAGGAAGGTGCTGTTACACTGCGATTAGCGAAACCTGAAAAAATAATTTCAGAACGTGGCTGTTCTGTTGGAAGGAAAACCAAAGCAATGAAGGGTCGCTCTATGTCTCTCTCGGCTATGGTACTTGTGAAGTCAATTGTACTGTTCGATAAGTTGCTGTAGGCTTTTGTCCAGCACTGCTGACTATACTGCATTTTGTTTCACTTCTTTTGTTTTAATGACTTTGTTTTATTTTTTAAATACATTTTGTTTTTTGTAGTATTTTTTACATTTTTTTACATTTAAAACATTTTGTTTTATAAGTTGGAGAATTTTAGCCATTTTGCATTTTGGTTTGTTATCGCAACACCGCGGTACCGTATTGTTTTTACGCAACGTTTGCAGTGTGGAATTAAAATACCAATGTACAATTATTAGAGTAGATGTTAAAGACAAACCTGAAAAATACCGTTAGCTTTGTTAGTTGGAGGTCTCGATGCAAACGTTGATTATGGCAGAGCGTATACAGGGGGGGCATCGGGCCATGGTCTTTTTTGGGTCCAGATTCATGAGGCGTGCTGTTATTGCATTTTGTAACCCTGAGAATTCACTCCATAAATTCTTCTCATCTGAAGTCAGGCGGAGACCAAAAAAAGATTTTCATACTAATTTCGTAGTTATTTGGTTCGCATTTAGTTTAGGCGAAGTCTGAAAAAACAGGTCTTCTCCCTATTCTCGTAGTTGCTGTAATTCGAATTTAGGCGAAGATAAAAAGAAGTCTCCCTATTTTCGTTCGAATTTAGGCGATGACCAAAAATAAAAAAGGTCTTCACTGCATCCAGTAGATTTTCATTCTTTGCTTCCACGTTTCGAAAATCCTGCCTACGCTGCTAATTATGGCCTGTCTATTTTGTACTTTCTCTGGCTCAAAAATGGGAGTGATTGTTTTTTACACGATTTTGCATGCTGCCCGAAAATCTCTTTAAGCGATCCAGCACTATGAAAAATGATTTAATCACCGCCATGTGTTGAGTAATTTGTATCTTAAGCAGACCACAGGTCGGAGTATGGAAGAGGGAAGCGGCCCAGCATGTAGGCAATACGAGCATGTGATAGTGTAAATTTGAGTTGAAGCAGACTGTTCTAATGTTCTGTTCTTTAATGTTCACGAATTTCAGCATCATTAATTGTTAAGCTTTTTTGAAGAATAAAAAGACAAATTTATTCATGCTTGATTAAATATTGTGTTTTAGTATAGATGATGATTCTTGAAATATACCTAGTCTAGTATTCAGATACATCAACAATGGCAGTATAGTAAAGGGTGAGAAATCTTGATTGATTGCTTACAAATGCATTGTATACTGGCCCGTGTTCTAAAATATTTTTTATGCTGAGGTTGGCGTTGCTCAAAATTTTCATTTTCAGCAGAAATGAGCTTCGTGTCTCACAAAATTCTCAATAACTTTAAAATAATACATAAATGTAACATCAATTTAAGAAAATTTTAAAATGCATACAGTTCCATTTTTTACTTGTTCAACTTTAAGCGGTTGCAAGAAATTAAAATTTTAACAGTAAAAATACGTTACAGCGTACAACTACAAAAGAGTGTTGAAGATAAATCAGCAATATGCTCGGACGCTTACGATTTCCCTCATTGTTTACGCTGTCCTTGGGTATCTTTTATACGAATCCAGTCAATTATAAGACAACGGGCTGTAATTTTATTCATACCCGTCGTTTTTGTTTTTTTTTGCTTATAGCATAGCATCAGGCTGAGCGATTTTTGAACGAAAATTTTAATCGTTTTTTACGATTTTCGACTCCTAAAAAATGATATTGATAGCTTTCCTGCTTGACGTCCAGCAATAAAAGCGTATGATGCTTCCACCATACGTGATACTGTGATAGGCAGGTGGTACCTTGACTTTAAATCGCCGTCTCCTGACCAAAACAGTACTTAATTACAATCTTAAGGTACGCTGTAAAATATCATGAGCACTTAACCTTAATGACATGGAGTTTAGTAGACTGAAAATTATTGAGTTGCTGATCGTAATTTTCGGTAATTATTTTCTGCTTATGTAAAATATCGAAAAATCCGGAGCTTTTGACGCGCGTTCGGAATATTGATTTTTTTGCGATGAAAGTCTTCTCGGCTGGTTTTGAAGTAATTAGAATAAACAATAAAACTAATTTCCTGTATTTTTACGATAGCAATTTTATTCAGTGCAAGAATTAGGGAACGATGCCAACGTACATTAACTCCAAGTCGAACCCTGTGTGCAAACCTAAGGGTCATTTCATTTACATGATAGTCAAAATTTTGTAACTCACTCTCTCAGATATTCTTTATATTTGGATATGAGAAAACCATTCAAATTTGATGCAGATTGAAAAAAATCAAAATTCATAGAGCAGTTAATGAGTTGTCGTCGTTATAATTTTGCCACATGAGGGCGCTGTTTGGAGCTTAATTGATTCAAAAAATTTTGAGTTCCCGATTTCATTTTCGATTATCTCGAAAGGGCAACAAAATTTTATTCTCCAACCAATGTTAAAATGTCCAGGATAAGAAGTTGATTAATGTGTGTGAATTTGGTGAATGTTTTTTGTTGCATATTTCTGTAATTGCCTTGAAAACATCATGCACATTTTTTTGCAATCATTTTTTCATTCAACGCATTTTATCGTAATTATTGATTTAGCATGTTACTGTAAAACTATTGATGGATTGCAGCTACGTCATAGCTTTTTCCCGCCAAAACGCCATTACAAAGCATTGGACGTTACCGTAAATCAACGTATAATTCCTTCCGTGGGCATATTTACAGAACTTGATTGTAAAGTAACACTTTTGTAGATACCTAGGCTTTAATTGGTAATTACCAGGAGCGATTTAAGCAGCTTACATAGCTCAGCGGATCTGAAAAGTTACGCTTTTTGTAAATTCTCATCGTCCATTGCCCGCTATTGTCCACTTTGACCGGTTTTTAGCTTTGGTTCAAATCGTAAATTCATCCATATCCTAAAATACGTAAAATTCTATGTCACAGCAGTAACACATGGCCGATTACTGCTTAGTTTAAGCACTATTTATAAATAATATTTAACATCACCAGCTCAAGTCGAAATAAATGCAAATTAAGACTCGATCAAAGTTACACCGTTACTCTGAGGCCAGTTAAATCATTAGTTTAAAGTTTAAATGACATATCTACGAAATAATTCAATGAAAACAACTGCTAATGCATTTTAACTCCTAGCAACCAATAATCAGAGCGATTAGCCGCTAATGACTACACGAAATGCAAAATATCACCAAGATCCTGCAAAATAGACTTCTGAAATTACAAAAGTTTAAAAATGCGCTAATTTTGTCTCAAATAAAGGAGATACAACTGTTCCATTATAGCGCCATCAATAGTAAGCCACGAATTTGATTACCAAAACTAGCTACCACCATCCATATTACATGATTCTGATGGGTTAACGCAACAGCAAGCCGGATTTACGTCACTGAAAAAAAGCAAACAAAACCGAATTCTTACTAATTAAAATCTTTTTCAGTTTTTACAGGCATTTGCCTAGCATTTAACTTGAACGTTACAAAGAATCAACTCTTTTATAGCCTGAAAATACGCTCCATATCTTCGCTGTCAGTATCTTTTTTTGCCTCACCTAATATATTGGTCTGCTTGCATTATGAAAATGGTACCGGTAGTTTTAAATGTAAGTATGGTTTAAAAATATTCAATATAATGGAGCACTTCTAAGCAAGAGTGATAAAGAATGTTTATTAAATTAATGTTGCAATTGCGAAGTAGATTAAGCTTTCATATAAACACAATATGAACGTTAAAAATAAAAAAGATACTAGCCACAAATAGATTAAAGAGGCATTCTGCCATTAATGGTAGTACTAGCGCAACAACTTGCACATTATTTTATTACAATAATGCCTGTCTCGTGAATGCCGGTAAGCTTCTTGGCTGTTCATATACTTTTGCTGTTTGCGTTGATTTCTTTTTACGTTTTAGCTAATCCATATTTTGAATTAGACTCTTTAACACTGTCATCACCCAGTTTAAACGGTATGTTGTTTACCAGCACAAACAAATTGTCAGCCACATCATCAGGCATGAAGGACAGTCAGCAAGAACTACGTATTTTCGAGTAATAATGGTTAAATAAACATATTGTAAGACCCATATAAGCAACCACACAAATGCATTATCTGTGCATAAACCTTCTAGTCCACAATTTCGACTAAAGGTCGCATTGTATGAAAGCATTGTATGAAAGCAATTACAATATTCGCACTGACCTGAGCGAATACCGTAAATGCTAATGAAGAATTATTTTATTAAAAACTGAAAGTTTTTAAAGCAGGATTTAAGGAACTCTCGTCCCACGCTTACAACTTTCTAATCTTGCTTTCCAAGTTTTTATTACCGGTACGCTTTCAAATTTTCGCTCAGGTCGAAGTTTCGTTAAAGTCTGCTTTTGTAATACGATAAATCATTAGTTTCTAGATGGCAGATCCAAGTTTTTGACATTTAAAAACGTCCAACTGCAAAATAATTTCTACCACATATCCAGAACTGTTTGCACAAGCAATACAATGTAAGGAAATATACTACAGCACTCCCTATACGCAGCATTATAAACGCTAGGTCTGGTGAATGGTATTATTCAAAAATCTTCACAAAAGTCCCAAATATGCAGGGTATAGAATATGCGCATGTGGACATGTTTGGCATTCTTCACTCGGCCGCATGACACAGTCATTTCATTGTGGAGACTAACCAAACTTCACGATGGTCATCGACGAGCATTAAGAGGAAGAATATTGCTCTGTGTTAATTTAGGTCTGAAACAAAAAATGCATTTCGCTAAAAACGTAATACACACAATTACACATTTCTAATTTTAAGAAGATTGCACAATCAATGGTAGAGAGAAATGCAGTCTATCTTGTGACAGAGGCAGTGATCCTATCGAAATAATTGAAGGGTAAATACGAACTGCTTTTGCCTACACAAATCTTTTTTTTTTTCGCGAAATATAAACCGCTTCCATTAGTCCGTACGTAGGTCGCACAACCCAAAGGCTTCAGAAACGCATTAAGCAGCATGTTTCAAAAGCAATACGGCAAAGAACCACTCCTACTCAGGAGCAGAGAATTCAACGATCCCGACCAACAAGAACACAGCCAAATAGAAAATGCAAAGCAAAAAGTAAGACTCAATTCGAACCAAAGAGCGATTCAGCCATTGGCTAATGGTTGCTGAAATCCAATCAGTGCGCACGCAACTATTCTGATTCGCGGTTTAAAATCCTAACCACACCTCGTTCTCAATTTTATTTGAGCCTGTTGAAAGCGGTTTATATTTCATGGAAAAAAATAGATTTGTGCAGGCAAAAGCATTTCGTATTTACCCTTCAACTGTTTCGATAAGATCAAAGCCTACCGTCACTAGGTAGAAAGCATTTCACATTTCTCATTACTTTTATGCAATCCATGAAAAGTAACAGAGCTATTTAGTTGGTAACAAGATTTAGTAAACTATTTTTAGGGTTCAGTCAATTACTATCATTGTAAGCGTAAGAAATGCACTAAAGTTACGAAAAAAGTTTTAAATATCTTTGAAAACTTTAGAAACTCTAAACTTAAGTGTGTTGGCATCTTCGTCAAAACTCGAGTTTAGGATGGAGCCGTCTTCTTGATCAGATTTAATTCCCAACGACAACTCGATACAGTTATTTTCTTTCACAGTATTTAAATTCGACCTCCCGATAGGTGAACTCTAAACTATTTACTAGAACAGGATTCAAAATTATTGAAAGCAATTCAATGAGTGTTTAACCTATTTTAAACAATTAATTGTTAATCTAAGCTTTAGGAAACATACTAGAGTTTCTTTTGATTCACAATGCAATTATCAACCCTAACAGTGCAGCACAGAGTTGACTTAAAACTTTGCCCAACATATCCCAATTAAATATTTATTTCAAAAACATTTTTCAATGCACTTGTGTTATAAGAACCAGTAAATTTTGAGTTGAGGCTGGCTGTTCTTTAATTTTTTGCCAATTTTTACCCTCATTTGTTCTTAAATTTTGAGAGCATCGATACCAATTACATAAAACTGTTGTACTTCCAATGCTCTGTATGCTTGAGCAAACGCTTTTTTTGCTGCTTTCCCAGCATCGTAAAATTGCAAAAGTGAAGAAGCAAACATTTTTATTTGAATGAGCACCAAAAACATTCTAGTTGCCTGTGCAGTACGCAACATCACTATATACTTTCGAAATTGGTGCAATTTTGCTTGTAAATGCCAGAAAATCACTCAAACTTTATCGTTTCGAATCAGTACAGAGTTTAGTTTCGTTTTTGATATGAAATTTATTCTTGTTTGGTTGTTCTAAACAGTGGTGTCGCTAGGGGGAGCGGCCTGCCATGGTTGTCACCATTTTGGGTGACACCATTTGTTTTTTTTTTGTTTTGAGACCGAAAACCCACTGATTGGTTGGCAAAAACCTTTTTTTCAACTATAGTTTGGCCGATAAAGGGTGCCACCACGAAATCCCGCCTCGGGTGCCACTATTCTTGGCGACTCTTCTGGTTCTTAATATTATTTTATGTTGCTCAGGCCGGCATTGTTCTTAAACCAAAAATGAGCCTCATGTTTTTATAAAATTGTTCATAGAAAATAAAGTGTAATTGATTTATTCCCCCTCCCCCCCCAAAAACAAAAAACAAAATCAACAACTTTCAAAATTACAAAAATATTTTAAAACATAAAAATTACATTCACCTTGTCATTAACTTTTTCGAAAAAACAACATGATTTTTAATTCTTTTTCAACCCCAGTATAGGAATGTTCATTTCAGAATAATTATGTATTCTAGAATAATTATGTATTCTAGAATTCTCAGGCGGACGACCTAGAACTAGATGGACCGATTACATTGAGGATCTTGGATGGAATCGTTTGGGACTTCGCCCATGCGAAATGATGGAGGTGATGGAAGACCATGAGGTGTGGCGGCTTAATCTTGAGCTACTGCCCACGCAACCCTCACGGAAAAACGGGCAATGAAGAAAGAAGAAGAAAAATAGTTTTGAATCTTTTTTACCGAATCCAGAATTCCGAATTCTTAATCGAATCCTAAATCTAAAAAGTGGCCGTCAGTGCTGTTTTGATATCAATTCAGCACTTAACTACTCGACTACTGCAAAACAAAAAAAAAATCCAACATTTAGTTTCATTTTCAATGAATGAATCATAGCCAGTACAAGAATTACAGCACTATAAATCACATGATTATTGGATATTCTCATTCTGCTATGGTTTCATCAGTTTCTCTGAATTTTTCGTTTTCATTTTAGCAGTCATTTCTAGTTGTTTTCAGGAAAAGGAAACTGGCCCACAACCAGGTGGGGCTTAGCCCTGCTGGAGAAAATCATGCCATTGTAACATCCACGTCAAAAGGACACTTTTCAACGCGGTCGACCGGCTTGGTTAAACAAATTTATTACTTGCAGTTTTTCTTCACAACTAAACCGAATTCTAAAAACGGCACCGGTTCCAAATAGGAAGCGGTTTTGTAGGATTTGGTATTCTCAAATGAACATCTATACCCCAGTAGCAAGCAACTTAATATATGTTTAGCAACAAATCAACGCAAGTAGAGTGTGATAGCTATTGCACTCAATAAAAAGCAGTGGGATTTTGTAAAATCATATATACATAAATACAATAGTTTATGGAAACTCTGATACATCAATACTTGTAGTTGTGTACAAAGTAGGGTAACTCTGGATTTGTACCGCGTCTCTACTATTTATTATGTCTTAAACTGCACATTGACTACACAGAACAAATATAGCGGACTAAATTTTGCCATACACAACAGAAAAATACTAACTCAAGAATATATAAATTTGCTGTAAAACAAAAAGAAAAACATATATACCAGGACTACAGAAAAAGGTCGTTGACCAATATTCTTCTCAACGCATAACAGGACTTCAAACTCCAATCATGACATCAGATTAATGATTTCAGCAAAACAACATACTGCAAGACGAAATCTACAAAAAGTATTGGTTATTTATGATGAATTTGCTCATTTCAAATTAAAATATGCCAATGAAGCATATTTACTACTGAAATGCCACGATTGGTTAAAAGCTTAGCAGAGCCATATCGGACTGAGAGCGACTAATTTAATGGAAAATCAAAGAAAGTAAAAAAAAAAGAAATATTCTGCACTCTTTTTTATTTGCTGTTTTAAAGATTAAGGTTACAGTACGTTTTAGGTTAGATTTAAAGTAATTTTGAGTAAGCATCTGAATTGAATCAAAAGTAATAAAACACATCAAATTTTTTGGTGAAATGAATCAATTCTTTGTCATAAATAATACTGTAAGTGCTTTTGGGATATCCTTGTTTGGGTGACAAAATAATAAGAAGCCGAGCCTTTTCAACAAACTCAACTTGTATTCCGTATACTATTTAAAATGATAAATAATGAAGAAAAATGCACTAGTATCTCCATGCCTGTTGCTACATCAATTAGTAGCTTGATAACACAGCTGGATTGTTGATTAGTATTAGTTGAGTTGTTTGTCAACACAAAGTCCGCATTCATTATATATACAGCAAATGTTGTTATCATCCATCACATAAATTCAACCACTAATATCACCAGTAAGACAAAAAAGAAAAGAATGCAATGAATACAGATTGTAATCAGAGTTCCTACTAAGCCGATTTTTTTTCAGCTAATTGGCGATTTGTTGGAGCAAGGGCAAATAATTTTTGGCAACATAGTAAACAATCAATCAATCAATCAATCAACTTTTATTCGGAATGGTTCAACACTAACAACACAACACATTTTGTGAAAGCAGAATAACCAAACAAGGAGACAGCGAAAATGACCATTCGGTCTTCAAGTCAGTTGCCCCCTTCAAGGTGACATTGAAAAAAAAAAAAACAGCAAAAAAAAAACGCACACAAAGATATGTACAAAATCTAAAATTAAGGCTATAATTAGAATTACTTTAGCAAATTTTACCCAACATGTCAGATTTGATATTGAAAATTTTTACAGGAAAAATATATTAATTTATTGAGAAAAGCTGTCTTTTAAGGGTCGTACTTAGAAAAAAAAAAAATTTACATGGTTTCTTAATCTCAATCGGTTTTCTAACTATATAGAAAGAATGTCTAAAATTTATATGCTATGCAGAGACTGCGAACATGACAGTGTGGATGGTCTTTAAGTCAGCAGTTCTCCTGTACTGCATATTTCAAATTATTACATGGACAAATTACAAAATCTAGAAAAATAGTTTCTCTTCCATAAAAAATAAAAAAGCAACCCAATTGAAAATATAAGCAAAAAAATATTTACAAGTTTGAAAAATACGTACAAAATGTCCCTACCAGTAAAAATTAAAGAAAAAAAGAAAAAAAAGAAAAAAAGCAATAGTGATGAAAACAATAAGAATGAATGTGTTTTGCATATCCAATTAATCTTACATTTTCAAATTGGTATTTGGCGATGAATCTGTTGAGTTACTTAGCATAGCAAGATAACAAGTGCTTTTTATAGTGCTTTTTAAATGACTTCAATGGTAGAGTTTTCAGTTTACTTGGCACTTCTTTCCACAACCTGGGGCCAATATATTGAAATAGTTGCTTTCCAAAGTTAGTCTTTATTTGTGGTAATACATAATTATTTTTAACTGAATGCCTGGTGTTATAATTGTGTTGTGCTGTAACCGGCTTAATGGAGTGAAATTGAGGTTTATCTAGACTTTTGCCAGCAATTAGCATTAATTTAGTCACTTCTAATTTAAATATATCAGAAATTTTTAGAAAATTTAATTGGTGAAATAATGGTAATGAAGGGGTAAAAAAAGGTTGTCTAGTCATAATTCTTACTATTCTTTTATGTAATTTTTCAATAGGGTCTAGTACACATTTTGATGCTTGTCCCCATACTATGATGCAATATTGTAGATGTGAATAAACCATACTATAGTAAACGTTTTTAAGAGTGCATAGATTAACCAAGTTTCGTAATTTTGTCAATGCAAAGCATCCTTTGGCAATTTTACTGTTGACTAAGTTGATGTGAGCCTTCCATGATAATGAATCATCAATTAATATACCAAGATATTTGGTTTCTTTTTTTTGCGTTATTATATGATCATTAATTGTTAACTTTAATGTAAAATTTTGTTTTTTATTATATATTAACAAAAATTCAGTTTTGTTGTAGTTAATAGATAATTTGTTCAAACTCATCCAATCGGCAACTTTTATAATTTCATGGTTTACAACTTGCTGCAATGTTTTGGACGATTTGTTTGAGATAGTTAAGCTTGTGTCATCTGCAAATAATCTAGTTCTAAAATTTGATACTGCAGGCAAATCATTCATATAGATTATAAAAAGAAGTGGCCCTAGAATTGATCCTTGAGGTATCCCACAGTTTGAGTAATTGTATATTGATTTTCTTCCATTTATTACTGTGTGGTGTTTTCTGTGATTTAGATAATTTTGAAAAAGATCAAATGCTAGTCCTCTGACACCATATTTTTGTAATTTAAGCAGTAAAACTTCATGATTAACGGTGTCGAAGGCTTTCTCTAGATCAAGAAAAATACCACAAGAAATTTCACCAACATCTCTATTTTGAAGGAAGTCATTGCATATCTCTGAAACGGCATGTGATGTTGAGCAGTTTTGTCTAAATCCAAATTGGTTTTTATTAAAAGGTTATGTTTGTGAAAAAAGTGGTATAAGCGAGTATAAATACATTTTTCAAGTATTTTTGAGAAAGGGGAAAGCAGTGAAATAGGTCTATAATTGCTGCAGCATTCTTTTGGACCTTTTTTGTGAATTGGTTTTATTTCTGCTAATTTTAAAGACTCACGAAAAATGCCTTTACTGAAACACTGGTTGAATAACTTTGTGAGTAATGGAGCAATTATTTCCCTGGACATTTTAACAAATTTTATAGGTATTCCAAAAATTCCAGAGCTTTTTGATGAGTTGAGATCATTTAAATGAAGCCTAATTTCTTGTTCAGTAATAGGAGATAAGTACAATGAAGAAGTATTACTCTTTATAAACGTCAAAACTGAAAAATTGCAATTTGTAGAGGGAGAAGGAGTTTTATCTGCTGTTTTAGATCCAATTTGTGAAAAGTGAAGGTTAAATTTGTCAGCTATTGCCTGGGGATCTTGTATAGTTTGTCCATTTTCGTCTATTAACTTATCAACAATGCAATGGGAAGATTTTACTTTATATTTAAGAATATCATTGATTACCTTCCATATTAATGCAGTGTTGTGCTTAGCTTTATCAATTATGCCATTGTAGTATTGCTTTTTAGCTAATTCTTTTGTGTGAGTTAATATGTTTCTAACTTCCTTATACAATTTTTCTGCTTCTTTGCTGCCAGTTAGAAACTGTTTGTATAATTCAGTTTTTATTCTTATTAGATTGAGTATTTCTTTATTAATCCAAGGCTTTTGATTAAGTTTTCGCTGTTTGCGTGTCATTTTTTGTGAGGGAACATGCGTATCAAGTATATTAGAGAACTTGTTCGTAAATTCAGTAAATAATGCATTTGTATCTTTATTATCTAAATCAGTATTTATCATGTCTGTCAGTTCAGTTTGCAAATCATCTAAAAATTGTTCAGCAATGAGATTCCTGGTGTTTCTAAAGTAAGCAGTTTCAAGAGAAACATAAGGCTTTAGTTCACTGATGATGGAACAAATTGGGAGATGGTCTGTAATATCATGAAGCAGAATATAACTTTCGATGTTATTTACAACATTGTTAGTATAGATATGATCTATTAAAGTAGAACTTTTGGTTGTAATTCTAGTTGGAAGATTAATAAGTGGTACACACCCCATATCATAGTACCGTTGAATTACAGGCTTTTCATTACATTTTAATAAATCGACGTTGATGTCCCCACATATGTAATAGGAGAGGTTGTTTTTATTTAATTTTAGCAGCGATTTTTCTAAATTTTCTTGAAAGTCTGTAATATGATGATTGGGGTGTCTGTATATTACTCCAAATATTTTTCTTTTGCTAATTTTTTGCTTTACTTCTATCCATAAATCTTCACAATTTGGAACATTTAATTCATATTGATCAGTCACAATAAAATTTATGTTGTTTCTTACAAGCAAACCTACTCCTCCAGCGTTAGTATCAGAATTTGATTGTATAAATTTATAGCCATCTAGGAAGCATGAAAATGAGTTTTATAGCTTTGTTTCAGAAAGGGCAATAATATCAGGCAATTTCCCTAATTCAAGTAAGAGTTCTTCAAGTTTATCAATATTTTTATTGAGGCTTCTTATGTTTACATGCAAAATAAAAAAATTGGTGGTTTTAGCAAATTTGTTATTGAAATCTTGGGTGTTTAGATATTGGTTTTTACAAGCTACGTTTTTAGATGTAACCTGCAAAATTTCGGAAATAATATCCATTTTTGACTTTGCAAATTCTGTTACAGTTAAATTACTGCTAAATTCTTCATCATTAACATTTTGAAATGGTAATATATCACTGTTGCATTGGGTACAAAAATATGGTAAATCAGAATTTCCTAGTGAGTCAAACTGCTCACTGGTAAGAAAACTACATTTAAAATGAATCCACTTTCCACACAAGTCACATAAAATTGATTTTTGATTAGTTTTGCATGATTTTCCACATGTTATGCACGGGTATTTAACCATTCAAAATTGTTATTCCACAATTATACTGTTTAAGGTTTTAGAAAAGAGAAAATTATAAGGTCTAAAATGTTCAATTTATGATAGATGTTATTGTTTCACGTTTAATCAAACAGTTATCTTACAAAAATTGCTCAATGTCAGATTTGGATTGGATGTGAAACTTTTTACCATTTATGTCTGTATAAATTTCTCCATTTAGTGACCAAACATTATAATTTCCAAATTTCAGTCTAGCTTCATTCAGCAGATTTTTTCTTCTTTTTGTAAGGCTTTCCGTTATCATGTATTTGGTGTCTTTGAAAGCTCTTTTGGCACTAAAAACTGCATTTCTTACAGACCGTCTAACAAACTTTATAATTACTGATCTCTTATCATTCTTACCATTTGGCATCACATGTGTGATATCAATGTCACTGGCTTCAATGCTGCATCCTGTGTGGTTGTTGATTACGTTGACTATATGTTTTTCAGAATCGTTATAGTTTGACAAACATGATAGATCCCTTTCATTACTTCCATGCAACAGCAAACAGTTTCTTCTGCTGTATTGCTCAAGGCAATCTAAATCAAAGTCAATATTGTAAACCAAAGTTTCTAAATTGTTCATTTTTTCCTCCAGTATTTCAATCTTCTCAGTCAAGTTAGCGATTTCACTTTGCAAATTACTGGTAAGCCCACCTTAGAAATTTAGATTTAAAAAAACATAGCTTTAGAAATTTGACAAATCTGTGGAAATATGACATTTGGTATTTAAAGGCGGTGAATCATCCAGCCAATTCCGGTGGTTTACAATAGCTAAAATTGAACTATAATTTTTGATATTTTTTGTTTTGATTTTGGGGCTGCGTTTGCAAAGATATTCAACAAATACAAAAAGATGTCCCCCCGAAAAAAGTTTTTGGAAACTCTGAGTTTTGTTCTTCCCGCCAAAAGCACAGTTCACTAAACTATTAGGCCTACTGTAATCTTATTAAACTATTAGGCCTAACTATCTCTAAACTATTTGGCTTAACAGTTCAGAGATAGTTAGGTCTAATTAGGCCTAAACTATTTTGAAATAAACTATCTCTAAACTATTAGGCCTACCACAGTTCTCTAAACCATTAGGCCTGCTGTGGTTTTGGCGGGAAGAACAAAACTCAGAGTTTCCAAAAACTTTTTTCGGGGGGACATCTTTTTGTATTTGTTGAATATCTTTGCAACCGCAGTCCTAAAATCAAAACAAAAAATATCAAAAATTATAGTTCAATTTTAGCTATTGTAAACCACTGAAATTGGCTGGATGATTCACCGCCTTTAATACTGGATTGGTAAGGTATATACAAAATTTAGGGCACATAATTGTCTTTTTAGAGTTTTGGGCACAATTGTTTAAACAAAATTTAGGCACTCGCTGATTAGTCATAAAGTTAGAGGCAACACAGATTGTAATATGTTGTTTTGATGGAGAATGGTCTACCACACTTGGCAGAGGCTTCACACTGTCCCCTAAATTGCTGAACGCCAAGCAGGGAAGCTGTGAATACCAATTTCTCTAGTTACCGTAGTCTTTGGTTTGACCCGACCGGAAATCGAATCTGAGCGTACCGCTTTGGTAGCAGACGCTTTATTCCTTTGACCACTATCTTTCTCAAACAGTGTTTGAATAAGATCTGAGATAGTGACATACACTTTTTATTCTTACTTAGTTTAATTACTTATATAAACAAGATGGCTACCCAGCCAATATTGATTTTAAATCAAATTATTTTCAAAAAAGATTTGGTTTTACATTACTGTTTGGCAGACTTTCCATCAAAACAACTTTTTACAATCTCAACAAATGCATAATAAATACCGTAAGTAGTTAATAATAATTTAGTTGTGATGTTTTGACGTTTGCTGGCCAAAGCTTGTATAATTAATCGATTGCTTGCTTTTAAGAAGTCGCCGTTCTGGTGACTCTTCCTTAGGCTTCCACGCTGGTAGCCTTTAGGCCAGATAGCATGCAAACGATTAATTATAAATAGGTAGGCCATACAAATGAAGAATTGGCAATACATTTATTTTGATTATTCTAATTCTACCAAAACATGGTAGGCTACTCTACTGCTGGATAAGTAAATCTGGAACATGTAACTCAAGCTGTTGAAAAGCAACTTTTATAGCTTAATCACTACATTGAAACTATTTAACTTGACCAAATCAGATAACCAAAGGTTTTATCTTGCCCTATAACTGACAGCTAATCTGTGATAAACTTTTCTACAAAAGGTCTGTCAGTATTGTTTAAACTGTAAAAGCTACGGTACATAGCCTGCCTGGCTCGCCTCTGACAGTAAGTGCTGCTGCACTGTTGTAACATAGCTTATAGTTTTGAGTTATACATTTACAGATTAACAGTACTAGCCTAATGAATAAGGCTTCGCTACTGTTCTTCTGTTGTTACCTACCTGTATGTGTGATAATTTAGTAGCCTACCATATATATGTAATACACCTAAACCAACTCTTTGCATAACCTTTTTAACCTAAATCAACTCTACCTATATCAGTCACTCAGTCTGCTCCGTAGGCCTACTGCATAGTGCATTGCATAACTTTTTCAACCTAAATCAACTCTACCTATATCTGTCAATCAGTCTGCTCTGTAGGCCTACTGCATTGCATACGGTAACTTTTTCTAATGCTAGCTACTACCAGACAACAGTAGTAGGCCTACAGTGCTCAATGCAGTACTCTAGTTCTGTTCTAAGAATTGCCTTGAACTACTTCCCACAGAAATTCAACTTACCGCCAACATCGCGTAAGCGACGTACCGTTACGCTTGAATGCGGCTCCCTGCGTGAGTTTTGCACGACTAGCTTCTCGTCCGAAATTTTTTTGTTTGGCGGAAAAATGAGAAAATGTTTCCAATAATAAACTTTGGAAATGTGTAAGTTTTACGCAAAACAACGTTTAATTTTGCTGTCCAAAAAAACGTAAGTCCGTATATACTTGCAGTGAAAATACACTTAAAAAACTCGAGAAAAAATTAATACTTAAATGACTGAGTGTTTGACGTCCTTCAGCTATATGCACTATCGAGTGTTTTTCCTGAAAATCAATTTGCAAACAGAATACAAACAAAAACCTCGATAATTTAGTTCGACAACACTCAGTAACATACAACAGGAGTTAGTGAAATTAAAAAAGATTTGTGTATTTTTGGTGTCAAAAACACGAATACATGTCACCCCACTTTTACACCACTTTAACACGTGTTTTGCACGATCACGTCCTTTTTTAGATATGCTTTCGTAGGTCCTTTTAATCGTAAAAGTCAACAAATTAAATTATAACGTGCAAATAAGACGCAAAACGTGTTTAACTTTGCTCTCTAAAAAAGCAAAGCAAATTTGGAGTATTTTAGCACGTAAAATACGCGTAAAAAACTCGTAACAAAATTAATACATCATAGTGTTATTTCCTCAAAGTCAATTTTGAAAACCGAATACAAACAAAAAACTCAGTGATTTAATTCGACAACACCCAGAAACATGAAACAGGGGTTAGTGAAATTTTTTCAAAAACTTCTCGTGTATTTTTGGTGTCAAAAACACGAATACATGTCACCCCACTTTTACACCACTTTGACACGTGTTTTGCACGATTCAAAGTACACTAGAAAAACACGTCCTTTTTAGATATGCTTTCGTTGGTCCTTTCAATCGTAAAAGTCAACAAATTAAATTATAACGTGCAAATAAGACGCAAAACGTGTTTAACTTTGCTCTCTAAAAAAGCAAAGCAAATTTGGAGTATTTTAGCACGTGAAATACACGTAAAAAACTCGTAACAAAATTAATACATCATTGAATGTTATTTCCTCAAAGTCAATTTTGCAAACCGAATACAAACAAAAAACTCAGTGATTTAATTCGACAACACCCAGAAACATGAAACAGGGGTTAGTGAAATTTTTTCAAAAACTTATCGTGTATTTTTGGGGTAAAAAACACGAACACATGTCACCCCACTTTTACACCACTTTGACACGTGTTTTACACGACCCAATGTTTATAGGGTATACGGAACTTTAAAAAAGCAAGTCTCGCATTCATCGCTGTTTTCGTTTTCTTGAGTATGATGGGATGAAAGCGCAAGAAATTTGCGCAATATTTTATCAAAGAATTGTGGGGGGTAATTGTTAGATAAAAATAACGATTTAAGAATTTCAACCTCTTTGAAAAACAACCAATCACTTGAACAAATTAACTTGGCACGGTGGAGCATACAAAATACTAAACCAGATTTCCATTTAATGGGACATATCTGAATTCTTAAATGGAAATCTGGTTTAGTATAAACAAACCAGAATTCTTAAATGGAAATCTGGTTTAGTATTTTGTATGCTCCACCGTGCCAAGTTAATTTGTTCAAGTGATTGGTTGTTTTTCAAAGAGGTTGAAATTCTTAAATCGTTATTTTTATCTAACAATTACCCCCCACAATTCTTTGATAAAATATTGCGCAAATTTCTTGCGCTTTCATCCCATCATACTCAAGAAAACGAAAACAGCGATGAATGCGAGACTTGCTTTTTTAAAGTTCCGTATATAGGTTCTGCATCCAAACAATTTACAAAAAGTCTGTCTGAACTTGTTTATCGGGAATTTGGTTTAAAGTTAAAAGTAGTTTACGATACATTTAAGATCAATCGCTACTTCCAGCTGAAAACAAAAACACCGCATGCTCTCTGCTCCAATGTCGTGTACCAGTTTCGATGTTCGTGTGATACGAACCTTGCCTACGTAGGCATGACTACCCGACATTTGGCTGCAAGAGCTTGCGAACATTTGGTTTTAGCTGGACCGCAAAAGAGCGCTATAAAAGAACACATACGCGCATGTGCCATTTGCCGTGATGAAAAATATACCGTAAACTCTTTCCAGATTTTAAAAAGTTGCCATACTGAGTATGAAACTAAAATCCAAGAAGCTCTGTTGATTAAAAAACTAAATCCTAAATTAAATAAGCAACTTTATGCTAAAGGTGCCTCTTTCTTGCTAAGTATTTTCTAATTTCCCAAATTTTCTGTTACGTCATAATATCATAAGTTAGTCCTTACCTTGATTTGACTTGATTTTCTCTTTAATTCAATTCACCTTTACTATCACATTAATAGTTATTCTAACTGGATTGGTTTATTTCACGCTAAAAACTTTATGCTGTTGCTTGTTTGACTGTAATTTTAATCTGATTGCTTTGCTCCAAAACCGGAAAGGCATTTTTAATTTGTTAGATAATAATTTTAAGTATTTCCTCATATAATGTACGTTATTAGTCAGGTATACGTAATTTATGTTGCCGTAATGCTTCTATTTCTTTTACAGATGTTTATGTATTATTGTTTATAATATCCTGAAGAGGGCTTAATTGTTTTAAGCCGAAAACGTTTGATATGTTTTGCTTTGAATAAAAATGTTAAATCCAAAAAAGTTGCTGCTTATTGCTTTGATATGGTTCTGCAAATCAACCTCTTTGCCTAAATTATTTGACCACATATTCTGTAACGGAAATTTAACGCTCTACTCGAAAATGGGGCGCATTTTGTCAATATCGTGGGAAAATGGGGCTGAAAATTACATTTGTCGACACCCACTTAGGTGGATTTGCGAGTTTATTTTAGATTTCCAGTACTGCATATTTTGTCATTTTTCAAGGTTGTACCGATGATATTAGCATTGCAGTGCCACCTATTTGACCACATATTCTGTAACGGAAATTTAATGCTCTACTCGAAAATGGGGCGCATTTGTCGATATCGTAGGGGAATGGGGCTCAAAATTTTTTAAGCTAGTTCAACCAAAGCATGGTTCGGTGTCTGTTCAAAATTTATTTTGATGTTGTGATTGTTGAAGCTGCGATTCCTTGTCACCCAGGAGGTTGCAACTGTGACAACGTTAGGTTTTTTGTTTTAGTCGGACTTTCACCAAGAGTCATATTGTACCTGCCGTTTGATTACAGAGACAGCTTTATAAGTATTGCATTGTGATTTTTTCTGTTGGCATAGTTTGCCATGTGGAATTGATGGCTTGGCGAGTGTTGTAGAAAGTACGTAATAGATGTTGATTGTGAAATGAAGGCTAAGCATGTTTGAGTTGATGGAGTTTTGACGTCGTCTTGCTTGATATCTGAAAAACATAACACAGAGCAGCAAAACGTATTCTATACTGGTACAAATTTTGTGAATTAGTATTCACCGTGCTGTCTTTCTTGGGTATAACTTCACTTTTTTTTGTAAGAACTAGTGATTTTTGGGTTGAGGCTCTCTGTTCTTAATTTTGTTGCAAGTTTCAGGTCCTTTGTGAATAATTTGTTTTTAAATTTTCAGAGCCTCGGTATCAAATTAAGCGAACACATGTTTAAAACTAGGTAGTCGCTTGCTTAAAAGTCCCATTAAACGACCGAAGCATATAATCTAGTGAGAACTGTTATTTGGGAATCCATTTGGGGGGTTTACGGCGGGCGGTCCCCTTAAAGTAATTTAAAATATTTGTTTCTTGAATGCGTACTGGTATCAAAAATATTAGCGACCTAGCTTAATTAAGCCGATTAAAAAATTGAGTTTTGAAGGGTCCATTTGGGGGGTTTCCGGGGAAATGGTTTCCCAAAGTATGTCAAAATATTTGTCTCTTAATTATCTACTGTCATGAAAAAAAACTAGTGCCCTAGCTTAAGCTGTTCAAAAAATTAATTGTTTGGCCCCATTGTGGGGGTTCTGAAGGGAGTGACCCCAAACATTTCGGGAGCCAAAAATGCGTTTTCAGCTCAACAACTTTGCACAAAAATTAGATTTTGATGTTTTATGGCTTAGGAGAAGAAGAGCGTCCAACACGTAGGAAAAAAAATCTTATATGAAGTTAAACATAACTTAAGCTTAAATTTCAATACGTAATATTTGAAAATAGTGCATATTTTGTAAAATTCTTAAGTATGATAGCGTCTTTTTAACACTTTTAAACACCTTTAATTAACAAAACAATCGCAGTTTTTTAGTAGCTATTTTGTAGGTTAAGTTACAAGTACCCTAATCATTTTCCAAAGTATTAGTGCTTCGATGAGCAAAACTTTTCTTACATAGCCTAGTCTCGGACGTCAAGATCAGAAGTAATGACATGCTTTGCCAATTCGCTGTTTTCATTTACGCAGCTTTTTTTGAATAATATTCGAAGAAGCACAAAATATCCTTTCTTCCAAGTACCTGGTTTGCTTTCGCAAAGTAAATTACAAAATTTTTTAAATAAATAACTTTCCCAATCAATGATAAACAAACTATTGTATTCAATTTTTGGTGAGGTGATGTTTGAACCTTTTAATTTACTATGATCAGAATTCAAAAAGAAAAAATGTCGATGAAATTGTGGACCCTTTTTGCAGTTAGCTTTGGAAGCTGACATTATTTTTAGCAGCTGTTCTCGAACAAAACTTAATTGGGTTTGTTTTTCTTTCTCGCATTTAGTTCCAAATTTGTTTTTTCCTTTGTATTGAGGTTTAACTTCTTTTGTTTAGATAATTTCTAAGGTTTTGTTGATTTCAATATTTTTGTCGCTTATTTTTGGCCTTTTTTAAAATTTTACAATTTTTTTGGGCAAGTTTTCTCTTTTTGTACTGTCGCTGTCGCTATCAGTCGAATACAACTCGGAAACTGATCTAGATGCGTTTCTTATGAAGAAAAATAAATAGCCACTACACCTTATCGTATCTTGGATTTCATCCAACGATTTCACGCTGATTCTGTTGTCGTCCATTTTCATCACCAAGCCATCGTAAATAATGTTGTAGCATATAAAATGGCCGCTATCGCAATTATCTACAAAATGGCAAATTACGGAACTGAGTACGTACGTGTTAACAGCGTGACATTCAGCGTCATTAATAGTAAATTCTCGAAAAGGTGTTACTGGGGTCCTTAACTTTTTTAAGTCTTTATCGAAGGTTGCCCTGCTTAAACATACCACCAATAAGTCTGGGAGATTTTGAAATACGACTTTGCTAGTGTTCGCTGTCAGTGGCGGATGTAGAAAAATTTGGTGGGAGGGGATGATAAAATTTATGAACACAAATTGTGTATAATCTCAAAATTTTGCATGTTTATGATTAATGTTATTGACCTCGCGCAAACTAGTTGGGGATACTTTTGATCCGTCCCATCCCAAAAACATTACCATATAAAATATTTTTTTAAATATAACCAATGACATAAAACTAGTTTCATGTCATTGATTTAACCAATTCAATTCAAATTGATAACATAAAACGCTCTTTTTGTCTTTCCTGCGTCAAAAATCGTGTATATTAAACTTTCGCTAGCATAACCGTCTGCATCTACACAGAACAAGCACGTTGCCAGAAATTCGCAATGAGGGAGCTGCTTTGGGGGTCTGGGGGCGGAGCCCCCAGCGATCAAAAATTTTGCATCTTTTTGCAAAAATTAAATTTTAGGGCTATTATGATAAAAAACAATGCTTTTAAAACGTGGCATAGCAATTGGCAGTGCAAACATGATTAAACCGGTTGCATAAATGGGCTATGTGAGAAGTGGCTAGTGGTAAAATTTGTTCTTGTTTACAAGCTGGTAGATCATAAAATCCTATAGTTTAATAAAACTCACACGGAGTAATCCATTTCGACTATCTTTTATAGAGAAAAATAAATGGAGGGGGGCTCATGGAAAGATGTTTGAGAGAGGTCATTAGTAATTAACGAATACTGAATAGATCCCCCCCTGTTCGTGAGTTTATAATATTTTTGTTGATAAAAACTACTGTATGTTAAGCGTTTGCAATGAACTATATTATATTTGATCGCTTATTTTTGGCCATTTTTCAAAGTTTTTATTGATTTGTGAGTTTTATTTTTGACAAATGAGCCCCCCTGAATATATGGTTCAAAAGATGCTTTAAATCACGTTTTAGTCCACTTAGTCCAAAAACCAGTCTCAAAAGTGCTAAAAACAAGGTATTTTTCTTATTCTGCGTTTTGGTCGACAGGCCAATGGGTGTAGGGGGGCAAAAGCCCCCCTCCCTTGGCTGCGCTACTCACACAGAATGAGTAAAAATTACCTGCATCGGACTTTGATATTTCCATTGTCAAAAGTCTATTTTGTTCAAGTGTTCATTCAGCATGTAACTAACAATGTACCGTAATAAAACTACGTTCCAGAAGACATTTTACTTGATGTTCTATCAAATCGACGTACTTTTTGTGCGAAACCGCACGACTGTATTGCGCAGGCGCGTAGCCAGAAATTCGCAATTGAGGGGCTGTGTTGGGGGGTGGTGGAGCATCCAGCCGCCGGAGGCCAATGGGGGTTTGGAGGCAAAGCCTCCAGCCGCCGGAGGCACGGGGGTCTGGGATCGGAGCCCCCAGCGCTCGAAAATTTTGTATTTTTTTGCAAAAATAACTTCATTTTAGGGTTATGCTTTTAAAACGTGGCTTAGAAATTGGCAATGCAAGCATGATTGAACTGATGGCATAAATGGGCTATTTAGGAGGTGGCTATTGGTAAAATGTTAGTTCTCTTGTTTAGATGATGGTAGATTATAAAATCAAATAGTTCAATAAAACTCACACAGAGTAATCTATTTCGTATACAGTTTATAGACAAAAATAATTTTGGGGGGGGCTAATGAAAAGAGACTTGAGAGAAATGATTGGTAATTAACTAATACTGAATAGCCCCCCCCCCCTATTCCTTAGTTTATAATATATTTGTTGATGACACCTATGTTTAGCATTTTTACACTTGCAATCAAATTTAATTACTTATTTTTTACTATTTTCCAAAGTTTTCATTTATTTGTTGGTTTTATTTTTGACAAATTAGCCCCTTTCCCCCTGAACATATGTATCAAAAAATGCTTTAAATCACTATTTAGTCCACTCCAGTGCATAAAACAGTCTCCAAAGTGCTAAAAACGTAGTGTTTTTTCCATTCTGCATTTTGATGGACATGCCAATGGGGGGGGGGCTATAGCCCCCCCTCCCGCCTTTGGCTACGCTACTGGTATTGCGCGTGGTTTGAGCGAAAATGCGCCATAATTGAACTCCTGTTGTGTTAAGCCTTTATCGTTGAAAAGTGCGAGTTGTGAATTTTGCTAGTTTGGCGCTTTCAAATCAATCGGACCAGTAAAAAACTAATTTCTGCTTTGTAAAAAGTTCGCTGTAAAAATTTTTTTCTTCCCCCCGCCCTACCCCACCCCCCCAATGGCTTCAGAAATTATATCACAGTCACCCGGCCTATCGAGTATTCACTGATTGCTTTTTTTAATGTTTAATATTATGCATATGCACGTTATGTTTAGGCTGGTGGAGGGGGATGCACCCCCCCCCTGAATCCGCCACTGTTCACTGTAGTGGAGTCGCAAGAGTCACATTTCCTTTTTTCTATTCCGTTAATGTATTTATTTAAGACCTTTTGAAGTTGGTCGCCGTCCGCAATGCAATCGTACATTGGTAATATTAAGTCCGTTTGTTCTACCTCTTTATCGCTAGTTATTAAGACACAATGGCTACACCGATTGTAAATTTTAGATTGAAACTTCCGCAATAAACCGCCTCAAATAAAGCGCTGATTAAACTTGAGCGACGAAAAACTTCTGCCGGATTCTGTTGGGTGCCATACGTAAAACTGCATTGCTCGCAAGCGAATTTGAGAGCTTTTTCAAGAACATTCCTATTAACTGTTTTCTTTGACAAGAGTTGCAGTAATAGGGAAATTAAATGATTGTTGTCATTTGACTCATTGCTTTTAATAGTTGTAGTTTCATCGGAAAAATTAGTTGAAAACCTATTGGCTTGTTTTATCACAGCAGCAGTAGCTTGGATTGATGCATTAAACCAGCAAGAATTTCCTAAGTTTGGTAGTCTCGGTGCTTGCCAGCAGGTCGCTGAGTTTTCGATTTCAACCAGCCAATGATCGGCCCAAGTAGAATTGTTGTATAATAAGTCGTAAGCTATCCAAAACCGATAGTCTGAAATGTATGCCGCTGTTAAAGCAACATTTGTTTCATGAGTTGTTGTTGTTTTGGGTTTGCAAATGAGATCAGCAGCGATACAAACACACTCCGCAGCTGATGGAATCATTTTGCTGAACAATGCATTTACTTTTCAGAGTCACTTCGTTCCTCTGCGGTTTATTTATGAACGATTTGAGCAATTTGATCACGGGAACGATTGCTTTCATTAAATGTGCGTGATTTTGAGTAAATGAATCTATCAACGTAATGCTATGAGTTTCCTTGCAATACCTTAACAGCATGAAGTGATAGTCTAAAAGAAATGGTATTAGTGTATTTTCTCTAAGTTGTTTGGTACGTCTATCTAGAATTTTATTACCAAATACAAATTTATTTTTGAACATTTTCTTGGAATTAATTGTAAAATCGTCACAATCTAAACCTCTATGTTCTTCTGTACCTTTTCGCAAATTGGCCTTTTTGACAATTTCTGCTACATATGCATCTACTAAATGTTTTGACAAGCATCCTTCTCTGTACAAAGGCAGAAATGCTTTAATTTCGTAAACTTGTTGAAGCGATTGTGATGCTTCTAAAGTGAGCAAGTCTGACCATGTAATTTCGTGCTTTGTTGCCAGTGCAAGAGCATGGTCGGTTAATTTTTTTCCGCATTGGGAATTGAGTTCCACAGCGTAAAAGAAAATTCCTTCATTTTACTACGGCTTAAATCATCCGAGTCGCTGAAACTTTTGTCTGAAACCAAAATTACTTCTTTATTAGGGGTCACATTTATATAGGTTGATTGGTTAGGTTGAGATGAAAGGCCTGTACCTGGACAATTACTTTCTTGGGCACAAACGTTCTTGTTATCATTTTCTGGAGACATAGAAATTACATTATTAGGATTCACATTTATGTTGGTTGATTGGTTAGGTTGAGATAAAAGGCCCGTTGCTGGATAATCATTTTTTTGCGCACTAACGTTCGTGATATCATTTTCAGGGGTCAAAAGTCCTACAAATTTTATTCTATTTTGCGCTAGCGTTGTAGCATAATAACCCCTGTTACGCCTTTTCCTACCCTTACGAAATTTTGATTCCACAAGACGTGAAATCGGTTTGGATTTTTCATGTGATGATTTCGTTGTGAGACACGCAGTTCGTTTGTTGCCATGTAACACAGCGTAATTGGAAGCTTCTTTTTGAGCGCTCAGTATATGCGGGTGGTAGAGTTCGATAAATTCATCTAACTTTGTGATTCGTTTTCCTTGGAGATAAATTGATTTCAAAATTCCGAAATGTTGTTCCATAATTCCTTGGGTACGGTTATTTTTGCATATAGTTTGGAAACCACTGCGTTCAAGTTTTCGATGCATTTGAGAATAATTATCGTATGCTTTATATCGTGTCATATTTGTATCATTTTTCTTTAAGTAATGGTGGGATAAATCGCCTAACATTAGCTTTGAGGTACTACAAATTCGGCTGATGATAATGCGGGCAATTTTTTCACAAAATTTTTTATTGCAATACACATTGCGATATTTTTGATCGTCGGCGGGAAACATTTGGTGAGCATCGAACATTTGTGAGGAAAGAAAATTATTCAATTGTTGATTAAAATGTATGTAAAAATTTGAACATATTTCTTGCTTTTTGTCAATTGCGATTGTAGGATCTAAAAAGTCCTCATCTTCTAGATCGTCACTTTCTACTTCATCTTCTTGCAAAGAAGGCAAATTATGCTGTTCGTGAACTTTTTGCTGAAGTTTATCAAAATGTTGTTTGACTACTTTCGAATTTTTTCGCAATTAAGAATTACAAATAAACTTTGCATTACTTTTTCCAGTTCATCGAATGTTGTGCAATTAAATAACAAGCATATCCAATACATTGCTTCCTTTTTAAATTTCTTGTTATAATGTTTCATCACTAAACTTTTTGCTGCTCGCATTGCGTGGCTTAAGCAATTGCAGACAAACGTTTGCTTTAGTCTCCTGGTTCTGCTTTGCCCATTGTTATCGCCAACATCGATTGCAATATTTTGTTCTTGTTTCGTTCAAAAATTCAAGTAAAACCGCGTTCCACATTGCCTTTGACCCATCTACAATTATCATGAGACGTTTAGGTTTTGAACCAGTCACCTCGGTCGTAACTTTCAAAAAAATATATAAGAAATTGCGAATGCTACGTGTGTCATGACAAGTAGTGACGCTTGTAGCTATAGGCAAAGCAGGGCCTCCTTCGTTTGGATGCCTCCTCAACAAAGTATAAATCTGAAAATCTTTTTGCTCACCAGATTTTTTCATAACGCTACCAGTTGCATCTAAATAAATTATGTCTCTTTACATACATCCACAAAAAATTTGATCTGCGCATCTGTAAATAGAACTACTCTAGGAGGTTTTGCTCCTATGTCTCCAATAAAGGCCCCATTTGTTTCACTTGTTTGTTTGTCCATCATTTGAGTGCTAATGATCCAGTTGTCTCTATATCGCTGCGAAATGTTTTCTTGTGATTTGATATTCCGCAGTACCGCATGGGAAGGCGCGTAAGTATAAGAACCGTAAGCTCTCTCATCCTCAGTTAGATTTGCCTGCAAATTGCGATATATTAAAAAAGACCTTTGAAATTTCAACTTTTCATTTATTTCCGTACGTTTTTTTCCCTTTAAAGGTCGGCTTTTAACACACGGTCTCATATGACTTCGCTTTCCTAATATCTTTCGTATAGCTTCCACGCGGTCATGATGAACATAAAATCTCACGCTCCCCATGACCTCGCATCCGCAACACGTTGCGTGTTTGCAATATATTTTCGCATATCCCTCGCAATGTCTTTTATCGTTTTCACGTAAATTGAGCACAGATGAAGGTTTTCTTAGGTAGTTAGTTTCAATGCAATACACACTACCACTACATAAATCTCTTAATTTTTCCAATAAAATATCTATGTATGTGGTTCCTCTAAAGTGATTTTGTGATCGATTTTTAGTCATTTTTTGCCATTCATTTATTGTTATAAAAAAGGGTTGATTTAACTTAATAAGCGAAAATCTTTCCGTTCTTTTTGTATCAAATTTTCTTTAAAATTACCCAATGCTTCTATTGTTTCAATGTTTAAACTCACTTTGCACGGATCCTGTTCTTTTGTAGTTTCCACCAGCTCAAAGCAAATGTTTTTTTCATTTGCGCAGTTCTCACTAAAACTACAGCATTTCTGTGCGGCCGCACTTGTTTGAAATTTATGTTTCTGATCATCGTCCGAAATGTTAGTATCGCTACCGTAAATTTTCTTCCAGGCAGTGTAGTTCGCTACGGAAATATCGTTTAGATCGGAACATATATTTAGATTGTCAATGTTTTGGCCGCTTTTGCTGGAAGTGTTGTAGGTTATCATTAAGGTATGACCGACGTGAACAGCATTGGCTTCTGCATCATTTTCGAGTAAAAACTTTTCATTATTTTCATTCTCAGTTTTACAGCTATTTAGGCCTGAGGCATGAGTTGTAAGGGCGTTATTGCAAGCGTTATCGTCCAATATTTGACGATTATCAGTTTTACTTTTCCCAGCAGAATTGTGATTGATCGATTCAGTTGTGTTTGATTGGTTACTAGGGGAGCTGCAAGTGCTGTTGATTTCAACACCAGAGTAGCTGTAGTCTTTTGATTTGTCATTTTTCGGGTTGTTGATACTGCTGCAGTTTATTTACGTCTGCGGAGCTGGAGCAGCAAATTGCAATCAAATTTTTATCTTGACTTGGTTCAGTTTTGTTATTATGCTCTGGTGATGATAATCTACCAGTTGCAGGGTTTGGGTAGTAAAATGATTTGCTGTGCTGTGGCATAAAATTACTTTTGATCCCGAAGTGGAAACGGTTTTTCCTTTGCACACACGTCTACACTGGGCCCATTGTGCCTTTGTTAATGTAAGGACAAGATGTCTTTTAGGAAAAACCAGGGATATCTAGAACAACGGGATTGCTAACTCAATTTGGCTACTGATAACCGGAGTGTTATATCAATTTTTTCGAATAGACGTTTATTACTCATTACATACGCTGTATATGGGTTCTTGACAACATATATGGCATTAGTAGTTATCCCTACTAAAACTACTGGGCTTAGTGAGGGAGTATGCAGAGTACAGGTTCGATTCCCGAGGTAGTCAAAATAACTGGCGCTACCTTTCCAGGAAAAATTAAGACATTGCAGCCAGGCTAGGGACTAGCCATCAACTGTCCAGTTGATAGAGCGCTATATGATCATCGAGATGTTGTTCACTGGTTCGGTACTTGCACTGGGCATATTGCTGTATTGACCTTGGGAAAGACACTCTACGCTAATTTCCGTCAAAGAGCCGTACAGTCTACCCGTCGACGTGGCCTAGTCTGACAGAACATTCGCAGACAGAACTGAAAATAGCAAACAAACACGGTACAGCTGATTTCAACGTGTACCAAGCAATAACATGAATACATATTGCTTTATAAACATATAGCTGACAACAAGCTTAGAAAGTAATCGCTACTGCATACACATTGTTACTTCTAGTTCAGTCAATAAGCTTTCGAATATGCTTCAGTTAGACATTTTAAAAGTCAATTTTTGGATTTTTCTTAGAGATTTTTCCTGGGGGTCTTCCACAGAAGGGCGGCTGTTGAGTTTCTTCAACTGGTTCTTTGCGAAGCAATTAAAACCGTCCGGACAATGAACTTAAAGTTTGTGTGGTCCGAGCGGCATTTGATATCGGTAAGATCACAGGATGTGCTTGTTTTCGTAACTGCAGTGGAAGCGTTTGTAAATACAGCCCGTGGATTGTTCAATATCAACAGCCTTTTCATATTTTTAGTATTCGATGCAAGAGCATTGAAAAATTGCATCGCAAATACCGTAGTTGCAAAGCAAAACGCACTTGGCTCTACAAGTCCGCCACGGTTTGCCGTTTTGAACAGATTTTGGTGCTCTTCAAATAAACTTTCAGTAACTTCCGAAGAGGTATTGCTTGAAATCAATAATTTCTTGAAAGACGTGCATTTTCTTTGGTTGTCAATTCTCTGGGCAGTGTAGCCGCTCACATAGTAGCATATTACAACATCTGCCTGGGAATTGTCCTCCAAAGTCACTTTGGAAAGAATTACCTCCAGCCAATTGTAGTCCTCTTCCATATCAATATGATTTGAGAGCTCACTGTACAGTTCATACCGTTGAATCGTTGTTAACAAGGCATCTTGCTGCAGCAGACTTAAGCAGCGGATCTTTTTTCTGAATGCAGTAGATGTTTAACGGAGATTAAATTACCGCCATTACTGTGACGGTACCATTCAAAGCGTCCTTCTGAAGAATCAGACGTCAGCTATCCAGTTAAGAAGAACTGAAAACCATGTCTTTCGAGCAAGTGTTTAGCCAACTCGGGTATTGCTGTCATAGACTGAATGTAGGCCATAAAAGTTTCTGCGGTAAACTCTGCCTTTTCGGATTGCTTTCACTCGTGAAATATTTGGATGGCTTCTAAATATTTCAAACCAGGGTAGTCATGCTGCATGTGTTGAATTGGCATGTACATTTCCTCTTTCTATCTTTGATCTAAAGCCAAAATATAATTACTCAGTAAGGGTGTTTACAACACATTTTACACTATTTATATCATTCGTCGCCACATGCTCGCATGGAATTGTGCGCTACTTACTGCACGACAATGAATGTTTTCCGTAAATACAGCAATCACATTCATGATTAGATAGTAGACACCATCGAACTTACAACACACTTCGGCAATACCAATCTTCACGTACATAAGCATCTCTACCCTGTTATTATCCTTACCAAGCTAAAAGCTAGACATACCTTTGTAAGGTGCTTTGACTGATAAAATTTTCCATATGGTGGAGTTAAAATTGAGGTAAAGAGCAGTTTCATAAAACTCAGGATGACCCTCTGAATAAAACTCGAAGCACGAACATTTGATTCTCGAAAAATCCTATAAAATTGAACATTTGACGTAGACAAATGCTTTTAATTAACGGAAAAGCAAATTTATTACTGTGGCTACCATTAATCTCGGTCACATTACCTTATCAAGGAAAACGAGTTGTGAAACACCAATGCTTGCGCTGTAATTAAAATTTCAATATGCTTTGTATTGTTTGTCTTAATTCTAATTAAAAGGACATAGATGTTGTCGCAGTAAAATTAAGAACAGGAGACTTATATAGTATATCTGCAGACACTTCTCTTTCATCAAATAAACGAATGCATATCAAACTGAAAAATCTTGTATCGTAATCTATAGTCATCGTGCTGTAGCAGCTGTTTTTCTGTTACTGTACTGGTAACCTGACAGCCAGATATATTGCAAAACTTTCAACTTACCAAGGACATGTTGAGGTGATGTTTGGGCAATGCTACTTGGGTTGAGGGATACTTTTTTCAATGCATGGGCAACTTTTAGCGGTTTTCCTTCTTCTATGCGATAAAGCTGCTTCAAATGGGTAAACTGACCAATGCATTTGTTGCCAAGGATGTACTCATGACAAAGTGTTGGTGAGAGCATCAGTCGCTTATTCATAAACTGCTGTACAAATTCTTAAAGTTGTTCGTGAAGTCAAATGTGAAAAAGAGACGCTTTCCTGGGATAAATGGATGCTCTATACTGGGGGATAGCTCACCATGGTAGAGATCCACAAAAAGATTCCTAGAATATAAAAAAAAGTCAAATTGCATACCAGCTACTTAACACAGCTGCTATCATTACTTCTCTTGTACAGTATTAGTACTGAAGTTTGTGGTTGTAGTCATGTCATTTCAAGTTAAATCCATCTGTATTCACTCGGTTTGTTCAGCTTATTTACTGGATGACAAAATTTAGCAAAGCTTATCACGTACTTGCCATTGAAACCTGTCACCCACGAAAATATAAACTCAAAACACCCAAATGGGTTTTACTGCTTAAGTTAGTAGGGAAGATATCCTTCTTTCATGAAATTGAATAGCAACATCCACTACAGTTTACATACACCATCCAGAAAACTGACTACTCCACTCAGACTACTGGAGTATTCTTGAAATTCGATGTTGATGTTGGCAGTACTTCCTTCATTATGCTACATCGAGGCATAACGAAGTAATATGCGTCTAATGCACTTAGTTGCAGACAATTTCTATTTCATACTTATATTGTATGTACACTAAAACCAAACAACGAAAACATCTTACAGGTTGCATACGTGGTTGTCAGTTTTCACAGCAAGAACATCAAAACAATCTTTGATTCCTTCCATCACTTCATATTCTCATCTGGTAGTCCATCAAGTGTGCATGCTGTTACATAATGTTCCATAAGCGATATCACCAATTCAAAGCAAGTGCTTGCAGTGAAATCAGATGACCAATCACAAGCAGGTTTGCGAAAAGGACAGCAAATTCAAAACTCTGTAGTGGTCTTTATAGTGCTGGTTGAATGCAATAAAGGATTGTAAGAAGATGTTGTTAGTAGTAGCGGAAGAAATAAACATTTGCACTTCAAGCTTGTCGGTAATAATAATTATACCAAGAAGTTTCGGTGAATCCAATGGCTGGTTAGAACTTTTGATGTAATGGTAAAAAATGCTGCTATCTTCTTCACAGACACAAAACCGCTTGGTAAAGATTCAGATTTTATCATTTCTTTCAACTCCGAGAAATTTTATTTTCTCTTTCAAATAGTAACTCGCATGTTTATTGATTTGACTGTTTTCATTCATCAGTTTAGCTGAGGATGTGCTTGATGTTGTGGGTTGGGGTGCAGATGAATTTGAAGACAAATATTGAGGCAACAAAAGAAAAATATGAGGGACCGCAATTGGCTTCAAGCGAATTTGCTCCAGACTTTGGCTTGAGCAAGCCTGCTTGTGTGATTGTCTGTGATCACTTGACCTAGTTTTAAAATTATCTTCAGTAAAATGATGAGCGCATACTCATGGTTTTGTGTAAGGGTCCAGCTTTTGCGGGGTATTGCTTTAATCCATTTTTGCCTCAATACTGGTATTGCATATCTTTTTGAGGAAATCTGAATAGTGCAACTGTTTCTGATTTCTTGCTACATTTATAACTAAATTTACATTCAGGAACACAACAAGAGTTAACCATTGCATTAGGTAGCCTACAGTATATCATCTAATAAGAGAATAAAGATAAAATTCTAAAAATTTACAGCAAAATATCAGTTAAAATTTTACAATAATCTGTATAGCATCACTCCACTTCAGACTAACCAATAGGAAATACCGGTAGACTACTGGCAACCGGTATGTGTCTATCTAGGATTGCAATGGAGGTTGTAATTTGCTAACAGAGTCACTCTCCACTACTTAGGTAGACTAACTTTTTAAAATGCTCTAGAGGTTTCTAGCCACATACCAGTACTGAGTAGGCTATTTACCGGTACGTATGACAGGTGCGTTCAATTCAATTCAATTTATCAAGACAGCGAAAGACTGTTCAGTCATCAAAGTCAACTGTCAAAATTAGCGGTTAAACATCATTACCGGGAACAATTGAAATTAAAAGCAGAAATCAGACTATTTACAGCAGTATACAAACTTCTTACGCTCAGAGTCTTGTTCCTGACAGGAACCTCCTCTCCCCCCACCCCCCCAAATGATAAATAATAATAGGCACTAATTAATTTCCTTTTGAATTCTTTTTTGAATTTACAGAAGTTCATCTCTTTTAGCTGTAATGGTATTTCATTCCAGATTTTTGGTCCATTATACTGCAAACACTTTTGGGCTTGTTTCGATGAAACTCTAATTATGAAGTAGTTTTTTTTTGTTTTTTTCTGGTGTTTTGTAAATGGATAATATCTAACATTGTATAGCCTAATTATTAGTTGATGCATTGCAGATGTTTACAGCTTTGTTGCGTACTTTGTGCATCAATTTAGCTATTTCAAGTTTGTAAATATTGTGCAGCTTTAGTATTTGTAGCCTTGGGAATAATGGTGTTGTTTGTGTTCTGCTATTGCGATAAGTGATGATTCGCATTGCTCTTTTTCGAAGTAAAAATAAAGGTCTCATATTCGAATTGCAGGCACTGTCCACTGAAGTAGGCCTACCCTAATTAATCTTAAGCCTATTGCAATGTTTCACCAGGCTCAAAAGTAACTTATAAATAACGTTTGACCTCAACTATAACTAACTACAAGAAGCTTCAAAGCGTATTTTTTCTGTGTCATTGCCGACTAGCAACTACTGATACCAACGCAACACCCTGCTTAATGCTTATGAGCTCAATGAGTCACCCTCCAGTTGTCACCAGTCACGCGGAACGTGACGTAGTTAGCAATCCCGTTGTTCTAGATATCCCTGGGAAAAACACATGTTGGATGAAACCACGCATTACACGTTTCACATTTTACATGCAACTTGCCATCGTTTTTAGTTTGACATAAGCAGAAAAGTTTATCGGTTGGATATCGTTTAATACCTTTGGTACCATTATTTTTACTAATCTTAGCTCGTTTTTTCTCGGGCGATAGTAGCCGAATATCCGCATTGGTTGTGTTTTTTTACTGCGCAATTTGTCTAACAGTAAATTACTACTTTTCTGCGTTTTACTTCGGATAGAATCTACAGTTTTTGCATTTATTTTTTGCGAACAGGGTTTACCCTGCACAAAACTTTCTATTTTTCGTTCTTCAATGTCTGTGATTTCTTCTGGCGCTGTGATTTCCTTCTCCGTTTGTGTTAAAACAGTCAAATTTTTTTTTCCGCGTGCACGCGAAATTTATCAGAAGACCATTTGTGTTTGATTCTTCTAACAATGCGATTTTTTCTTGGTTTTGATTTGTGTAGATTCGAGCGAATGTAAGTATAACATTCAATTGGTAATTGTTCAGTGCGAGGAAAACTAATATTGTTGTGCAACACTGATTGTACAATCAACATCGTTATCTCGTCGTGCTGGGTGCCAAAATCATTTACGACATCATTGCTTATAGTGTAAGCTGAATCATCGGTTAAACTCATTTCACGTTAGTGGCCGCACCATCAACCATACCACCTCCAACGGCTTCATCTGGTAATATCTCAAAAGAGTTGTGAGTTGGAAAGGGAACATTTTGGTGATTTGCAAGAGTGGATACTTTTGTTGAAGTTGAACTATCGGTATGTGGAGCACTGGTATTAAAAAATTTGTCTGAGCAATGCTTTTTTTGCATATTAACGATTGCCAGTTTCTCCAGTGGCATAAGAAAGTGGTCGAGGTTCGGCTCATTTAGGATTAATAGCCTACATCAGGAGGATTTATCCAAAATGATGGCGGTTGAGCAAGTGCAACATCATTCTGTTTCCAAAATTTTAGTGTTTTATCCATACAATCGCTCACTTAATTTTGATTTCTTAGAATTGAACTGGCTGTTGGCAGATTGTCGCATTTCCCTCTGTGAGGATGTTGACCAAATTCTGTAGCATCAGCATCGCTTAGCAACTGCCAAATTATAATAATGATTGTTGTGTATAATTTATTGCTATGTTTGATCTTTTGCAGTATTAATACTTGCCATTATTTTTTTCACTGCCGGAAAATTGTTTGGATATTGCGGTATGGGGCTAAAGACTACTTTATTTTTACAGCACAGTAAACAAAGCTAGCAAAAAATTTATTTAAAAAAAAAGGATTACTTTTTTGATTTTAGAGCAACATTGCAATGAAACAATAAATTGAACACAGCACGTCAATACCGACCGTGTGCTAAGCGCCAAATTTAGCATTGCGTTTTCTCTTTGACTCCTTTTTTTTATTATTGTGAAGATCCACTCGTCGCAGTGTATTAATTGTCTCTTCTTTCTATGCGATGATGAGGATATAAGCATTATAGAGATACTGCTTTCAATAAAACCTATATGGAACAGTATCTTTTTAAACAAACAACTTGCAGCGCAAACCGCTGCATTGCATGCAACATACTGTAATTGTCATTATTATGATGAAGCAGACATGCATTTTTATGAATCAAACGAACTACTGTTAGTAACTGTTCGCGTGTTCTCTTTAAATTCTATTCAGTCCAGTAACGTCGCTCATAATTAATTAACTTCTTTTCCCCTATACAACCAAATCCAAAAATTAGCTTTCAAACCATAATTACGATCAGCAGTAAAAGTTATAGAAGCTCCTATATGAGCAATAGAGCTCGTATTCTGTCTTCAGTGATTGTGCCACGTGCTGACTGACACTTCTGACTCTGATTAGCAAAAAAATGTTCGTGCCGATAATAAAAAACTCACCCGATTTTTTCTTTTTTCCTTCTGAGTCACATTAGTTTTATGTTTTGAACAAACCTTGAACTTTAACAAACCTTGAACCTTGAAACTTCAACAAACCTTGAACCTCGCACCCGCCTTTTTTTGAATTTGGGTCTCAACTGTAACAAACATTAAACCTTATAGAAACTCAAAAGCCGATAAAAACAACCGTCATTATTGATGCTTTAAAGCAATGTGATTGTTATAGATTGATGGCTGTGTCCTAAGCGGAATGCCAAGGTCTTCACTGTCTGGTCCTTGCCCTCAAGAAGCTAACAAAGGAGATTCCAATGCAAACTTGTATTAACAAAGGCAAATAAAAAGAACCAGTCCAGCAAAAATTTATTGAAGATTACCCGGCTGGGCAAAAACACTTTAAACTGAAAGAGCGAATTTAGCAGCATAAAATAAAAAACCTCTTGACGCTACTGTCCAAAAATAAAACTAATTTAACTACCGTGCTAGAATTAAAACGTTGCTACAAAAAGGTGATCAGCAAAGGCAAAACGGCGCGTCTTTCAGGCAACTTTGCAGAGTTTCTACCGAGCGAATTATGAAAGACGCGCAACACAAAGTAATATGCAAATAAGGAAATGGACGTGTTAAAGACAGGACATAAATACCTAGGTTCGAATCTCAATAAAAGATCGTGCTGTAACATAAGCGGCCCCTTTGAAATCTTATCCGTAGGTAAGTTTCAAACAAAAAACACATAGTGAAAGCACAGATCGCGCTTCGACTTAAAAACCTTACTAAACGAGTAAGTGAAGTAAACAAATTATGAAGGGGACTTATAAATCGTGAGTAGCATCACAAAATTATGACATCAGAAGAACGTAAACAAACAGTGCAACAGTAGGGCAGAGGGCAAACTTTTAAACAATAAAACGTTCATGATTAGAGTTGTGAGTTCACAGTATAATATAGCCTATCACAAAGATTCACGATCACGAATTAATTGCACCAAAGATTCACAAAAAAGGACGTTAAATTCATAATCACAATTTGGCTATCACAAGATCACGATAAAATCACCGATAAAATTCACAAATGAAAAAATTAAATCAGACAGGAGCTATTTTGACCAGATCACGAAGAACATATTCAATCTCACAGTTGCCTGCTGTAGAGCTGTTTTTCAAAACGGCCACCCTTGCCTTACGGACTATTTCTTTTCCTTTACGCAACTGTGGATGCAGACTATGAATGCGTCCCAATCTATACGCTCCTTTTGAGGCAATGTCTTCGGCATCCCCTACAAGGACTAACTGTCCAGGTTCAAGGTTTGTTTGAAGTGTACGCCATTTGTTACGGCCCTGGAGACTGGGTAAGTATGATTTCATCCAGAGAAGCCAAAAACGGTGGGCTAGCGTGGAGTAATACAAGTAATCGTTGCGAAGGTCCCCCTAATCGTGCAACTCACAAAGAGGAGTGTTAGGGGCCAAATGCTGTCCCAAAAGGACGAAGGTGTAATGGGGCACAAATTGTTGGGCTGATCGCTAAGTGTTGTTAGGGGGCGGTCGTTCACAATTCTCACGGCATCAGTGAAAAAAGTCTGTAACTCAATTAGAGAAGGTTTACGGCGAGTCTGTTCCACAACCCGACCCAACGTAGTTTTAAATAGTTTCACCATGCTTTTCCAACTACCACCCTGGCTAGGAGCATACGGAGGAATGTTTACCCAATTTATATTGAACTTACGCAACGAGTTAATAAATTCAGAAAACCCTAACAATTTTGGCAACTTATCAGATGCGGCACGGAACGTCGACGCGTTGTCCGAATAAAAAGTGTCCACTGCCCCGCGCAAATTAACAAAGCGACTGAAAGCAAGGAAAAAACTGTTTAGGTCCAGGCTTGTCACCAGTTCTACGTGCAAGCAGCGTGTACAAAGACACGTAAACAGCAAGCCCCACGCTTTGCAATCATTGCGATTCTGTCGAAAAATATAAGGGCCTAAGTAGTCAAGTCCGGTAAATTTAAAAGGTTTGTTGCAACAGTTACTCGGCATGATGGCAAATCCGCCATTAATTGACGAACCGGTTTAGCTTTTAACAAGGCACATTTTGCGCAGTTTGCGATGTAAAATTTTACTCAGGAAATCCCATGAATAATCCAAAAACGTTCGCGGGTTTTCATTAACTTATATGCCGGACCACCATGTCCAGCCTGCTCATGACAGTGATGGAGTACTCGAGTGCAGTACTCGTACTCGAGTGCAACTCAAGTACCATTTTTTGAGTACTCGTACTCCTACTTGGAACCCCAGGTACTCGGTTGGTACTCGTACTCGAAGGTCAATGTACTCGGTACTCGGTCCAAAAAAGCGCCGAGTACACGAGTACATTTTGGCCTTCGCTAAAAGTAATAAATAAAATGAATTTTTGATAGCAAACTGCAGCCAATAAAACCCGCTAATTTATTGAGTTGCTTTTGCTTGAATCCGTGCAGACCGCAGCTGAACAAACAGCTTTTTAATGGTGAGAACGAGCGAAATCAAGCGTTGGAATATGATAAAGTGATTGGGTCGACAGCACATAGTATTGTTTGACAACAAGCGCCTTTCTGCTGCAGAAAACGAATGAAAGTTGTAACAAATATTAATTTATTTATTTTGCACTTAAAGTTACATACCACAAAAATGGAGCCACGCGTGTTACAAAGACTGCATCAGTTGGGTTAGCATTTTACGGTTTCAGCTCAAATGTTGATAGAATATTTTCTGCAGTAGATGTATTACTGTAATCTCCCAATCCCAAATAATAGTTTTACTGTGGTATTGGTAGGGGTGTCCGAAAAAGCATAGACTTAGATTTGGAGGCAATATTTTCAGTGTTAAATTTAGGTCAAATAGAGATAGCTTAGTTGCATAGTTATTTTGTAGCTGAGTTGCAGCTGCAGGCAAAATTTTACTTTTTTTGCAAGAAATTGATAAAATAATAAGTCAAGTCTTTTGATAACGCATTTAAAATGCTTTTGAAATACTAATGTGACTAAGCACTAACTAGGATTATTTTATAAAAATGAATGTTAGATCTGAAATTAAATAATAGAACAGTAAACAGGTAAATATGCACAATAAAAATACCACTATAAATTGCTATAGTAACTAGTAGCTGATATTAAATTGCAGCATTATTTTATGCTCACATTACTTAGTCACCTCCTTTGAAATGCAGCATTATTTCGAGAATATTTACTGCTACGTCATTTGCAGTTGAGTGTTACAAGTTTTAGATAGTCTTTAATTAAATGCATAGGAGGGCACAAGTCCGTTAATCGTTAATCCATTAATTACGAAGCTAACTTTTTCTTGAACTCGTTAATCCGTTAAAAAGTTTTTTCATGTTAACGGACTAAATTAACTTCCGCTAAGTTCTGTTAACTTCCGTAAAGGTTTTTATCGTTAATTTCTTGCACCATTCATTCATCTTACCGGTACAAACCAGTTTGCACTGGTAACACTTGTTGCGTATTAGCGCGAGTTTTATAGAAGAATGCGAAGGAAGGAGCTCTTTTTTTGTGGCAAATAACAAGCTGCAGCCTCATAGCTGTATTAATTATTGCTGTTCGCAATTTCCAAAGATTTTCCAATCGCAGCTTCGTTGTGCCTTTGAACTTATTTTTATCTCGAAATTAGATTAGACTGTAAAATGTAACTTCCAAAACACAAAAAGACCACCACAGCAAAAATTTTTTCCTTACAATCAGCTCAACAGCGTCAATACGTGCTCTAAAAGCGAGTGAATATAAAGAAATGTATATTACACGCAAAATGTTAACGAATTAACGGACTTAATTAACTTCCGTTAATTAAAGTTGAAAATAACGGATTTACGTTAACGGAGGTGTGAAGTTTGTTAAGTGACTAGTGATTAACGAAGCTAACGTTTTGCATTAGCTTGCCCACCTATGATTAAATGTTAATTGAATATAACATTAAATCGCAAAAGCTCTTAAAAAATTGTTGTGGGTGATCATGTTTGGAGTAGAGGACTTTGAAAGCTTATTTGTGATTGAAAGAAGCATACGGTATACGAGGTGTCGCTATTAAATAACAAGACTGGTGACATAAAGCAATTTTATTGAAGAAAAAAAGGTCATTTTATTTTGTTTCCCCTTTAATGTATTCCCCTTTAATATATTTTCATAAAAAAAAAGAACACGACAACACCCTTAACATAAAAAAAAACAATCAACATTGTCTTGAATTTTGCTTTTGCTTTATTTTGCTTTCTTAGTTCGTGGTGAATTTGCAGTTTTCCAATGCATGGACTGCCTCTTTGTCTCTGGGTCGTACTGGAAAATTTATCTCTCATCGCAGGTACAGTAATCACACTGTCTAAAGATTTAGGGTTTTCTTCAATTTGATTTAAAATGTCAGCGCAAATGTCTTGGCGTTTTTCGTTTTGATCGCTAGTTAAAAGCTTTGAAACAACTTGTGCACAGACCTTTGTCATATGCAGATTGTCATGCAGTACTTGCCTCTCTGTTTCTTTGTCAATGGACATCCTCTCTGCTATCAGTCGAATACTCAGCCGACGATCTTCTCGGACAATTTTTTCAATTTCTCGGATATTGTTAGTAGTTTTTGATATGGTTGGGCGTCGTGAACGTTCATCATCTTCAACATCAGTCTGGCTTTGACGAAATCTTTTGTGCCATTCAAAAAGGCGGGTTCTTGACATGCAGTCTTTGCTGTAACCTTCCATCAAACCTTGAATTTTACTAAAAATTTCAAGTTAATTCTTTGCTCAGTTTTAGAATTAAAAATTTTTCTGCGGCTGCAACAGAATTTCTTGCAACAATGAGCAATTTGCAGCTTCTGCAAGCCAAGGTTTTTTCCGACGCGCAAAAAAACGTGACTTGCATTTAACGTCAAGGTACCTAATTTGTTTAAAATATAACAGTAATTTTGTGTGTAACTTGTCAGAAAATTGTCGCCTGCAGTTGTGCGCCTTCTCAACATCCCACTTACAGACAAAAACGTATTCGTTCATGTTTTTGCGACAAATTTTGAGCTGTTACAACTTAAAAACATCTTTTGCTAAACTTGTAAAAGTACTCGTACTCGAACTTTTTTATGGTACTCGTACTCGAGTACATTTTTCAATATTAGTACTCGTACTCGAATTTTTTTGCGGTACTCGTACTCGTACTCAGAAGTTGAGTACTCGACTCCATCACTGGCTCATGCTTATATTGCACAATAAGTATAGTCAAAGGATGCCTTCCAGGTAAAATTAAAGGGTGTTTAGAAACAAGTGGAGAGTCTGCATTTTCGAGCCTGCCTTCAATATGCAAACAATTGTCCAAATCCACGCAAGGGCGCAAATTACGCAAAGTTTTTAATTCATTTAAGCGGCGTTTAGAATCAGGATCATTAGTTTTGATGCCTATACGTTTAAGAATAGATTCAAATTCATCAGACGATTCATTGCTTAAAAGTTCAATTGTGGCCCCAAACCGCTGAGATTGAACATACTTAACAATATTAACAAACGCCTTATCCAAGTAACCAGCATTCAGAACAGGTTTTTGAAAAGCAACTCCTTTCGCCTTCGTGACAACAAACTCCGAAAATGCAGCCAGATATGCGCAGCTCTTCTTTAGCGTATACAGACTTGGAGAAGCCTTAGTGAGCCTATCCAAAACTGCGTCGCCAGAAGACAAATCTACGCTGCTTGCCAGAGTTCTACCCACGACCACCGAAAGCTCAGGAGGCCTGGCATCCGCTTGCTCCTGCAAAAGAAAGGATTTTTTTTAACCACAAATCAAGTGAACTAGGCTGTTTACTGCTCAGCACACGAGTGCCCACGTCGGCAGGGTTTAAAATCGTATTAACGTAGCGCCAACAACTAGATGACACCACAAGAAGAATCCTGTCGACTCATCGTTTAGCAAAGCGAGTAAGTGACAGGTCTGGGTTCGCAATCCGTTTAAGAACTACCTGCGAATTGGTCCAACAAAAGATCTTACTGTTAAGATCGTGTAAAACTTAAGTATGAAGCAGCAATTTACTTAGCATCTTAGCTGCTTCGAGCCGTTGGCGAGATATAACCCAGCCTTTTTGATGAGTAAAAACTAATTTAGATTTTCCAATCACAAAACTGACTTGTGCTTTAGTAGGACTAACGCCACGCAAATAGATTGCGCAAGAAAACGCAGAATCCGAAGCATCGCAGAACCCATGCAGTTGATATTCTGCGTCATTTCTGAGCTCGGTGTCTTCCAAAAGGAAGTTGCGAGGAATGCAAAATTCATTTAGTATATTCGAAGTTTCAAGCCACTTTTTCCAATTTTTTTAACTTCATACGATACAGCTTCGTCCCATTTCACTCCAGACGCAGCGAATTTTTGCAAAATGAACTTTCTCCCCAGAAGCAGCGACGCCACTATACCCAAAGGGTCAAATTGACTTGCAAGTTGACTCATCATCTCGCGTCTTGTGGCTGCCTCGACAAACGTGCGGCCACCAATCTTCAGTGTGTCACTTTTTGGGTCCCAAGAAAGGCCCAGCGCCGTCGAGTCCGGCAAAGGCTGCGACCCAATATAAATCTTGCCAACTGAAGGGGCATGGTCGCCTTGGGGAACCTGGAGCAAGACAGACTTAGCGTGGCCATTGGTCACCCATTTACGTAACTTGAATCCCCTGCTTTTAAATAGCTCAATCCCTTCTTTAGCAAAGGTCTTCACATCTGATAAAGTGTCGCCAGCTAACAGCAAGTCATCCATATATTTGTTTTGAGTGATTGCAGTTAAAGTCACCATACTTGCATGTGTGGGGTTGTCAGCAGCCAGTCGATTGAGCGCCATGAGTGCTACATAAGGGCTCGAGTTTATTCCCCACACGTGCCGAGTAAAACGAAAGATTTGAATTTCACCACTGTCCATGTTATTATCCTTGAACCAAATAATATGGAACCAATCTTGCTGATCCCGAGGAAGCTTAATTTGAAAGAAGCACTTACTCACATCGGCTACGCAAGCGTATTTTCCCATGCGAAAGCGCGTCAACACATCGACCAAGCCATTTAAAAGGTTTTCACCGGCTAAAACTGCCCGATTTAATGACTCGCCACCAGCCGTAGCAGCGCCATCGTAGACAACTTTAGGCTTAGCCGTCTTAGTAATTTTTGCATCTTAGTAATCGCTTTCATTTTTATCTGCAGGCACAATCCAATCACGCTTCAGTAATTCAGCAAACGTAACTGTCAAAGTCTCTTTTAACTGTGAGTTTTTTGCAGCAGTACGACGCATCGACAATGTTCGCTTTAACGCAATATCGTAATTATTAGGAAGTTTCTTAAGAACATCAGGTTTAAACGGAACCAGCATTTCATACCGACCGTCTACAACGCGAATAAATGGTTCAACCAAGCTGCAGGTAAGCTCATCGTTTTTTGATGGCAAAACTTCTTCATCAAGCAGCTTACATTCGCGTAAAGCATGTTTAACCGTGAGAAGTTCTTATTGCGACTTATCACAAAGTCCGCAGTCTAAGTCAGTAGAAATCGTCTCAACTCACAACGCTCTCACAGATTTAGAGCTTCCTTTAACTCTACCTCCGCTAGCAATCGGTCCAAGTCGTGTGATCACCAGGTTGGGTTCATTCGAGTTTGAACCCTCAAGCTCTTTTAAAACAGTAATTAGTGCTTTATCAGACTGCCCGATCAAAATGTCCACACACTTACCTTCGGGTATGACGGGAATTTTCACTCCATGGAAATGTTTCAACTTACTCGTATCCACTGCATGTGGAAGAGTACTTTTATCGTCAGAAAAGGCTGGCATCACAAGGGTACCAGTAATCTTATAGTTGTCAGCCGTGACTAGAGATTCTAGACTGAAATCCGTTTTTCCTATGCAGCTTGCAGTTTGGTCTGCAAGTGTACGAATAGTTATAGGAGAATCTGTCGTAACTTCAAGCCCAAGTTCTTCTCTTAACTAGTCCAAAATGAGTGTCGCTTGCGAGGAAGTGTCATGCTGAACATACGCCAGTGTCGAGCGACCAGTTGCCTGATTGATCACTTTAACTGCGCTAGTTCGAAGCAAGACTGTACCTTCCTCAGCAACTCTCACTTTTAGGACATTTTTTACGTTATTAGTAGATGTGCTAGCGACAGATGATGCAACAGGACTGCCAGGAGCGGCCTTGGTCTCGCCAGCGGCCCCAACGATCTGAGATTCATAGCAATCATGAATAGCACTAGAGTGCTTAGCTCGGCAATTAGGACCACACTTTTGGCACTTGCACCGAGAAGGGTAGTTACGAGCTAAATGTTCCGTCGATAAGCAATTAAGACATCTTCCTGCCGTAATCACAGTCTGACGTCGTTCTTTAGGAGGTAACTTCATAAACTTCTCGCACTCGACAAGATAGTGTCTACTGTCAGCCCGCGCACAAACAAAACAAATAGGAGGGTGCCCGCTAACCTTTTTGGTCCCACGATTGTGATCTGTAGGTGCCCCACGCCCACCGGCAGCCGCAGACCCAGGAGACTCGGCATTACCATTATGAGCACCTACTCCCGAATCCAGGGCCACCTGGCGAAGACGAAACTCACTACGACCACCTTGAGGCTCACGCGATTTTTCCTTGTCCTCTGACTTGAAGAATGCCTGCGTGTAGTCAGAAGTAGTCACGTTAATTTCATGCACCACAAATTACGTAATGATTCAAAGCTCGGTAAACGGTTTGCAGTATCAAACAATAACTGCCCAGAGAGTTTGTTGTACTCGTGATGGGCGTAAGCAAAGACTTCTAGGGTGTTTAAGTCTTCATTATACATTTTAATTGAAGAAACAGATAAATTTACTTTAGCACAATGCCGTATAGCAATGACTTTAGGCTCTGACGTTAAACCACTCGACACACTGTAACGCTGACGGAGTCGGTCAAAAGCCTTTTCAATACGTTGAGCAGTGGTCATACTTTTCATGGTGGCGCAAAACAGATTCATCATTTCGCGGGGTTGACCAACGCATGCTGCTCGAAGAACTTCTAATTTACGTTCGTCGTAAGGACTTTCGTTCATAAGACGACGCACTTGGTTCTCGAAGAACACAAAGGCAATATTTGCACCATCATACCCTACTTGGGTAGCAAGATTAATATACTCATTCCTACCTTGGCTCTCTAAATAAGCACTCAATGCAGCATTAGGGTTGCTTTCCAAAGCAACAGGGGTATCCACGTTCGGCCAAGTAACCGCATTAACTCGGAATTGAGGGCAAGGATTGGGTCCGAGGTTTGAACTTCCCGAGTTCCCGTATTTAGCAGTACTTAAAACAGTGTGTTGATTTTCTGCATTTAACACAGGCCGAGACGCACATCTCTGCACATGTCCAGAGTTCTCAGCATCATCATTATGATAGGCAGCGCTGCTGTGATTCCTTGAACCAGACACATGCTGCGGAATAAAGCCCCGAGCTTGGGGATTCAAAACAGTCGATTTGTCATTCATAAACATAGCATTAAATTTCTCATTGATAGAGTTGGTAACATTAGTAGCACTATTACGCTTTTGTTCAAATTGCATAGGTTGAGGTTCGTTGGACCTTGGGCGTGGCTCCGTCACCAGTGGTCTTAAGCGTAGCTCCCTCGCCTTGTGTTCTAAGAGCATTGCTCCGACCTTGGGTTTCGAACCAGCCTCGGTACCACGGGCAGGCTCAGAACTGCGTTTAAACTCAGCATTTTTAATTGACGAACTTTTCGAACTAACTGCAGTTGAAGTAGAACGAACGCTGCGTCTCGAGCGTCCAGAAACGACAGAACCAGCCTCTGAGCTGCACGCAATGCGCTTCTCTTCAGCCTCTATCTCAATCGCTTGCAAACGCAACTTAGCCAAAGTCTCTTCTTCTTCGGCTGCAGCAGCCGCGATAGCAGCCAACGCAGCAGCAGCCGCAGCCTCAGCTTTGACTTTCACTTTAGCTTCCGCTGCTTTTGCCTCCGCCTCCACCTCAACCTTACGAGACCTAGCCAACTCTTCCAAAATTTGAAGCTCAGAGCGCCTGCGTTCAAGTTTAATCTGCTTTATTATTGAGGATTTGCTCGACGTCACACTGGTAGAACTTGCGGCAATTAATGACGCACTATCTGCGGGTCCCATCTCATCATCATCACAATCATTTTCGCTTTCATTTAACGGATTAGTTTTATCGCAAAACTTGTCTTTTACGGTTTTAAACAAGTTAACACATTTTTCAAACTTATCAGCAATTTTAGATAAAAGTTGATTTATTTCGACATTCTTAAGATCGGACGCAAAGTAGCGAAAATTTTCATACTCAGATTTTACTAAGTTAAATCTACGTGATTCAAAATCAAATTCACATTTAGTTTCGCATGATTCAAGCAACTTAATCAGTCTTTTAGTGTCTAACATTAATCGTCGATGAACAGTAAGCAATATGCGAGGGGCAGTTGCCGCGACTAACCCAGTTTCCGTAGCTCCAGCGTTAGCAGCGTCGGGCTTGGCATGGTTTTCCCCGGAGTCAGATAAGTTTTCCTGGGCCGCTTCTAACCGCCTCCTAGCAACCTTGTCGGTACTCGTACATGTGGGTATCGTATCTACACCCCCACTACGTTTAGGCGTCCCAGTCAATGATGCCTTAGAAGTGTGGCTTTCAGTGGCCATAATAAAACAACACAAATACGCACAAAGATAATTATTGCAAAGACTTAGTCGCACTCAATATAAATAAACAACGTCCCCTTGTACAGTTCTTAAAGATCAGAAGAAAGATTTCAGTTCTTCCAAAAGTAGATGACGCTTGAACTCCACCGCTGCAAACCGGAGATCGATGAATTCACCTCCACAGGACGACGAAAGAAGAAACCGATGAACGTAGGGTTGGAATCCTCTACGTAATTGAATTGCATGCGACTGGAACCAAAAAAAGGGGGTTGCAAGTTGCAGACCAACCAAAACGAAGAAACTTCAAGTGGCCGCTGTAAACCAACGGATTGAGAAGAATGGATCTTTCTCAACCAGAGTATAATCGTCGTACAGTTGAGGGAATCCAACAAAATGCAGCAGTCCACTATCAGCCAATGGAATTCAAATCAAAAAAACGATGAGTGCGAGATTCTAAGCCGTAATCACCAATGAATCCAAAAACCAAAAATCCAACCAGGTCAGGAGAAGATAAATTTTGATGTTATGGATTGATGGTTGTGTCCTAAGCGGAATGCGTAGGTCATCACTGTCTGATCCTTGCCCTCAAGAAGCTAACAAAGGAGATTCCAATGCAAACTTGTATTAACAAAGGCAAATAAAAAGAACCAGTCCAGCAAAAATTTATTGAAGATTACCCGGCTGGGCAAAAACACTTTAAACTGAAAGAGCGAATTTAGCAGCATAAAATAAAAAACCTCTTGACGCTACTGTCCAAAAATAAAACTAATTTAACTACCGTGCTAGAATTAAAACGTTGCTACAAAAAGGTGATCAGCAAAGGCAAAACGGCGCGTCTTTCAGGCAACTTTGCAGAGTTTCTACCGAGCGAATTATGAAAGACGCGCAACACAAAGTAATATGCAAATAAGGAAATGGACGTGTTAAAGACAGGACATAAATACCTAGGTTCGAATCTCAATAAAAGATCGTGCTGTAACAGTGATACTGTTAACAAATCTTTATAACTTAGTATATATATGGCTTAAAATTTCAAAACCTTTTTTTGGCTTGGCCACCTCACTTTTTTAAACTATCCAACAGAGGCGTCATTTGTCAACCCCCCAAAATAACAAGTTAGCAACTTACTTCACTTTTGGGCTGTTTAGAAGACTCTTTGTTGCCCTTCGTTCTGCTTTTTTGAGCCTTTTCTTCTCGAAGTTTGCTGCGCATTAATTGCGATATTTTTTCGACTCAATGTAATATTTTTGTGCTGAAATTTATTGAATAACGTCAATATACCGGACACTTGTTTGAGTGGTTACGCATTCGTTTTTGGAGCGGTAAGTGTGAGATTTAAATCTTGGGTTGGTCAAATTAGACACAGTGTTCCCAACAGCTTGCCACCGCTGCGACATTTCTTCAAAAAAAGCTGCTGCGTTGCGCGTAGGCGCAATTACGTGAAAATCGGGCCTTCGAACTCGTTACAATGAAACGACAGATTTACTGCGGAACGCGATAAAAAAATGATGGCAACCACAATAAAGAATCAGGCAGCACTTTTCCATTTCCAAGTGGTGGAACACGGATTGCACCATATTTGTTTAATATTATAGATTATTGTTGGAATAATTCTTCGTTATCATAGGCCGATATATAGCATCATCAGTCATGAAATACCAAAATACAGCAGTAAAACATACATAACTTACGTCACTTTCCAATTGCCCAGTTTGTGCTATGTTGCTTTTGCCCTCTAGATTTGTTTGGTTAGTAATTACGGGCTGTACGACTTTCTGCCGACTTAAAGCAGAATTTTTCAGCTGAAAAATTATATTTACAGTAATTCTTTTACGTACATTAAATTTTAGGGAGTCTTTTTATTACCTCAAAGTAGTTCTCATTTCTTTAATAAAATCGATTTCAAGCAGGATCTTTTTAAGCTCAAACTTTTTAAAGGTTGGAATCATGGAGCGGAATTAATGTAGCTGCTTTTAACCTAAACTTTGCGATGTGGTCGTTAAAATTGGTAAAACAAGCTATTAAGCAATTTTAGAACTTTTTTGAAATATTGTAGTTTATCATTCTTAATAAATATTAACAAAACAAGGGGTCAAAATATTTTTAACAATTTTTTACAGCATTTTAAATTATCATTATTTTGGAGAAAAATTGAAAAAGCAGTCCAGCAGTTTGAACTGGTCGACAACACTTAATACAAGGACAGAGTTTTGCTGGTGAAAGAATTAGGCAAATAAATTTATCACCTGGTGGCCAGTGCTTTTCTTAGCCTCTTCCACATTGCTGGTTGAAAATGGTTTTGAGTGGTGAGCATTAATCTAAAAATCAAATATGACAGAAAACACACAATTTTTTATAACACTGTATCCAAAGTTAAAAGCATAGTCTTAATTAATTCTTAATTATATAGTCTTAATAGGAGCGGAATTTTTTGCTATATAAGATTGATCGTTATATGTACAGTATAAGATTAATTTTTATAATGTTCTACTTATCGTGTATATACTATTGAAATTTTAACATTGATATGTACATAGTTTAAGAATTATGGAAAATTTGTTTTACAGATACAAAATACTGCAGATTTAAAAAAGTGAAAACAGCTCAATGCGGATCCATAGGTGGGCAGAGGTCCGTTAATCGTAAATCCGTTAATAACGAAGCTAAATTTTTCATTAACTCGTTAATCCGTTAGTAGTAGAAAATGAACGAAAAGCTGTACGTTTGGGTAGGGGGAGGCTTGGGGAGTGGGGGGTTTGGGGAGGGGGAAGTTTGGGGATTGGGGGGTTTGGGGAGGGGTAGGTTTGGGGAGTAGGTCGTTTGGGGAGTGGGAGGTTTGGGGAGTGGGGCATTTGCAAAGTTATCCAATTGGGGTGTTATCAAAATGCGGCGTTGTAGTAGCTCTAACCTTAAGTTTACTCTAATTCTAACCCTAATTTTAGTGTAGCTCTAACTCTAACCGTAAGTAGTTGTAAGAGTCGAACCCAGGGGGTCATTCCATGCTCATTCGTACGAACGTTCGGGCTCATGTTCGGCAGAAACGGTTGTGCTCGGCATTCTTATTTTCCGAATAAGAACACGAACGTTCGAATGTTAAAAAATAACTTGCAGAAATTGCTAAAAGCGGGTGTCGACAAACGTAATTTTGAGCACCGTTCCTTCACGATATTGACAAAATGCGCCCCATTTTCGAGTAGAGCGTTAAATTTCCGTTACAGAATATGTAGTCAGATAGGTGGCATTGTAATATTAATAATATCATCGAAATAAGTTTGAAAAATGACAAAATATGGAGCGTTGGAAACCTGAAAAAAAATCGCAAAAGCCGCCAAAGTGAGTGTTGACAAACGTAATTTTGAGCCCCATTTCCCCACGATATTGACAAATTGCGCCACATTTTCGAGTAGAGCGTTAAATTTCCGTTACAGAATATGTAGTCAGATAGGTGGCATTGTAATATTAATAATATCATCGAAATAAGTTTGAAAAATGACAAAATATGGAGCGTTGGAAACCTGAAAAAAAATCGCAAAAGCCGCCAAAGTGAGTGTTGACAAACGTAATTTTGAGCCCCATTTCCCCACGATATTGACAAATTGCGCCACATTTTCGAGTAGAGCGTTAAATTTCCGTTACAGAAAATGTGGTCAAATAGGTTGCACTGTCATGTTAATATCATCGGTACAACTTTGAAAAATGACGAAATAAGAAGTATTCGAAACCTATAAAAAAACTCCAAAACGCCGCCAAAGTGTGTGTCAACAAAGGTACTCTTGAGCCCCGTTCCCCCACGATATTGACAAAATGCACCCCAGTTTCGAGTAGAGCGTTAAATTTCCGTTACAGAATATGTGGTCAAATATATGGCACTGTAATGTTAATTAATATTATCCGATTAAGGTTGAAAAATGACGAAATATGGAATGATGCGATGTTAAATAAAAACTTCCAAAAACTGCAAAAGCTGGTGTTGACAAACGTAATTTTGAGCCCCGTTCCCCCACGATATTGACAAAATGCGCCCCATTTTCGAGTAGAGCGTTAAATTTCCGTTACAGAATATGTGGTCAAATAGATGGCGCTCTAATATTAATATCATCGAAATAAATTTGAAAAATGACGACATATGGGTAATGCGATGTCAAATAAAAACTTGCAAAAACTGCGAAAACGGGTGTTGACAAAGGTAATTTTGAGCCCCGTCCCCCTACGATATTGACAAATTGCGCCACATTTTCGAGTAGAGCGTTAAGTTTCCGTTACAGAATATGTGGTCAAATAGATGGCACTGTAATGTTAATATCATCGGAATAAGTTTGAAAAATGACGAAATATGAAGTATTCGAAACCTATAAAAAAACTCCAAAAAGCAGCCAAAGCGGGTGTCGACAAACGTAATTTTGAGCCCCATTCCCCCACGATATTGATAAAATGCGCCCCATTTTCGAGTAGAACGTTAAATTTCCGTTACAGAATATATGGTCAAATAGGTGGCACTGAAATGTTGACATCTTCGGAATAAGTTTGAAACATGACAAAATATGAAGTATTCAAAACCTATAAAAAAACTCCAAAAAGCAGCCAAAGTGGGTGTCGACAAAGGTACTTTTGAGCCCCATTCCCCCACGATATTGACAAATTGCGCCACATTTTCGAGTAGAGCGTTAAATTTCCGTTACAGAATATGTGGTCAAATAGGTGGCATTGTGATGTTAATATCATCGGAATAAGTTTGAAAAATAACAAAATATGGAGTTATGCAATGTTGAAAAAAAACTTGCAAAAACTGCAAGGGCGGGTGTCGACAAACGTAATTTTGAGCCCCTTCCCCCCACGATATCGAAAAAATGCGCCCCATTTTCGAGTAGAGCATTAAAGTTCCGTTACAGAATATGTGGTCAAATAGGTGGTACTGTAATGTTAATATCATCGGAATAAGTTTGAAAAATTACGAAAAATGGAGTAACGGAAATTTGAAAAAAACTCAATAACGCTGCCAAAGTTCGTGTCGACAAACGTAATTTTGAGCCTCATTCCCCTACGATATTGACAAAATGCGCCCTATTTTCGAGTGAGCGTTAAATTTCCGTTACAGAATATGTGATCAAATAGGTGGCACTGTAATGTTAATATCATCGGAATAAGTTTGAAAAATGACGAAGTATGGAATATTGGAAACCTGAAAAAAACTTGCAAAAGCTGCCAAAGTGGGTGTCGACAAAGGTAGTTTTCAGCCCCGTTCCCCCACGATATTGACAAAATGCGCCCCATTTTCGAGTAGAGCTTTAAATTTCCGTTACAGAATATGTGGTCAAATAGGTGGCACTGTAAAGTTAATGTCAACAAAATGAGTTTGAATAATGTCCAATTGTGGAGTTGTGTGGTGCCCAAAGCTATAGCATTAATCGCTTTTTTTTCTTTTTTCGCTGTGCGACGTCGAATGGCGTTACTTAAGGCGCATTATTCCGCCGGAATTACAGTAGTTATTTTCATACTATTACTAATCTCAAACTAAAAAAATGTTTTGGTTGAACGTTTTTTTTTTGTTACAGGATGGTTTCCAATCTCCACTTTTGAAAAAATGAGGTTTTTACACTAGTGGGTGCTGCGTTTAAAATATACCTAAAACAGTGAAGGTTTGGAACTAAAAATGACTAAGTCACATTTTTTCAAATTGAGTTTTTACTTACAATCCATTTTGCTTTGAATTCTTCACGATCTGTGCTATAAATGTTTCGGCAGAGAATTGCCTAAGTCCAGTTACCAAAGGTTGCATTTTCTCAGAGAGAGTAATTTTTCGTCCCAGAATTACTCAAGTCCACTTCTTTTGGAGAAAAAATGACGAAGTCCAAATCAGCCAGTCAAAATTGCCCAATCGTGTGACTCAGCAGCAGCTTGTGCCTAGTCATAATCATTTTTTCTAATTATAGCAGGGATATGTAGGTCCAGGCGCGTTGCCAGCGGGGGAGCATAGGGGGCATTGCCCCACATTTTAATTTTTGTCCCCCCTGATTTATTTCTTGCCCCCCCCACTGTATTTTTTCTTAAAAGTGAGCATCGCCCTCACAGTTAAAATAGTGGTAATTTTAACTGCTCCATCTCCTATCCTGACATCGATTCTATTTGATTGATTGTATATGAATAAGCTGAAGATGGCCACTGGCCGAGATCGATTTTAGTGAAAGTTTTTGGTGATATAAGTTAGCTAAATATATTTTTTGACTGATTCTTTGTTTCCTTTATGCAACTAAGTATCCTGACATCTATATTACAATCTAGGGGACGGTACGCTGTACAACCTCCTGCTTTGAGCAGGCGCGTAGCCAAAAATTTGCAATGGGAAGGGCTGTTTTGCAGGTCTGGGAGCATAGCCCCTAGCCGCCAACGGCACAGGGGTTTGGGAGTGGAGCCCCCAGCGCTCGAAAATTTTGAATTTTTTTGCAAAAATAACTTAGGGCTATTTTGATAAAAAATAATTGCTTTAAAAAGTTGTATAGGAATTGAATGAGCAAACATGACTAAACTGGTTGCATAAACGGGCTATGTGGAAGGTGGCTAAAAGTAAAATTTTATTTCTCTTGTTTACATGTTGGTAAATCATAAAATTCTGTGGATCAATAAACTCACACGGAGTAATCTCTTTTGTCTAACTTATATTTTATAACGCAAATTGGAAAGGTGGGGATAATGGAAAAATATTTGAGAAACGTGATTAGTAAATTACTAATACTGAATACCCCCCTCTATTTCTGAGTTATAATGTATTTGTTGATAAAACCGACGACGCGCGCATTTTTATATACCAGCGATCAAATTTAACTGGTTATTTTCGGCCATTTTTCAAAGTTTTTATTGATTTGTGAGTTTTGTTTTTGACAAGTAGCCCCCCCTGAATGCATGGTTCAAAAGATGCTTAAAATCACTTATTAGTCGATTTCAGAGTAAAAAACAGTCTCAGAAGAGCTAAAACCGTGCAATTTTCCTAATTCTGCAGTTTGGTTGGCAGGCCAATGGGGGGGGAAGGCTATAGGCCCTCCCTGGCTACGCCACTGGTCTTGGGTCAGGTTCAACAACAACAACAACAAATCAATTCAGTACGGTGTAATAATAATACAGCTACCAGCATTTTGTGTGTACTGTGTAGTAGGCGTGGCATTGTAGATTATGATGTCATATACAGCAGCACTTAAAGGCGAGGCCTTATTACAAGTTAGGTGTTGTGACTGTTGAAGGTAATATACAGTAAGTTGGAGTAGGCTGTAAGTTGGTGATCAGTGATATATGCACAGTACAAACCATCCGCAATGTACCGTGCAATCAATAGTTACAGAAAGAAAAATAGACTATCGCCAAATGCCTTCGGAAAAAAAGATAAGAATTCGATCGGTCAGTTGCATTTCTAGGCTATGTAGCAAACGTAGGCTACGGGTAAGTAAATTTAGCAAAAGTGAGATGAGTTGACAAGTCCATGTCTGGAAGTAAAAAGCCTTAGCTTAGCAACTCAAACCATATTGTATTTTGATTGGGATCTTGTTCAGCAGTATGAGGAATCGAGCTGCAGAAACTCTGAGCGAACAGAGAAACGGACTGCATTCCTCCTCCAAAAACTTTGCTGCGAATTGCAATTCCGTAAGTCTTTCGGAGACAAAGTGTCTTTATCTTTTCGTTGTTTTTTTTTAAAGGGCATTCAGGACGTTTTTGTTTAAAATTTGTTTTCTGCAAAACCATAGTGAAACAGTATACAGAGTCTTACAGGCACAATGAAACCTTTGATTAACAGCCTAAGACATACTGTTTCGGAATCGACATTCGTCTTGTATTCCTCGTCAGTATCGCTAGGACTACAGGGATGAACATGAGCGTAGAAAGGCAAAGAATCGCAAATTAACCAGATCATGACACAATTTTTTTTTTCTCCAAAAATATAAAGTAATCACAATATTACGAGAGATAATTCTAATAGTTTAAATCAAAACAATTTCCAATAGCATGCCTTAGACAGCTGTTTCGCCCAATCTCAGAGCTCATCAGCAAGGCTAGCAACGCCAAAAGGGCAAATATCACCAGTGATAAAAATCTTCAAAACATGCATCTTTACCAATTTATCAATCAATGAATAAATTTTTACCAATTTATCAGTCAATGAATAAATCTTTACCGAAAGATTTATTTATTGACTGATAAATTGGTAAAGATGCATGTTTTGAAGATTTTTATCACTGGTGATATTTGCCCTTTTGGCGTTGCTAGCCTTGCTGATGAGCTCTGAGATTGGGCGAAACAGCTGTCTAAGGCATGCTATTGGAAATTGTTTTGATTTAAACTATTAGAATTATCTCTCGTAATATTGTGATTACTTTATATTTTTGGAGAAAAAAAAAATTGTGTCATGATCAGGTTAATTTGCGATTCTTTGCCTTTCTACGCTCATGTTCATCCCTGTAGTCCTAGCGATAATCAATAGGCTGTTAATCAAAGGTTTCATTGTGCCTATAAGACTCTGTATACTGTTTCACTATGGTTTTGCAGAAAACAAATTTTAAACAAAAACGTCCTGAATGCCCTTTAAAAAAAAACAACGAAAAGATAAAGACACTTTGTCTCCGAAAGACTTACGGAATTGTAATTCGCAACAAAGTTTTGAAACGTACGACCCCCACATCAATGACACTTAAGCTTGCTCTAAACAAACTATGATGACAACAGAAAAGCTTCGAGTTTAGAATCTCGAAACTTCTTCTACATTGTATAGACCTTATACAAGAAAGAGGAAGCCTATTATAGTCTACTACGTAAATCTTGGGTCTTTTGCTAACGTTTTAAATAGACCCGTAACTTATAGTAAAAATTATCCAACCATTATATTCATCTCCAGTTTTTAATTGCGTAATATTCAACTCCTTTTATGAAAGAATTTTTCAAAAACTGAATACATATTCTTGAAATAGGAAACCCCTGGTGTAATTGGTTTCATATTACTGTACCGGTACTGGTGTAGCTGTAAATGGCAAATACGAATATCTTAAGCACAGCTGAATAACGGACCGGCTACGGGCATGATTGTACTAAACTCGCCATGGTCAAGTTTATGTGGTCCCAAAATTCCGCAAGTGCATGTACAGAGAGTAGCATTAACAGGGGGTATTGTGCCATGGCCCCCGTCTTTGGGCCATGGCACAATACAAAAAAATGTGTAAAAACGTTACAATCGCGTAATTGCTGTAGATTACAATGAAGCAGGCATGTGGGAAAGGCTTACGCTATACCTAGCATTTGAGCATCATTTTAATCAGCTTGATTGTAAGAGTGGTGCAGATTTCAATTATTTTGTTCATGCCAATACATTTTTGCTTTAAGAAAATTTTCAACTGAAGTTCACCACATCTAAACTGTAACAAAAAGGCATGTCTCTATTCAGGGGTGCCAAAACCCGGAAGGGATGGGGTATATATCACCCCCAATAATTTGACTGCATCCCCCCCAATAATTTGATTATGGTCTGCTTCTGCATCCTCTCCAATAATCACTATGGTCCGCATCTTAGCGCTGGATGATCTTTGGACTTTTTGGTTTTTACTTTATTTCGGGGACAAAAACTCTTTAATTTTCGGTAAAGACCTTTTCTTTTTTTTTTGGTCTTCACTTGATTTACTCTCGTGAAAAAATAGTTGTCGAGCTTCATTCCCCCAATGTTAAAAATAGGGCAAAATTGGGGTAAGTTGCAAATTATCTCCCCCAATGCTCAACATAAATCGGCACCACCGCCTCTATTTCTTTATATCTCATCATTTAACCAGAAATGGCTTGTTAGGAAGTAGCATTTCAACCAGCTGGTAGGGGCACGTTATATTTCAGATGTTTTGCGGTCAATGCCAATAACAGTTTAGCATTTAATGCTTGGCATGTTGCAAAAAAATCTAACACCAATAGGTGTAAAACTTTTAATTTTTTTCTTGGCCTTACTTATACTACCTTTGGAAAGGACGGCCGTTTATTTAGCCTACGCTCTTCGGTTGTTTTTATGCTTATTTTGTGTATGTTTTGGGCTGTTCAAACCTACATACCTTTTAAACCGAAATTTAATCTAAAAAGGTCCGTTTACGTATTGCATCATAGTGAGTACTTGCAGCATTGTTGACGACTTTAACAGGTTTGACTTGTTTTTTATTTTGAGATTGACAATTTGCCAAAGTCGTAATTTTTTTCTTCCATCGTTACAACAATTTGTATTTGCTGTTTCATCCCCGTTTCAGCTGTATTTATTTTTTTATTTTTAAGCTTGTTATTACTTAATTGTTTTTGGTGTTAAAGCTGCTTGGTATTCCTAATAACGTTAAATGTTCTTCGGCAGTATGTTTGTGCCAAATTTTATAGTTAATGTGAGAGCAAACTTTTATGGTAAAAATTAAACCATAGGCATAACCCGGGGGGGGGGGGGGGGCAGGCCCTCGCCACCCCTCAATTGAAATGCTACCAATCATAAAAATGATGACGCAAAGCCTTTTGTTTCTTCAGTTTTAGTTTCTTTTAGCATTTATGAGTGCAACAATACACGCATACAACAGCAATTAGCAATAGTACTAGTATTGACCACTAGGGGGGACGGGTCCCCTCAATTTAAATTTTTGCCAACCAATTTAAATGTACTAGCCGAGAAAAATTCAGTGTTTTTGTTCTCAAACGTGCAATCTCATGCCCGAATGTAACCTTTTTTATGCAGTAATACGTTTTGCGCCCTCAGCTAACATTTGTATTGCAATGACATGATTAGTAACCATCTGTTGCATCTAAAGTACCAACTTTAAAATTAAAATCCACCTCCACCTTGTTATTTTTTATGCGACAAAATACTTTTGAAAAAAAAAAACTGCATAAAGGAAATGCTTATTAAACAAATTATTGAATTTGAATTGAGGGTGCTTGGGCCCCTAGTCGCATATGTATTCCTAAAACTGATTATTTTCATGACAAAACAAAAATCTCCAATGCAAATCTTTGAGTGAATTATTATTTAATGTTAAAAGTATTGCAGATGGTAATGTACCTACCTTGCTTGCCGTGACTTATGACCTTGGCCAAGTCACAAAATTTAACCCCCAAAATGCAAGATTTTAAACGTGTTTTGAACTAGACCTGAAACAAAGGGAGGAATTTGCTCACCATGGAGGAAATTGCTCACTAATTTGCTCACCATGTCTCCCAATTTTGATATATTTGAAAAAGTTTTTGTCTTGCGGCTCTAGTCCTTCCCTTTTAGCAAAATCCGGGTTACGTGCCAAACCAGACCCCCAGCTTCTGATCTTTTATTCTTTGTCCCATAAAAGATTCCTCTTTTCGAAAAATTCTGAGGATGTCATTGAATGTGATTTGCGGTTTACCCTCCCCCTCAATCTAAAATCCTGGCAATGCCTATGCAGTAAACCATGTGCAATGTGCATACCAAATACCGGTCGTTGCTTGTATTGCTAGGTGCACCTTCACAAGTTGTTTTTTACAACATTGCAGAGGTACAAAATATATGTTGCATTGCTTCCAGTCTAAAAGTTCTTTGGTATGGAAACGAGAAGCTAGTCATGCAAAATTCACGCAGGGAGCCGCATTCAAGCGTAACGGTACGTCGCTTACGTGATGTTGGCGGTAAGTTAAATTTCTTTGTGAAATAGCAATGCAGTAGGCCTACAGAGCAGACTGAGTGACTGATATAGATAGAGTTGATTTAGGTTAAAAAAGTTATGCAAAGAGTTGGTTTAGGTGTATTATGTACTAAATTATAACACATAGGTAACAACAGAATAACAGTAGCCTAGCCTTACTCATTAGGCTAGTACTGTAAATCTGTAAATGTATTACTCAAAACTGCAAGCTATGTTACAACAGTGCAGCAGCACTTACTGTCAGAGGCGAGCCAGGCAGGCTATGTAGCTTTAACAGTTTAAACAATACTGACAGACCGTTTGTAGAAAAGTTTATTACAGCTTAGCTCTTAGTTAAAGGGCAACATAAAACCTTTGGTCATCTGATTTGGTCAAGTTGAATAGTTTCAGTTTAGTGATTAAGCTATAAAAGTTGCTTTTCAGCAGCTTGAGTCGCATGTTCCAGATTTACTTATCCAGCAGTAGAGCAGCCTACCATATTTTGGCAGAATTAGAATAATCAAAATAAATGTATTGCCAATTCTTCATTTGTATGGCCTACTTACTCATTATACATTTATCGAGTTTGTAAGAAGTTGTTTTGATGGAGAATCTGCCAAACAGTAATGTAAAACCAAATCTTTTTTGAAAATAATTTGATTTAAAATCAATATTGGCTGGGTAGCCATCATCTTTATATAACTAAACTAAGTAAAAATAATAAGTGTATCTCAGGTCTTATTCAAATACTGTTTGAAAAAGATAATGGTCGAATGAATAAGCGTCTGCTATCAAAGCGGTACGCTCGGATTCGATTTCTGGTCGGGTCAAACCAAAGACTATTGAAATTGGTATTCTAAGCTTCCCTGCTTGGCGTTCAGCAATTTAAGGGACTGTATGAAGCCTCTGCCGAGTGTGGTAGACCATTCTCCATCAAAACAACATATTACAATCTGCGTTCCTTCTAACTTTAGGGCTAATCGGCGAGTGCCTAAATTTTCTTTAAACAATTGTGCCCAAAGCTCTAAAAAGACAGTTATGTGCCCTAAATTTTGTACCAATCCAGTATTAAATACCAAATGTCATATTTCCACAAATTTGTCATATTTCTAAAGCTATGTTTACTATGTTGCCAAAAATTATTTGCCCTTGCTCCAACAAATCGCCGATTTGCTGAAAAAAATAGGCTTAGTGGGAACACCGATTACAATCTGTATTCATTGCATTCTTTTCTTTTTTTGTCTTACTGGTAATATTAGTGGTAGGATTTATGTGATGGATGATAACAACATTTGCTGTATAACGAATGCGGACTATGTGTTGACAAACAACTCAACTAATACTAATCAACAATCCACCAGTGTTATCAAGCTACTAATTTATCTAACAACAGGCATGGAGATACTAGTGCATTTTTCTTCATTATTTATCATTTTAAATAGTATACGGAATACAAGTTAAGTTTGTTGAAAAGGCTCGGCTTCTTATTATTTTGTTACCCAGATAAGGATATCCCAAAAGCATTTACAGTATTATTATGACAAAGAATTGATTCATTTCACCAAAAAATTTGTTTTATTGTTTTATTACTTTTGATTCAATTCAGATGCTTACTCTAAATAACCTTAAATCTAACCTAAAACGTACTGTAATCTTAATCTTTAAAACAGCAAATAAAAAGAATGCAGAATATTTCTCTTTTTTTTTACTTACGTTGATTTTCCATTAAATTAGTCACTCTCAGTCCGATATGGCTCTGCTAAGCTTTTAACCAATCGTGGCTTTTCAGTAGTAAATATGCTTCATTGCATATTTTAATTTGAAATGAGCAAATTCATCATAAATAACCAATACTTTTTGTAGATTTCGTCTTGCAGTATGTTGTTTTGCTGAAATCATTAATCTGATGTCATGATTGGAGTTTGAAGTCCTGTTATGCGTCGAGAAGAATATTGGTCAACGACCTTTTTCTGTAGTCCTGGTATATATGTTTTTCTTTTTGTTTTACAGCAAATTTATAAATTCTTTTGAGTTAGTATTGTTCTGTTGTGTATGGCAAAATTTAGTCCGCTATATTTGTTCTGTGAAGTCAATGTGGAGTTTAAGACATAGTAAATAGTAGAGACACGGTACAAAGTTTAAATTCACAACAGAGAATCCAGAGTTACCCTTGATGTATAAGAGTTTCAATAAACTATTGTACTTATGTATATTAGATTTTACAAAATCCCACTATTTTTTATTGAGTGCAATAGGATTAGTAATAGGCTTCCTATTTGGAACCGGTTCCGTTTTTAGGATTTGGTTTAGTTGTGAAGAAAAACTGCAAGTGATAAATTTGTTCAACCAAGCCGGTCGACCGCGTTGAGAAGTGTTCTTTTGATGTGGATGTTACAATGGCGTGATTTTCTCCAGCAGGGCTAAGGCCCACCTAGTTGCGGGCCTGTTTCCTTTTCCTGAAAACAACTAGAAATGACTGCTAAAATGAAAACGAAAAATTCAGAGAAACTGATGAAACCATTGCAGAATGAGAATATCCAATAATCATGTGATTTATAGTGCTATAATTCTTGTACTGGCTATTATTCATTCCTTGAAAATGAAACTAAATGTTGGACTTTTTTTGTTTTGCAGTAGTCGAGTAGTTAAGTGCTGAATTGATATCAAAACAGTACTGACGGCCACTTTTTAGATTTAGGATTCGATTAAGGATTCGGAATTCTGGATTCGGAAAAAAAGATTCAAAATTATTCTACAATGCATAATTATTCTGAAATGAACATTTCTATACTGGGGTTAAAAAAGAATTAAAAATCATGTTGCTTTTTCAAAAAAGTTAATGACAAGGTGAATCTAATTTTTACATTGTAAAATATTTTTGTAATTTTGAAAGTTGTTAAATTTTTTTTTTTGGGGGAGGGGGAATAAATCAATTACACTTTATTTTCTATGAATAATTTTACAAAAACATGAGGCTCATTTTTGGTCAAAGTTTAAGAACAATGCCGGCCTGAGCTACATAAAATAATATTAAGAACCAGAAGCGTCGCTAAGAATGGTGGCACCTGGGGCGGGATTTTGTGGTGGCACCCTTTATCGGCCAAAATATAGGTGAAGACCAAAAAAAAATGGTCTTTGCCTACCAATCAGTGGGTTTTCGGTCACAAGAGAAAAAAAAAACAATTGGTGTCACCCCAAAATGATGACAACCATGGCAGGCCGCCCCCCCCCTAGCGATACCACTGTTAAGAACAACCAAACAAGAATAAATTTCATATCAAAAAAGAAACTAAAGTCTGTACTGATTCGAAACGATAAAATTTCAGTGATTTTCTGGCATTTACAAGCAAAATTGCACCAATTTTGAAAGTATATAGTGATGCTGCACACTGCTCAGGCAACTAAAATGTTTTTGGTGCTCATTCAAAAAAAAATGCTTGCTTCTTTGCTTTTGCAATTTTACGATGCTGCGAAAACAGCAAAAAAAGCGTTTACTCAAGCATACAGAGCATTGGAAGTACAACAGTTTTATGTGATTGATATCGATGCTCTCAAAATTTAAGAACAAATGAGGGTAAAAATTGGCAAAAAAATGAAGAGCAACTAGCCTCAACTCAAAATTTACTGGTTCTTATAACACAAGTGCATTGAAAAATGTTTTTGAAATAAATATTTAATTGGGATATGTTGGGCAAAGTTTTAAGTCAACTCTGTTCTGCACTGTCAGGGTTGATAATTGCATTGTGAATCAAAAGAAACTCTAGTATGTTTCATAAAGTTTAGATTAACAATTAATTGTTTAAGATAGGTTAAACACTCATTGAATTGCTTTTAATAATTTTGAATCCTGTTCAAGTAAATAGTTTAGAGTTCACCTATCGGGAGATCGAATTTAAATACTGTGAAAGAAAATAACTGTATCGAGTTGTCGTTGGGAATCAAATCTGATCAAGAAGACGGCTCCATCCTAAACTCGAGTTTTGAAGAGGATGCCTACACACTTAAGTTTAGAGTTTCTAAAGTTTTCAAATAAAGTTAAAACTTTTTTCGCAACTTTAGTGCATTTCTTACGCTTACAATGATAATAATTGACTGAACCCTAAAAATAGTTTACTAAATCTTGTTACCTACTAAATAGCTCTGTTACTTTTCATGGATTGCATAAAAGTAATGAGAAATGTGAAATGCTTCCTACCTAGTGACAGCAGGCTCTGATCTTCTCGAAACAGTTGAAGGTAAATACGAAATGCTTTTGCCTGCACAAATCTATTTTTTCCATGAAATATAAACCGCTTCCAACAGGCTCAAGTAAAATTGAGAACGAGGTGTGGTTAGGATTTTAAACCGCGAATCAGAATACTTGCGTGGGCACTGATTGGATTTCAACAAACATTAGCCAATGGCTGAATCGCTCTTTGGTTCAAATTGAGTCTTACTTTTTGCTTTGCAATTTCTATTTGGCTGTGTTCTTGTTGGTCGGAATCGTTGAATTCTCTGCTCCTGAGTAGGAGTGGTTCTTTGCCGTATTGCTTTTGAAACATGCTGCTTAATGCGTTTCTGAAGCCTTAATGTTGTGCGACCTACGTACGGACTAATGGAAGCGGTTTATATTTCGCGAAAAAAAAGAGATTTGTGCAGGCAAGAGCAGTTCGTATTTACCCTTCAATTGTTTCGGTAAGATCACTGCCTCTGTCACAAGATAGATTGCATTTCTCTTTACCATTGACTGTGCAATCTTCTTAAAATAAGAAATGTGTAATTGTGTGCAATACGTTTTTAGCGAAATGCATTTTTTGTTTCAGACCTAAATTAACACAGAGCAATATTCTTCCTCTTAATGCTCGTCGATGACCATCGTAAAGTTTGGTTAGTCTCCACAATAAAAATGACTGTACCTTGCGGCCGAGTGAAAAATGCCAACATGTCCACATGCGCATATTCTATACCCTGCATATTTGGGACTTTTGTGAAGATTATTGAATAATACCATTCACCAGACCTAGCGTTTATAATGCTGCGTATAGGGGGTGCTGTAGTGTATTTTATTACATTGTATTGCTTGTGCAAACAGTTCTGGATATGTGGTAGAAATTATTTTGCAGTTGGACGTTTTTAAATGTCAAAAACTTGGATCTGCCATCTAGAAACCTATGATTTATCGTATTACAAAAGCAGACTTCAACGAAACTCCGACCGGAGCGAAAATTTGAAAGCGTACCGGTAATAAAAATTTGGAAAGCAAGTTGTACACGTGGGACGAGAGTTCCTTAAATCCTGCTTTAAAAACTTTCAGTTTTCAACAAAATAACTCTTCATTAGCATTTACGGTATTCGCTCAAGTCAGATGGGTTTGCTTTAAGTTTGCACTTACAATGCGACCCTTAGGCTATATTGTGGACTAGAAGGTTTATGCACAGATAATGCATTTGTGTGGTTGCTTATATGGGTCTTACAATATGTTTATTAAACCATTATTACTCGAAAATACGTACTTCTTGCTGACTATCCTTCGTGCCTGATGATGTGGCTGACAGTTTGTTTGTGCTGGTAAATAACATACCGTTTAAACTGCATGATGACAGTGTTAAAGAGTCTAATTCAAAATATGGATTAGCTAAAACGTAAAAAGAAATCAATGCAAACAGCAAAAGAATATGAACAGCCAAGAAGCTTACCGGCATCCACGAGACAGACATTATTGTAATAAAATAATGAGCAAGTTGTTGCGCTAATACTACCATTAATGGCAGAATGCCTCTTTAATCTATTTGTGGCTAGTATCTTTTTTATTTTTAACTTTCATATTGTGTTTATATGAAAGCTTAATCAACTTTGCAATTGCAACATTAATTTAATAAACATTCTTTATCACTCTTGCTTAGAAGTACTCAATGATATTGAATATTTTAAAATCAAACTAACTTTTAAAACTACCGGTACCATTTTCATAATGCAAGCAGACCAATATATTAGGTGAAGCACAAAAAAAGATACTGACAGCGAAGATATGGAGCGTATTTTCAGCTATAAAAGAGTTGATTCTTTGTAACATTAAAGTTAAATGCTAGGCAAAAGCCTGTAAAAACTGAAAAAGATTTTAATTAGTAAGAATTCGGTTAAGTTTGCTTTTTTTCAGTGACGTAAATCCGACTTGCTGTTAAGTAACCAATCAGAATCATGTAATATGGATGGTGGTAGCTAGTTTTGGTAATCAAATTCGTGACTTACTATTGATGGCGCTATAATGGAACAGTTGTATCTCCTTTATTTGCGACAAAATTAGCGCATTTTTAAAGTTTTATAATTTCAGAAGTCTATTTTGCAGGATCTTGGTGATTTTTTGCATTTCGTGTAGCCATTAGCGGCTAATCGCTATGATTATTGGTTGCTGGGAGTTAAAATGCATTAGCAGTTGTTTTCATTGAATTATTTCGTAGATATGTCATTTAAACTTTAAACTAATGATTTAACTGGCCTCAGTGTAACGGTGTAACTTTGATCGAGTCTTAATTTGCATTTATTTCGACTTGAGCTGGTGATGTTAAATATTATTTATAAATAGTGCTTGAAACTAGACATTAATCGGCCATGTGTTACTGCTGTGACATAGAATTTTACGTATTTTAGGATATGGATGAATTTACGATTTGAACCAAAGCTAAAAACCGGTCGAAGTGGACAATAGCGGGCAATGGACGATGAGAATTTACAAAAAGCGTAACTTTTCAGATCCGCTGAGCTATGTAAGCTGCTTAAATCGCTCCTGGTAATTACCAATTAAAGCCAAACTATCTGCAAAAGTGTTAATTTACCATCAAATTCTTTAAATATGCCCACGGAAGGAATTATACGTTGATTTACGCTAACGTCCAATGCTTTGTAATGGCATTTTGACGTCCAATCGTTTTGGCGGGAAAAAGCTATGACGTAGCTGCAATCCATCAATAGTTTTTCAGTAACATGCTAAACCAATTACGATAAAATGCGTTGAATGAAAAAATGATTGCAAGAAATGTGCATGATGTTTTCAAGGCAATTACAGAAATATGCAACAAAAAACATTTACCAAATTCACACACATTAATCAAGTTCTTATCCTGGACATTTTAACATTGGTTGGAGAATAAAATTTTTTTGCTCTTTCGAGATGCGAAAATGAAATCGGAAACTCAAAAATTTTTGAATCAATTAAGTTCCGAACAGCGCCCTCATGTGGCAAAATTATAACGACGACAACTCATAAACTGCTCTATGAATTTTGATTTTTTTCAATCTGCATCAAATTTGAATGGCTTTCTCATATCAAATATAAAGAATATCTGAGAGAGTGGGTTACAAAATTTTGACTGTTATGTTATATGAAATGACCCTAAGGTTTGCACACAGGGTTCGGCTGGAGTTAATGTACGTTGGCATCGTTCCCGAATACTTTCTCTGAATAAAATTGCTATCGTAAAAATACAGGAAATTAGTTTTATTGTTTATTCTAATTACTTCAAAACCAGCCGATATGACTTGCATCACAAAAAAATCAATATTCCAAACGCGCGTCAAAAGCTCCGGATTTTTCGATATTTCACACAAGCAGAAAATAATAACCAAAAATTACGATCAGCAACTCAATAATTTTCAGTCTACTTAACTCCATATGTCATTAATTTTAAGTGCTCATGATATTTTACAGCGTACCTCAAGATTGTAATTGAGTACTGTTTTGGTCAGGAGACGGCGATTTAAAGTCAAGGTACCACCTGCCTATCACAGTATCACATATGGTGGAAGCATCATACGCTTTTATTGGTGGACGTCAAGCAGGAAAGCTATGAATATCATTTTCTAAGAGTCGAAAATCGTACTAAACGATTAAAATTTTCGTTCAAAAATCGCTCAGCCTGATGCTATGCTATAAGCAAAAAAAAAAAAAAACGATGGGTATGAATAAAATTACAGCCCGTTGTCTTATAATTGACTGGATTTGTATAAAAGATACCCAAGGACAGCGTAAACAATGAGGGAAATCGTAAGCGTCCGAGCATATTGCTGATTTATCTTCACTATTTTGTAGTTGTACGCTGTAGCGTATTTTTACTGTTAAAATTTTAATTTCTTGCAACCGCTTAAAATTGAACAAGTAAAAAATGGAACTATATGCATTTTAAAAGTTTCTTTGAATTGATGATGTTGCATTTATTTATTATTTTGAAGTTTTTGAGAATTTTGTAAGACACGAAGCTCATTTCTGCTGAAAATGAAAATTATGAGCAACACCAACCTCAGCCTAAAAAATATTTTAGAACACGGGCCAGTATACTATACAATGCATTTGTAAGCAATCAGTAGATTTCTCTTCCTTTACTATAATGCCATTGTTGATGTATCTGAATACTAGACTAGGTATATTTCAAGAATCATCATCTATACTAAAACACAACATTTAATCAAGCATGAATAAATTTTTGTCTTTTTGTTCTTCAAAAAAAGTTTAACAATTAATGATGCTGAAATTCGTGAACATTAAAGAACAGTCTGCTTCAACTCAAATTTACACGTATCACATACTCGTATTGCCTACATGCTGGGTCGCTTCCCTCTTCCATACTCCGATCTGTGATCTGCTTAAGATACTACAAATTCCTCAACACATGGCGGTGATTAAATCATTTTTCATAGAGCTGGATCGCTTAAAGAGATTTTCGGGCAGCATGCAAAATCATGTAAAAAACAATCACTCACATTTTTGAGCCCGAGAAAGTACAAAATAGACGGGCCGTAATCAGCAGCGTAGACAGGATTTTCGAAAGGGGGAGCAAAGAATGAAAATCTACTGGATGCAGTGAAGACCTTTTTTATTTTTGGTCATCGCCTAAATTCGAACGAAAATAGGGAGACTTTTCTTTTTATCTTCGCCTAAATTCAAATTACAGCATCTACGAGAATAGGGAGAAGACTTTTTTTTTAGGACTTCGCCTAAACTAAATGCGAACCAAATAACTACGAAATTAGTGTGAAAATCTTTTTTGGTCTCCGCCTGACTTCGGATGAGAAGAATTTATGAAGTGAATTCTAAGGATCACAAAATGCAATAACAGTACCCCTCATGAGTCTGGACCCAAGGGGGACCATGGCCCGATGCCCCTCCCCTGTCTACGCTCTGCCATAATCAACGTTTGCATCGAGACCTCCAACTAACAAAGCTAACGGTAATTTTCAGGTTTATCTTTAACACCTACTCTAATAATTGTACATCGTTATTTTAATTCCACACTGCAAACGTTGCGTAAAAACATTACGGTACCGCGGTGCTGCGGTAACAGAAACCAAAATGCATAATGGCAAAAATTCTCCAACTTAGAAAAAAATACTACAAAAAACAAAATGTATTTAAAAAATAAAACAGACTCATTAAAACAAAAGAAGTGAAACAAAATGCACTAATGCAATATAGTCAGCAGTGGTGGACAAAAGCCTACCGCAACTTATTGAACTGTACAATTGACTTCACAAGTACCATAGCCAAGAGAGACATAGAGCGACACTTCATTGCTTTGGTTTTCCTTCCAACAGAACAACCACGTTCTGAAATTAGTTTTTCAAGTTTCGCTAATCGCAGTATACAAGCACCTTCCTGCAAAGTAGTATAAAACAACATATTGCAGTGTTTGGAAAGGTTGACGATGACTGTTAATTATTTTTATGTACAGTAAGTTACTGTAGCAACATGCATGTAGTGATGAATGTAGTTTTTGAAAAAAATAGGCACGACAAGTAGTATACAATATTGATTTTTTAAATTCAAACATTGAATTCAACAAGCTTATTTGAAAAGTTATTGAACAATAACAAACATGTAGCCCTTTCGCTGCCGGACTCGACTATAGTATAGCAAGGACCTACGTGCCGAGCGCGAGTATACTTTTTCTTCGCTATAGTGCTGTGCGCAATAGCAAAATCTCTTTAACACAATGTCATGAGCGCAAAAATGTCACTAAAACCTGAAAACGTTCACCAACAACAAAACCGAAATCCTTGGCTTTTGCACTTTTGTTTAGCTGGCATAAATGGTATAATGGGGGGGTATAAGCATTAACCTCCCTCATAAATCGACCCTTGTTGCAGCCAGAAATAATACAAAATATCAAATCAAATCTTTCATTATACTCGCTGTATTACGCCGAAGCGTGTAACGAGTTTGCGGGGCTCATCTTCGCATCATTGGGCCTGTGGGCAACACTGTGTTTGATTTGACCAGCCCGAGATCGGACCTCCGGTTCGGATCGGACCTCCTGAACCTCGGACCTCCCGCTCCAGAGACGAACGTGTTACCACTCGACCAACAGGCCGGTAATAAAATTTGCAGTTCTGAAAGCGCAATAAAATTAGTTGATAATACAAAATAAGATCAACAAATTTTATTGCGCTTTCAGAACTGCAAATTAAAAAAAAAACGGTAGATCAGTTTCGAAACAAAAAGTCCTCCACCCAGCATACCCCCCTCTTAGAACGGCCCCTGAAACTTAAGTTCACCAAAAAAGTTACGATGTGGCAGTTTCCATCACTTTTATAGCAAATGAAATAGTTTCAGCAACATTTTTATGAAAGTCATTTTTCCTGACATTCCGGCACTTTACGATATCGGCGATTTTACTAGCCCGACAGCGAAAGGGCTAGTGAAAGAATATTGCAAAATACCTCATTCTCTAACCACTTTCCAAAATAATATTTTTGAACTCATCTCTATTTTCCAAGCATGCATCTGAGCTGTAATGCAACGACTTGACGTTTTTCAACTTTAGATACAGCTCCACCGCTTTAGTGCCAAAACACCACAGTTGGTTACGTCTTGTTGTCGCGGGTGCTTCTCAAATCTTATTGAAAAACTTATCAGTTGGTTTAGATCATTCTAAACAATTTGTATTGTGATGAAAATCGGACTCTGTCATTGTCATATACAGTAGGTACAAGTATAAAACATAGTAAACACATTAATTTAAATTTTCAATGACCACAAAAAAACTTCTGTTTAAACAAACAGTGTTCAATCAAGTTTACAATGGGTACCCGATGGAAATTCAACAGGACTGCCCAGCGCCAATCCATTTTGTTTTCGTGCGTCGCATTATATCTTGATTATCACCACACGCACAGCACTAATACTTTGCAATGCATCATGCAGCATTTAAATATATGCTGCCTGATTTGTATTGACAAACCTCACACATTGGTACAAAACAAAGCGATTAAATTAATAAATCGCACATTTACGTGCAAAAAGAAGTAAGCAACACAGGTGGAGTCGAGGACACAAGGCTCAAGGCCAAGGACACAAAAAAAATCCGAGGCCAAGGCCAAGGACAGCCTTTCCGAGGACAGACACTCTCGAGGCCAAGAACAGGAATGCTCGAGGCCAAGGCCAAGGACCAAGGACACGAGCGCAAGTGCTCTACAAAAAAAAAAAAAAAGGTTTTCACAAAAATTTTTTAAGCGATCTCCACAAAAAAACGTTTTCCAAAAAATTTTTCAAGCGTTCCACAAAATTTTAACAATTCAAAAAATAGTGCTGTCCTCGAGCCGAGGACAGGCCAATTTTCGAGGACTTGAGACCTCGAGGCCAAAGCCAAGGACTTGACCTTCGAGGCCAAGGACTTCAAAATGTGTCCTCGAGGCCAAGGACGTCCTCGAGGACTCCACCTCTGGTAAGCAAGAGACTCAACGTCCACCACAGGCGGAGCCCTAACTGTCAGAGGCCATAGAGTTTGGTGCTATCTCAAGGTGCACATCAGAATTAGTGAGTTGAGTATAAAATTTAATATATTATGCAGCACAACTATGCCGCACTTTAAATTATTAGCCGCAATTGCCGTTGCACTTCAAAGCTTGCTATCACACTGCTTTGCTATTCCACATACGCTAAAGGTTAGGGGGGGATTACGTAAAAATCTTTGCATTTCAAAAAAATCACCCTTTTAAATTATGTTACATATTTTTCGAAAAGGGTTATTTTAATGGGGTTCCCATCTTGCCGGGCCAAGGGGAACAACTCCCCCTTAATACAGCCTGGATTTATTACTTTTCGCTTATGGACAGAACAACTGCAACTCATACGTATGGCGTTTTCTAGGCAGTGCTAGGAAGCAATTTTGATGTTTTTTTTGAAATATATTTACGCTAATTAACTAATGCTTTAAGTTCATCGACTCACCGCAAATTAGACAAAATGGTACCGGCAATACCACCCTCGTTTCCCATTGAATCATATAGAAAGACCATGCTGTCTTCTTTTATCTGTCAAACATAACCATCTGTATAGCTCATCGGTCCTTAGACTGGGGGGCGCGTCTTCCTTGGGGTAAGGAAAAAGTTTTAAAGGAGGGCATGAAAGGTGACAAACTTGCTAGAATCTACGACTTACTATAACTACGAGGCTGGATGAAACACGAGAAAATCAGAGGATAAAGAGTAGCTACGCCTGGCGGCAGACATCCTGCTGCTTCTATGATGTAATAAATCGTTGCAATGATAAAAATGTTTGTTCATAGCAATAGCGACCTCTACAGTAACTTCATACATAGGCTAAATGGTTAGGCAAATTGAGGTCGAGTGTTTTTGATATTGTGCAGGTTTAGACAACTAAGCAAACCAAAAAGCCAGACCAGGTCTTTCAACACATCGATTGCTCATGTTGGCTATGAAACGATCTGAGTGTGATTTGTCTGCTAGTCTGCCACTAATTCTCGAGTTAACCTGATGGTTTTGCGAAAAGCAGCTACATCCTTCCCACTCATGACGTTTTAGTTGCAATCACTATGCTGTGTTTTCAATTGATGTGTTTGATTTTTGAAGAGGCACGAGCGCGGGTTTGCTGGTATAGCCTAACCATAGCTAATTTCAAAAATTTTATGAACTCTTAGTTTAGCGAAAAATGTACTTGAAATCAAGCCTAACTTTATAAAGACAATCGTAAAAGAATTGCTATACTGCATTAATTACTGCAGTCGCGCTGTAAATTAAACACCTGTTTATCAAAATATTTCGCTTACACTTGAAAATTTTGGAAAATTTACTATAACTCAGAGCAGTTTTGGTAAATGCTACATTTTCACTTTACAGTCCTTTCATCTATCACTACAAAGTTGTACAAAGTATCTATGCACATTGCACGAGTGTTTAAAGTGAATACTAGGGTTTGGCTGTAGGATGAATAACAATATGGGATGTTAACGAGACGTGTTGGCAATTGGCATGTCACCAACGAGCTTTCACATGCTATTTGCTTTTAGTCGGAGCGTTGACTAAAGTTTACATAAAGCTCTAGCACCGTTTTGTGTAAATGTTCGATCGTTAAATTTTTTTCGCCAAACAGATGAAATCCTTTTAAAAACATTTTAGTCTCTTACGCCCATGGTTACAGCAAGCAGAAAGCAAGCCTATTTTGCGACAATTGCTGTTTAGATATATTTAAAGTGGGTATTAAAGCGTTCACCGAAGTTTTTTTCAAATTCCTACAATCCAAAATAATGTTTAAAAATTTTCGGCTTTTAATTTAATGCTGCAGATGTACAAAATATTCAACAAATGATCAAAACGATCTTCCAATTAAAAACATATCGGCAACATCAAGTCTGATTTTGCATCTTTTGACTATGTGTTTTAGCAAATTGGTAACTCACACTCATGTGCGGTAGCTAAATATTTTACTGGTTCTATCTACTTCTCATGTATAACTTTAAGTTGCTGAATGAATGGCAATAAAATAAAAAAAACAGATGATGCAAAAGCATGATTTCTAGAAAGTATTTAAGCAAAAATCTTTTTGGACTATCAGATAATGATTTTGCGAATCGTACTTTTAAACTGAAAAGGAAAAAACTATTACAAAATCTGTTTTTTGATTGAATCTGAGTTGACTACATACTTGACACCCTTTACAAATACAAATTTTTACATCAGTTTTTACTAGTACAAATTACCATGCTGATCCAATGAGACCCCGTGTTTATAATTGTGACGACGTTTGCACTCAAGAGAAACTTCAGCTGAAAAACAATTACATAGCAGTAACAAAAAAATCCCATGCTAAACTATAAAATGTTTGTGTATAGACAATTATAGTGCAGAATGAAAATTCAAGAGTGTTCAAAACAGTAGTGGCTTTAGAAACGTGCTAAGTCCTCTCCAACCCCCTCTTCTATTGCTCAGTGCATAAAAAGTAACCTGTCCTTATTTGTACGCTACATCATAAAAATAATTCCCAGTTTTAGTCGTACGCAAGCGTGCTAATAAGTAATGCCTAAAAATTGTGTTTTTTTCTAAAATCTGCAAATTATAGCTAAAAGTTTATATACTGTAAGCCTAATTATTTTTTATTGTTTTACGTTGTTTTACCTTCAAATGGCTTCCGATTATGTGCAAATTAGCTCATCCACATGGCTCTAGTAACAACGCGGCAAACTTTTTCCCTATGGCGTTAAACTTAAAACCCCATTTATTTAAAAAAAAAACACAAAACTTTCCCAATACGTTGTGAATGTAAGCGTGTTTAAAAGTTTATCATCATAGTGTCCTCAGCAAGAGCCTAACCAATCTAAAAATTTTTAGAGCGAGGGGCACGACTTGTTCAGAAGATTTGAAAGTTTGAAAATAGTTTGTGACATCAGGTATACGTATTCAAAAAGATCTACTTTATAAAACCTAACTTTAAAAGGTCTGAAATTGCTTGGGAAAGGAAAGCAAGAAAGTTTATTTGACAGATTACAACAGTGACCAAATTCATCTTATAAGGAAGACCCCAGAAATAAACAAAACAAAAATGCATCCACTAATACAATACACAGTTAAATAATACACATACATCTCAAAACTTACCAACCGCTTATGAGTTGCTAATGGCTTTCCTTTGTACAAGAAGTGTGGCGTAATGCGTCGAGAGTGGGTACCAGCACTTCTCTTTTACCTGGGTTAAAAAAAAAGTATATGGATAAATGAATCGTAAAGAGATTTTACAAATTTACTCTACGTTATAAAGTTGCTCAATGATAAACAAGTATGAAAGCATTAAAATCATAACAACCTTCAATAACAGTTACAGCAATATTAAACAATATTCACCACAATAATGTCCACAGCTGTACATTACCATATAGGAAAAAAGCTATTGAAATAGCTTGTAACCCAGTTGTTTTTTATGTTTAGTTTGTAAGTTTTGCTCTGCTAAAAGACACATCTTCCAAGCACAAATTAGATTAAAAATATTCTTCTCGTCAGCCGTGCAACCAGAAATCTACTGAAGGGAGAATGCTTTGAACCAAATGCAAACGATTTCTGTTTCAAACATGTGTCCAACAGGCAATGCGTGTTGACAAACTAATGCATTTTAGACCTATACCAAACGGGTAGTTAGAGGCTTTCGAGGCCCAGAGCCTGAAAGTATTTCTATATTTTTGCGGAAAAATAGCTTTTGAACGCCATTTTAATGACAGTTGAAGCTTTAAGACCCATTTGAAAGAACTAAATTGCTAATATTTGGAAGCCTTTTGAAAAATATAAATTACTCAACTCTTTCAGTCCCTTTACACTGATAAATTTTAAAAACTGTTTAAAAGCATGCTTATTTTGGTTAAATTTAAGTGCCTCTTAGAGTACCATAGTTGCGCCACTGCACCTCTTAAATGCCTCCAAACGCTGGAGGCGTAGAGCAGTTACTTTACAGCTATCTCACAACACACTTAAATCGGAGCTTATCTTCCAGGTTATCGCATCAATGATCTTAACACAAATATTCCACGCCATATTTACTGCGATATTTAATAGTACGGAGTATATAATAAAAATCATTGCCAACAGCTAACAGCAAGTACAGATTCGCACTGTACATCATACACCTTCGTCAGCTTCGTGATCTTATTCAAATGTAGAAGTTTTCAACTTCATAACAGAATTAAATTCAAAAGCACGATCAAAAGTTTGTATTACCGGTAAAGAGTACTACACAAAAGCTAGAATTCAACTGACTTAAAAACTGCTCCATAGAGGAATGGTTATTATTTTCTTCAACTCACAAAACAATAAATTTTACATTATGCTGTGGAGTGGCTTTTTCATCAGATAGAGTTTCTTAAACAAAAACACGCCATTCTCAACATATCACATCATCCAAACATTTGCCATCTTCAAGAGTTGCCATTGATTGATCATTAATCGAAAATCTTCCCACTGTGATTGCATGTTTTGATGATTCTGTAAACGAAAACATTAAACGAAATAACTCTTAGTTATGTAGAAATAGAGTGCATTTCCACTTTGCATTTCCTGAGTTGCACTGGATTTTGCAGTTGCACTTAAATGCTGTAAACACTTAACTCGAAAATGGTTTAACATTTCTATAAAAAAATTCTAATAAATTTTAAACGTCTAAAAAATTTACGAGTTAAAAAAATTCTAAATCTATTAATTACAAAGACAAGACTGTATACATGGTATGCTGGTATGCGGCACGAGCGCTAACCCTAACCATAGCCTTTGTAAATACAAATTAACAAAATAAATGTTAGCAAGCATCCTGCCAAGCGCCAATTCTGATTTCTTAAAACACCTCAAAATTACGATTGTTTTTAATGTTTTAGATTTTAAATACTGGCATCATTTCCAAAGTATTAAGCGAATAACTAAAAAACTGTCAACATTGATTTTTTATATTTTTGTGGGGTTTTGGCAATCCTAATCTAAGTAACATCATGAAACGATGCAACGGGGTATGGCTTATAGCTACCAAAAGCCAATAGCGATATAGCGCAATCACTGCGAGATTTTTACAATTTTGTTGTTAAAACAAATCGATTTTAAAACTACTTTTGTTAAATTTATGCTTAGAAGGGACATCATACAGTCTTTTCAATTTCTATATGTGCAAAATACACAAATCGTAAGCATGGAAGAAAAAGAGATGTGGACACTCTCTTTCAGATATCAGAGGTAATAGGATGCTTGCCCCTATGGAAAAACCTTTTGAAAACTTTTGGTAGACATTTTAGACGTCTGACTTGGAGCGCTTTCATCTTTTTTCAGTGCAGAACCACTTTTTCTCTTAACCCCAGCCTTCAACTTTCCTTTAGTATACTTTTGAATTTTCTTTGAAGGGTAATCTTTTTCAATGCTGAATTCCGGCTTTTCACGTCAAAATGCAAACTTTTGGAATCAAAAGAAAGTTTAGTCATGGTTACGCAACATTCCAATTTTTTGCATATTTCTTTACAAGCTTCAGCATTTACAACCCTTACTTCCAGTTTTCCGCTTAAGCCTAAACACAGCTGGCGCGCTTTTTTAACCCAATCTGTTCGGATTTTCTTCACCATTGATTTGGGTTCGGAAAGAGTAACACATTCTTGAAAACTAGCAGTTGAAACCGAAATTGAACTTGAGTATTCGTTCGGGAAGAGCATACAAATTAGATGAATGTGCTTGCACACGAAGCCTCGAATCAAATAGTCTAAGCAGGTGCAGCTGTGCGTATGTGCGCAGCAATTGCAAAGTCGACACAATTTTTAAAATTTTTTGAATCTATTCCAGCGCAAAATGCAGTCTCAGAAGTGCTAAAACGTGGTATTTTCCATATTTTGCCTTTTGGTCGGCAGGCCAATGGAGGGAGCTCTAGCCCTTCCCCCAACCCCCTGGCTAGGCTACTGTTTTTGATCCGTCCCATCCAAAAAAACGTTATAACTTATACATTTTTTAATTTAATCAATGCATTTCAAGTTAATAAAATAAAATGCTCTTTTGTTTTTCCTGCTTTAAAAATTGCATTTATTAAACTTTTGCTTTGCCAACATAATTATTTGCTTCTACACAAAATGAATAAAACTATCTGCATTGAACTTTGATATTCCTATTGTCAAAAGTTTCCTCTGTTCAAGTGTTCATTCAACATGCCGTAACTAACAATGTAACAAAACTACATTCGAGAAGACAATTTATTTGATGTTCTGTCCAGGCGCGTAGCCAGGAATTTGCATTGGGGGGGGGGCGTTTTGGAGGTAGGAAACAACCTCAAACGATCTTGACCCAGATTTTGATTTGTATTCACTCCAATTGAGTCGCTTTTTCTGTCCAAATTCAGGTGATTTCAAAAAAAAAGTCTTCACCGAAATTGAGACACTTACTTTGTCCAAATTCAGGTTATCTCCATAAAAAAAGGTCTTCACCAAAATTGAGACGCTTATTCTGTCCAAATTCAAGTGATCCCTCTCCCAAAAAAAGTTTTCATCCAGACTGAAACCCAGTTTTTGTGCTTAATATCACATCAGGTTCTTGACCAACTCCCATTGCCAATACTGTTGGGGAGGGGGGCTATTGTTACTTTTAGTACAAAAATCGCCCTGAAAAGAGCTAAATACAGAGTATTTTGCATACCCTTCAGGTTAATGGGGGATGCTCGAGCCCCCCACCTCCTGGCTACGCTACTGGTTTTGTCAAGCCGACACATTTTTTCTGCAAAACCGCACTACTGTATTGCGAGAGGTTTGAGCAAAAACGTGGTATAGGGTCATTCCATTATATTTCAAAAAAAAGTTTGAGCATTTTTAAACCCAACCTATGGAAAAAGAGTCAATTAACTATTTTATAGATAGAGGCTGGCGTACTGATCAACCTGTAAAAAAAATTTTCAAATCGGCCCAGTGGTTGCTGAGATATTGATAGTCACCACTAGGTGGCAGAGAGAGCATAAAAATTTTTTAATTTAAATTTTACGAGTTTTACTAGAGGTCAGTGTTCCCTATAAGCGCAAAAAAATGCAAAAAGTGCGAAATTTTTTCCAGGATTTTTGCACTGAATTTTTACAAAGTCCGGCGTTTTTTCTCGCGCCAAAAACCGGCATTTTTATTTCCCGCCGAAAACCGTAGATAGCTGCGGTTTGCGGTGCCACGCCTTTGTTTACTACACGAATCCAGTAGAATACTAGGTTATTTGCGGATCTCTCAGACCGATAACCGTTTTTTTTTTTTTGAGAACGACATAAAAAGGAAGAATAAAATGCCTTTGCCAGCGCAAGGACTTTTTTTTTGAGAAAGCCAAAATTCGAGCAGAAAATTGTTGCCACAGATCGAGAACGCCTCAAGAGCTGCGGCATTTTCAGAATGAGTTCAGAACGTTCGCACTATTTCCGGCATTTACGCAGTAGGTGAAAAGTTAGAGAGAACACTGCTAGAGGTATCAGCTTGGGTTTTTGTGTCTAAATACATGTTTTTAGAGGCAAGGATTCAGAATTTCAGGTTATTTTCATAGTAATTTCTCAGGAAAGTCTGTTATTTGAAGCTTTTTTGGATTTTGGGAGGTAAGTTAAGGCCCAAAAATGAGAATAAAGGATTGCACAAAATCAAAAAAACAAATATGCCTTAAAGTCTTGACAATAAACATTTTTCATTGCTTTTTCGTTTTTTCATGACAATTGTAGTCTTCATCACCTATGTTGCATTTTTTGAAACAAGCTTCAAAAAATTCCTTCTTTGGTTTTTCAAATTTTGAATTTATTGCTTGCTCTGTATCAATACAAACATTGAGTGTTTCAAAACAATTACAATTGTTTCATAATTATACAACAAAAATATGGCTAGCCTATGTATCAGAAACAAGAAATTTACCTTATTGAGCAATAATAATCAGAGACAATTCTCTCCAGTGCTTCATTATGAGTTTAGTTGTCATGAATGATTTTTATTTGATTAGGCTATATTTCACCAAATGATATCAATTAGTGATTGTTTGTGCAAATTAGGTTATATAAAGTGCTAACTAAAATTAAACAAAGTTATTTTGATCATTCTCACTAATTTCGCATGCATTTTGTCAAAGCTTGCATGCAAGATATTTCAATTTTTTTAGTTATTTTCAGAGCAAAATTTTCAATTTTTTTGCCATTCATTAAAAAATTATGCAATAATTATCAAATTATTGAAAAAAATTAAGAAAGCTCGACTGTTGATAGCATTGATTTAATAAATAAGGTCAATTAAAGTTCGCATCTCAATGTTATAAAGAAAAGATTAACTTTTTTCATTGTTCTCATTATGAAAAAGATGTAGGCTACAATAAAAAAATTATAACAAACTACTATATCATCAAACATCTGAATTGCTTACTCACTTAGGTCAATACTAATGTATTTAGTAATTTTGAGTGCGCTTAGTTGTACGGTTTTCTCCCAGAGCCTTGGTATTCTTTTGTGCATGTGATTTTGACTGTCATTTAACTTTATCAAATTAAAGTCAAATTTTTCTTTATACTCGTTGCATTAGGCTGAAGCATGTAACGAGTTTGCAAGGGCCCATTTCTTCGTTATTGCACCAAGCAAAACTGCTTCTTTTAAAGAAATGCCGCAGTAGTGGCGAGCCGTTGACAACACTGTCTGATTTGACTGGCCCGAAATTTGACCTCCTGCTTCAGAGACGAACGATTTACCACTTGACCAACTGGCTGGTCATTTAACTTCATTCTAAGTGAAATTGCAATTGTACTATAAATAAGTTTGCAATGCTAGTTTCTTATTCTTTCAAATGACATACAGTAGCAATGATTTGGAGATGAACCCACGCGTATAATATTTTATCATTTGCATCAACCTATTTGCTCATGATATTTTTAAGCTAAATTAGTTAAAAAGTATACACAAGGTGTTTCAAAAGAAACATACGGTACCGGTACTGTATTGAAATAATACCAATATATTGGTATGCTACGTTTGAAATACCCTGTACAAAGCTTTTGCAATGATTAAAATTGTATAGTTGGTCAAGCGCTATAATGTGTTTGTCTCTGGAGCGGTAGGTCTTGGGTTCAAATCTTGGGCCCGTCAAATCGGACACAGCATTGCCAACGGCTCGCCACCACTGCGACATTTTGTCACAAGGAGCTGTGTTACCCGGGCGCAATGACGCGGAAATGGGCCCCGCAAACTCGTTACAAGCATCGGCGTTTCACAGCAAGTATAATGAAAGATTTGATTTGATTTTTATAGCAAAAATGCACAAAATACCAATTACACCATTGCAACAATGACACTAATCTTGTGATTGACTAGCACTTATTATATTAGTCAGCAAGACCAATATAATGCTACGTATATTTTGCGGCCAAAACGTCTACTAATGTTCGTTACACGTTACATGCAACTGTATCGTTATTTGCTCAGCTGCATTGTAAGGTAAAACTGATATACTCAAAATTTGTCTCTTTGCATATCCATGCTTTCATTTCACTTTAATGAAGAAATTTTCATGTGCTGTTTTTGTAGCATTACCTATCTTGATAGCTGAATATAACAGCAAAACAAATTGTTCCGTTTACACACATTGCTAATCAATTATCATCCTAAATTCTTCATCAAAAAGAAAGAACAACCTTTATACTACCCGAAAATATTTTTGTTTCAAAATTTTATTCAATCCTTCATCTCCAATTTTTGACCCCAATTTACCCCCCAAACACCTAAAAAAAAAACTATCAAAACACAAGTTTATAGCAAAATTAGCTTTAATTAAACCCCAAATTTAGATTCCCCATCCCCCAAAACATATATTTTGACACAAAAACCAACTTTCTGCCATATGTAAGGGCCTCAAAATTATTTTTTGCATTTTTACGTTCTCTTGTCTAACGTTTAGTGGTGATTTTCCATATCTCATCAACAGACAGTCCGATTTCAAAAAAAAAAATTTATATAGCTTGTGCCATCCTATGTGGATGTTCTATAAGGATTTTATATAAATTTTCCAACCTAGGGTATTTGGCATTTGTTGAAATATATTGGAACAACCCTATAGTTGAACTACCGTTGCGTTCGTATGACTTCATCGCTTAAAAGTGCAAGTTGTGAATTTTGCTAATTTGGTGCTTTTAAATCAAAAGGACCAGGTACATAGCCAGAATGAAATTTTTGGAGGGCAACCAGAATTTTGGGGGGCAATGGCTTGCCAAGTAGTTTCGGAAAGGAAATATGAGAGCTGTATTTCTCCCGAACTTTGGGTGAAGACCAAAAGAAAAAGTGCTTCAATGCTATTAAAAGCTATTTTGGATAAGTAAATCTGGAACATGCGACTCAAGCTGCTGAAAAGCAACTTTTATAGCTTAATCACTAAACTGAAACTATTCAACTTGACCAAATCAGATGACCAAAGGTTTTATGTTGCCCTTTAACTAAGAGCTAAGCTGTAATAAACTTTTTTACAAACGGTCTGTCAGTATTGTTTAAACTGTTAAAGCTACATAGCCTGCCTGGCTCGCCTCTGACAGTAAGCGCTGCTGCACTGTTGTAACATAGCTTGCAGTTTTGAGTAATACATTTACAGATTTACAGTACTAGCCTAATGAGTAAGGCTAGGCTACTGTTATTCTGTTGTTACCTATGTGTTATAATTTAGTACATAATACACCTAAACCAACTCTTTGCATAACTTTTTTAACCTAAATCAACTCTATCTATATCAGTCACTCAGTCTGCTCTGTAGGCCTACTGCATTGCTACTTCACAAAGAAATTTAACTTACCGCCAACATCACGTAAGCAACGTACCGTTACGCTTAAATGCGGCTCCCTGCGTGAATTTTGCATGACTAGCTTCTCGTTTCCATACCAGTAGAAGCTAGTCAAGCAAACGCTTACGCACGAGCCATTGCCTTTTTCTCATACATTTGGTTTAAATACGACATTTTGTCACAACAATGCTGCAAGCTGGGCGGTCTAGTGGATATTACACTCAGCTCTCGACCCTCCGCACCCGGGTGCGATTCGCAGATGGGTTGTGCAAACGTGATACAGTATGCAGGAACCTGGAAGGAGGTGTACATTAGGGCAATGACTACAGAAAAAAAAAATTAGCCTGCTATAGCATGAGATGAGTTTTTCATTATGTATGAAGAATTTCAAAACAATTTTTGAAAATTTTACAAAAAGTTCCCCCACCAACCCAATTTTCTGACCCCACTTGCCCAAAATTTTGGGTTTTTTGGTTTGTGGTGCACAACTGCGACAATTTGCAAGCTTAAACACCCTTTAGGTGTTTGGGCCTTATAACTACGCACAGTTTGAAAAAAATTTGAACGGAATTGAGCAATAGGTTCAAAATTTATGAGCAATAAAGTGCTAAACTTGTGAAATGCTGCCTCTAGCGGCAGAAATGCAAAAAGTACTATAATTGGCTTATTATAGTGTGAAATTGATGTCAAATTCTATTTTTCATGGTATAATTTGTTTAAAGCAAGTATTTCATGAATTGTTGTGACTATTGAGGAAAACATCACTGTTCTAATAATGAGATGTTGAAAAATAAACTTGAAATATTTTTAAAATTTAAATTCAACGTAATCATACATGCTAAACAATAGCAATTGGTGTTGATGGCGGATTGCTTTAAAAAGACGACCGCTTGGGTTCAGACACGTGGCTAGCGACAAACCTCAGGGTTCATTATTAAAGGGGGGTTGCAACATACGAGTATAACTGGTATTCATAGCTTTATTTTACATGCGGAGTTATGAAAAAGAATAAAAATTCTGCAAATTTTTGTTAAAACTTTATTTAAAAAAATTTTTTTTTCTTACTCCACAGAGGCTCCCATAGACATGGGCCCCCAGGTGCAACAAATTTCTGCAGAAAAGCAAATGACAAAAATGGGAAAAGTTTTCACCCAAAAACAAAAATGATACGAATAAAAGCATTGAGTTTTTGGTGAAGACGTTCTTTGGTTTGGTTTTCACCATCATCTGGCAGAAAAAAAAGCATAAAATTTACGGTAAAAACGTTTTGTTTTCTCAACCAAATTTAATAGAAAAATGCCGCAAATATATGGTGAAGCTTGCTCCCTTTGACCTAAACCACTAGTTGCGCCATTGCCAAGGAGGCTAAAGCATTTCCAGGAAGGGTCTTGGCCCAGCCGGCTCCCCTTCGGCTACGGCCTTGAGTAGAATATATCTAAAGCTGCATTCACACGGGCGACTTTTACTGCGAGAATCGGCATTTTGCCTTTTTTCTTTCTCAAATCGATAAAGAAAGAAACAAGAGCAATTTAGGAAGAATTAAAAGGCAAAATGCCGATTCTAACAGCTGAAAGCAGTAGTGTAGCCATATGGGGCGGGGGATTTGGCCTAACCATTGGCATGCAAAGTATGCAAAATGCCCTGTCTTTATTACTTTTTGAGACCAATTTTTGCACTAAAAGCGAAAATATCCCCCCCATTGGCATTAGCAATGAGAATGTGACTACTTTGACTCTGGACTTGAACAGAATTCGGTCGCAAAACTTGATCCCAACCTGGACGAAGACCTTTTTTGTGGTCTTCACCTAACTTTGGGCAAAAAACTGGACCAAATCTAAGTGAAGGTTTTTTCACCTAATTTTGGGCAAAAAAACGTTCCAATTCCAAATATAAACTGTTTAAGTTTGGTTTCACACCTCTGAACACCCCCTCCCATTGCAAACTCCTGGCTAGGCACCTTGCTAAAAGTCGCCCGTGTGAATGCAGCTTGAGAGTAATCCCTTCGTCATCCCAAGTTAAAAGAATTGTCATGATTGTTAACATCATTCAAAAGAAAGCTCATCGTACAATTCGGTTTTCTTGAAGAGTTGTAAGTGTGGTTCTATATGCAACGATATTTTTGTAAAAAATCAGTCGCTCGGCAAAAATTGTCACTTTTTAATGCTTTTTTGTGTGCTAAAATTTAACTAAATGCTAGGCTAAAGTAAATGTTTTTAAGGTTTGCTAGTGACGAAGTTTAAATTTCTTTTTTTGCTTTTGATTGCGCGCTGCAGCGTATTTTGACTGAATTTTTAAGAGAAGAGGGAGAACAAATTTAGTGTGATGTTGCTCAACTTCGCTTAGATGTGGATCTACTTGCTAATCTGCGTACTTCAAATATTAAAATTCGTTGTACTTTCCAAAAAAGGAAACTTGATGCTTTTGATTAGATTACCTACTAGCATTGAAGTTTGGGTATAGTTTATGATGGTGTTTTTGTGAGGAAGAAAAACAATGTAGTACGGTAGTTCACAGCAATCTGCCTAATTATCCTTGATAGTTTGAAGGTGTTTGAAGTACCTTTGAGCCCAAATTTGAAAAATGATCGATGGTTTTAGTTTTCTGCAGTAAACTTCTGTGAACACGATTGCAATGACACAATCAAAAATAGGACAACGTTAGGAGTTTTACTACTCAAAATTGGAATTTGAAACTATCATAAGCTTTAACAACTTAAAAGTATGTCAACTAGCACAAAAAATCATTTATATTGCTTTTAAATGACAAAAATTGTGTTGAAATGCTTGCTTTAATTGTTTCCTAACCATTAAAATAAAATTTGACATTAATTTCACACTATAATAAGCCAATTATAGTACTTTTTGCATTTCTGCTGCTAGAGGCAGCATTTCACAAGTTTAGCACTTTATTGCTCATAACTTTTGAACCTATTGCTCAATTCCGTTCAAATTTTTTTCAAACTGTGCGTAGTTATAAGGCCCAAACACCTAAAGGGTGTTTTAGCCTGCAAATTGTCGCAGTTGTGCACCACAAACCAAAAAACCCAAAATTTTGGGCAAGTGGGGTCAGAAAATTGGGTTGGTGGGGAAACTTTTTGTAAAATTTTCGAAAATTGTTTTGAAATTCTTCATACATAATAAAAAACTCATCTCATGCCATAGCAGGCAATTCAAAATTCTGCAAAAAAAATTTTAGTCATTGCCCTAGTGTACATAGCTATCTTTTTTTGCTTTAAAACCTTGCATTACAGTTAGGGTTAGGGCAGCGATGGGGATAGCAATTACGTAGCAGCAGTTTTTTAGCTTACGAAAGCGACGTACCGTTACGCTTGAGTGCGGCTCTCTGCGTAAGTTTTGCACAACTAGCTCTTCGTGGTATGGAAGTATGGAATGGAATATAGAGGAACATTTTAGAATGGAATATGGAATGGAAGATTTTAGTATGGAATGGAAATGGAAGAGAATTGCCAGTATGAAATATAGAAAAATCATCTTTCATTCCATTTCATACCATGCCCTGCCACTTGACCACTAATCAATCAATGTTGGTTTTGTTTGAATTAAATAAAAAAAAATCATTGTAAAAATCATTCCCAGACTCTTCATAATGATACAGTACCTGAGGGTTGAAATTCTTTCCACTTTCTAATTTGAATGATATTGTAACCTTGAAAAAGGCTGTTGAAATATTGATTCGAACTGTTTTCAGCTTACCCTCATTTATTCTCGTGCTGATTCTTGACAGGGTCAAGACGAAAACTTTTTCAAGGCTATCAAAATCATTTTTCAAAATAGCCTTTTTTCAAAGCTATCAAAATCATTCAAAAGATAATCCTGATAATAATCAAAGCAATTCTAAAATTTTGTACCACCAAAGCACTAAACAGCTGTCCAAATATGATTTAATTGATTTGACTCCGTACCATTGGCAACCTGGAACCATGGTCACTAAATATATATAGTTTAAAGCGCTTGTGCATTTAAACTTGTCACTTACGCCACCTTGTGAGGAGGGGAAAGTTTGCTTGAAAAACAATTGGAGGCAATGTAAAATAGCCTGATAGGTGCAGAAAAAGTTGTAAATTGAGCGCATATGGAAAAAGTTTTCAGTAATTTTGTTATTTTCTACTTTTTAAAGCTTATACCTACCACTTAGACTCGAAACTAACAATTTCTTCGAAGTGAGTGTATGGTATTAGGCTGTTTCTAAAGCATCTCCACAGGCTAAATACATTAGGCAACAAAAACTTGGAAAACTAGGCTTCTACATACGGTTGTAGCAGCCTAGCTTGTTTTATTTTTCAGATTTGTGAGGCATATGTGTAGGCTTTAGCTATGTAATCAAATACATTTGCAATTGCATGTCATCATCAAGCTGATGCCTTTGTGAAGGTGCAAAATAATTAAGATAACAATATAGTCAGAACTCAAGGAAAGATTCAAACAAGAACTGTTGAGTGAAGAGGACTTTGATGTAATTATAATGCTAGATTGAACTTGTATATTTGCGACGTGTACAATACTCCCGAATCCTGGTACCGGTTCTTCTAACTACAAAGTTTGGCTTTTCACTCAATTGCAATGTATGCTTCTGGTTAATAGCGAAACACAGTGTGAGTTGAGCGCATCAGCTACTTTGCATTTCATCAAACCGGTTACCAAACACGCAAAGAGTTTATGTCTAGTTCAGTATGATATACCGGTACCGTTCATCGATAACTCTCGTTCGACGTTGTACAATGCAAAATAAGATACAATATGCTATTGAATTCTCTAAGAACAACTAGCCTAAGTATCATCGGTAGGCTACCGGTATATTGCATTCAAACGAAGCGTTGCTGGTCAGTTCACATTTGAAAATGATCTTGAATCTAATACCAGTAGGCCTACTGATGCAGTAGATTAAATTGTGTTTTGATATTATCAGAGTAATATGAATTCACAAAGTCTACTGTATGGCTACTTCAATTCACCTATTTCCGGTATCTCAATTACCGGTAGCCTACCAGTAACTGTGCACTTAGCTAGGTAAACTTTTGACCTCTGAACTACCATACATAGTGATGTTATATTATCAAGGACAATATTATTGCAGGTAAATTTTAAACCAAGAAATAAATTTCTGCAAGATATAGGCTACCTATTTTTTGAACCATAAGGCGCACTTGAAATACTCAAAATTTCAAAGAAACTAAAGGTGCATCTTTGGTGTAGATAGGTTCTACTCCCTTTCTCTTCATGATTTAATTCAGCGTCTGAGTTTTTTCTTTGCGGTTTTTAGAGATTTCAAGTTGCGTCTTATTTAGTGCGCCATATATTCCGTTGCGCTTTATTTAAGGTAATCAATAAAGGTCATTCATTGATACTGCGTCTTAAAGTCCGAAAAATACGGTAATCAATTGTTAAGTGATAAGCGCAATAATAGCACACTGCAAAAACGTGCAAACTCCTAAAGGTATCTTCATTTTGAAAGGAGCCTATTAGCTACCGTATGTTATTGTGAATACAGTAGTTTGTAAATTGTCTGAGCATTTATGTGGGTTGATATGTGCTTATATACTGTTTGCATGCTGCCAACACTGTCAGGATGATACTGATAACCTAGTTGATCTCAGCACAACGCAACATTTTTATTCATGATTATATTCAATTGATAGCAAAAGAGTATCACATCATAATTAAGTCACAATTGTGAAGATAAGTCTCTTGTTTTGTTGCAAGGATTCATGCGCTTTCGGATATTAGCAAGAAAACATGGTGGCCTTGAAGGCATTGGTGAAGATCTGTAGTTGCATAGTAAAATTGCTCAGTTTTAGGTGAAGTAACTGCTATCTTGGTGTTTATCATTAGCAGTTTAGCACACTGCTACCATCTTATGTATTGGCAATGCCCAAAGTCCACTGGTCAATTCAGAGTTGCATTGTACAAAGCACAGTCTGCAGTTAAGCTAATGAAAGCACAAGTAAAAGCTGTATAGGTATTTAAATTCTTAATTCTGAAAAAGACGAGTTATTGTTAATAATTTAGGATTTCTTATTTTAATTAAGGGTTTTAATTAGTTTATCCACAATCAAATAAAACAACTACCGGTACCGCAAAACGCCCTTACTTTAGCCATTTTTTTGAATTGTTGTTTGGATAATTTGCTCAATAGTTCAAGTTAAAAAACAACTTAGTGCAAAATCCAAGAGACTGGCTTTTAATGCCCTTTTAGCTTTATTTTTACTGATTACACTATTTCATTTTTTTAATGATCAAAATGCACTACTATTGCTGAAAATGAAAATAGTTTTGAAAACGGTCAAATAGAAAATAGGCTATGCTGAGATTTTGGCTCAATGCATTTAAAATATAAAAGCAAAATCGTCTATACCAGTAACATAATTATCAATGCCCTGTTATGAAATGACTCTGCTATCTGATTCATCAGCAGATTTGAATCTTCAGAAGTTACATAGCAGACTTGAATCATAAAGTTTTTTTCACGGCAGTGAGGTAGCACTTATCTTACACATCTGCTTTCCCATTAGGCTAGTGTTTCATCAGCATCTGAATTCACACATAGCCTATTCTGGCATCCCACCCGAACCTTCAAACCACACACGAGGGCAATTTCTACACTTGCCATCGTACCCTCTTCTCAGATTACTCTGATCTAAGTCTGACAACAAGGTCACCAGAAAGAGGATTCTCGACCAATATCACACGGGCACTTCACTTAGCTCAACTGCATTGCGCTAGCATCACTAAGCATGGACACCATATATGACATCACATTAGCATTGCTATTATATATGACATCACATTAGCACATTAGCATTGGTAAATTGCTAATGTGATGTCATATATGGTGTCCATGCTTCAACATTTGATTTGATCGCATTTGGAATTCTCCGTTTGCATTAAAAAATTCATCAGTAAGTACAATGTTTTATTTTGTTAAATTGTTTGTTAATTGTAAAAATAGATTCTAAATTTGAATAAGTTAATGAGATAAACGAGTTGTGTGCTGAAGGTCATATTTTGTTTTCGTTGAAGCATTAATTCCAATTTGTTTTGTTTTTGGTTCAAATTTAAGCCTGTATTTATTCCGTAAAATATTTTAAGTGTTTTTTGAGTGTTTAAATGTTTATTTTTTCTCAGAAACCGCTTCCCGTTTTCGATTCCGCTTACCTATACACCAACAAATAAAGGACGAATTTTCTAACAAGAAAAGCGTGTTACGAATTCTCGAGGCAGACGGTAGACAAATCGAATCCGTAACAACTATAGCCTACACATATCCTTTCAAGTAGAGGCCTAGTTTGTCCAATTTGCTGTAGCCTAATGCGTCTAGCCTATGGAGATGCTTTAGAAACAGCCTAACATCAAACACTCACATCGAAGAAATTGTTAGTTTCGAGTCTAAGTGGTAGGTATAAGCTTTAAAAAGTAGAAAATAACAAAATTACTGAAAACTTTTTCCATATGCGCTCAATTTACAACTTTTTCTGCACCTATCAGGCTATTTTACATTGCCTCCAATTGTTTTTCAAGCAAACTTTCCCCTCCTCACAAGGTGGCGTAAGTGACAAGTTTAAACGCAATTTCACGCATTACGCTTTCAGACTATATATATTTGGTGACTATGCTGCAACACTACATTTCATAATTTTTTTGTGACATTGCAAAAGGTTGGTTTTGCAAAATTTCTTGCAGTAATTAGGCTATTGCCTACTATAGTAGCCCTAAACATCACTAGCCTGGCCTACCAGTCCTACTTTTTTCATTTTTTTCTCTCTAAGCTAAGTCTGAAGTTATCGTACAAGCAATGAAGTTATATTCAGTTATATTTGTTTTATTTCATTTCACTGAAAATAATAATATCATGTAAACAAAGTTTCATGAACCTATACATAAATACAATTACCGATATATACCGGCAATTAGAACAGGAAGCTGCGAAGTACCTCTCGGTCATGGAGTCAAGCAGCCACCCAAAAATTAGTCATGCCATGCTGCTGGGAGCATTGTCTTTCTATACTAGTCTGCTAGCGTCATACAAAATCACAACGACGGAACTTGTCACTTACGCCCTCTGGAGGCGGTGTGACGCATATCGACAGGTCATAGCAACAAGCAAATTAGCAACAATGCAAACTTCGCTCAGGTCTGATTGAAGCACTGTGTCTGCGATTGGTTTTGTGGTCTGAAGGATGTACTGATTTAGCAAAGAAGTCATACTATACAGCAAATGCGAAGTAATGGCTTTGAAAAAATGTTTAATTGCGACGCGAGGTCGCAATTAGCTTACTGAGTACTGGATAGGCATATAGATAGTTTGTTGATGTCGCTTTTGATGGCATAGCTGTGCAGTAGCCTATTTGTGGTGCAAATTAAGTTTAGCTATTAGATAAAAGTTAAAGATGACCTTAAAAAAAATAATACAATATTGCTAAATTTCTGGATTTATTTTTATCATTCTGCATTTGTATGCAAATAAGCCTATAACTTTAGATTAATATTTTTTAAATATAACTTACCGGTATTATTCAATGTAATATTTTCCTTTTAATATTGTGAAATAGGTACCTTAGCCTAGACTTAGGGTTAAAGACAATAGCCTAAACTTATATGCTGTCAGATCTTTCTGATGTTTTTCATTGCGCATAGTTTGCATATAATGACTACGGTTTGGATTAGCCAAAAATTTTTTTTGCAGTGAAGAAATATTTGTGTTGTCATGGATACCATATCTCGGTGCTAGCACGCTAGATTGCAGGTTAAGTTATACAATTTGAGATAGGACTAGCCCTAAATGCAGTTACAAGTGAAATTAGGTCTACGCGAACAAAATAACTACCGGTAGCTTAACAATTAAAGCTGCTTAAAATTAACTTGGGGTCAAGTTTTTTAAATTATTAAATGCAAAATATTTATTGCATTTAATACTTAATCCATACTTAGTTCATGCGGGACTCAGAAGAATCAACTTCAACTGCTCAATTTTATTTTTTAGCACTTGTAGGCTAGCTGTTAAGATAGGTCCGGTACCGTAGCCAATGCATTTCAAATGATAGATATCTTCATCAAGGCCACCGAAAGGGGGGGCAGGGGGGACAATGACCCCGGGGCCCATGGAGTTTAGGGGGCCCATCCAAAGTACATTGAGAAGTGAAAGGCCCACTGGAAATACCGTTAAAATTTCGGTGAAGACCTTTTTTTTGTTTTTTTGGAGATCACATGATTTTTCGGACCAAACAGCAGCATTTTCTTCGTCTATTTTGGACTTCACAAAACCAGAATTCCGTCAGATTTGAGCTGGCCCCCGGCCCATGTTCGGCTCTCGGCGCCCCTGATCTTTATGTTTAACATTTCAATTAATACCAAGCAGCCAAATAGTTGAGAACGCCGGCATACTATAAGTGCAAACCATACAATTGCTTGAAGATGAGATGTTGATTCTTGTATCATTATTATTGTGGAGGTGAGATGCAGTTTTTTCAGTTTTTTTTTTTAAGGAATAAAATTTTAATTAAGCCTGACTGTTCTTAAAATATTCAGAAATTTTCCACCTTATTTGTTAAATTTTATTGGACAGACAGACAGACTGACAGAATTAATTTATTTGTCAAGTTGCAGAAAACCAAATATGTATGAATAATCAAAACAAAACAACAAAAAACAACAAGATATCTTAAATAAACTAGGTACTACAATCTTGACAAGAGACTGCGAAGTGACCAGTATTTCAGGTCTTCGAGTCAAGCAGCCACCCTAAAATTGCAGTCGCTTGAAGCGACATTATTTTTGAGAAAATTGCTTGCTAATGTATTATAATGATAATATAAATGTGGCAAATTAACAATAGCTTTCAAGTATTTTCTTTTTGTACTCAATTTTAAATTTGTGGAATGTAAGTTGTTTAATTTCAGTTGGGATCGAGTTCCATATTTTAACTCCTTGATAGTTAAAAGATTTTTGGGAACGCGCTGTGGAAAATTTTGGAATGTAAAGTTTGTTTTCAGTTTTTGCTCTAGTAAATCGCTCATGTACTGAGGTAATAGGGGTGAAGAACGTAGAAAATGGTTGAGGAAGGTTATGGTGGGAATATTGGTGCATAAGTTTAGCTATTTCCAAAGTGTAAAGCTCAGGCAGTTTCAATATTCCAAGTTTGTAATATTGAGGGTTAGAAGACATTCTTAACTTGGAGTCTGTAATAATTCTTATTGCTTTGTTTTGCAAACGTTGTAGTCTATTGAGGTAAGATTGATTGGCGTTTCCCCACAATGGGAGACTAAATAAAAGATGATGGTGAATAAGAGAGTAATATAGTAAAAGAAGTGCAGAAGAAAGAAATAGGTAACGAAGTTTGCTTAAGATGCCGACAGCTCTGGCCACTTTGTTTTCGATAATGCATATATGGGATTTGAAATTAAGTTTGTTTTTAAGGTTTACACCAAGATATTTTGAGGTTTCAAAACAATTAATCGGGCATTCGTCATAAAATATACTCAGATTTGCTGTTTGTGCATTTAATTTAGAGGGAATCACAATTATTGCAGACTTTTCAGGGTTTATCTGAAGTTCGTTAGCTCTGAACCATATTAGCTGTTTATTCATTTCTTTGTTACATTCATTTTCCAAAATAGTTAGTGAAGGGCTACTTACGAGAAGACAAGTATCATCGGCGAAGAGGCGAGGATTGCATGATACAGAATTTGGAATGTCATTTACATATATAAGAAATAAAAGAGGCCCTAGTATGGATCCTTGAGGAACTCCAATATTAATTGGTTTTAAAGAGGAGTGATGGTTTTGCACGGATACAAATTGGTTTCGAAACGAGAGATAACTTTCAAGAAGCTTATATGCAGTGCCACGAATTCCATAATGATGCAATTTTTGAAGCAGAATATTATGAGAGACAGTGTCAAATGCTTTATGAACGTTCATTAATAGCAAGGCAGTTTGCTGTTTGCTTTGAATTGCATCTAAAGCAAATACGTTAACGTCAAGTAAAGCGTGTAACACACTATGTTTTTCCCGAAATCCATACTGAAATTCGTAAAGCACCTGATACTTGTCAAAAAATTTTATCAGTCTAGTTTTGATAAGTTTTTCAAGGATTTTAGATAAAGTCTGGAGAAGTGAGATAGGACAATAATTTTTGACTATTTGTTTATTTCCAGATTTAAAAATTGGCACTACTTTTGCAATTTTGAAAATGGATGGAAATATTCCCAAATCAAAAGCACGGCTAAAACATAGGGACAAGATAGGTGCTAAAATTTCCCCTCCCATTCGTAAAAAGAAAAAAGAAATGTTATCGTATCCACATGCTTTATCAATATTTAACGAGTTAATAATGTTATAAATTTTGATGGGTTGAGGAGGATCTAATACAATAGATTGAGTTATGGAATTGTTTAAGAAAGTTTTAAAGTTAGTTTCATTTACTAATTTAGCTTTTTTGGCAATTAATTCTCCAATTTGTACAAAGTATTCATCAAAACATTCTGAAATATTACCTGGTTCATCCGTTTCATTACCGTCCAGTGTTAATTTAAATGGGAGATTTGTTGATGACCGTTTTGTATGAATTATATTATTGATAAAATTCCACAGTTGCTTTGGATTATTTTTTCTCTCAAAAATGGTAGCATGGTAATACGCTCTTTTGGCTTGGGTTTTCATACGTGTTAGTTTGTTGGCAAACTTTTTAAAGTATTGTTTATCAGATTCGTTTCCATTAACGAAATGGGTTTTGTACAAATTTTGTTTACGCTTAATCATTTTTAGCAGTTCGCTATTAATCCGTGGTTTCTTGTGAATGCGTTTTTGTTTTCGGGAAGCTGTTTGTAGAGGCGCATGATTCTCGATTATCGCAGTAATTAAGTAAACTAGTTGTTTGAAGCTATTTTCAAGTAATTGAGGAGTTATAGTAGTTTGCATAAGATCATACGTAAAGGGTATAAGGGCAGCTTCCAAATCATCGCGGAATTTTGTACCATCAACATCTTGATTATTTCGAAACATAAACATACCATCACGGTTATTTGATTTATTGATGGGGTAGAAATTTTGCAAACAATTGGATAATGATCAGCTAACTTGTAGGAAAAAACACCAGGCGTTAGAACAGAATCATAATCGTTGGATAAAATATGGTCAATTGTAGTTTGTGATGTTGCAGTTACTCGCGTTGGTTTAGTGATCAAATTGGAGAATCCATTGCTTTTTAGCACATTCAAATATTCACTTTGAGAAGAAGTGTATTCACTCGAATTTAAGTCGATATCGATGTCCCCCATAATTAGAGGTTTAACCTTTTTGTTATTTAGTCGTTGCATGTTTTCGTCAAGAGCTTCAATAAAAGTATTAATGCTGTTGCGGGGATGACGATAAATTACAGCGAATACATATTTACTTTTTAGGCCAGGAATTTGGACATCAAACCAAAGGTCTTCGCATCCTTGAATTTGCAAGGGTAAACTTTCATTTTCAGAAAATTTCAAAGACCTTGACACGTATGCACCAACACCACCAGCCTTAGTAAGTGAAGGAAGATGGACAAAAGTATAGTTAGGAATATTCACATTGATTAATGGGGTTTTGTAAATGCGGGTTTCGGAGATAAAGATAATGGAGGGAGGGTTTATAATATTTAGTAGTAATTCATTTAGTTCGTCCATATGAGCTTGTAGAGAAGAGATGTTAACGTGCAGAAATAAGTGTGAGCTTTTATCATTGAAGTCATATTTTTGTTCGCTCAAATCAAAAATTTCGCAATTTTTTATATTAGATTGAGATGATTGAGAGAAAAAGTTAGAGATATTATCAACATCGAAAGTTGTTTTATCATTAAGGGTGCCTGCTTGACACAATAAATCGCCATTAGCAATTGCAGTCATCTAAAACACAGAAGTTACTGTAACCAAGCAAGATGGTCTGCTATTGGAAGTCTACATCACAACAACAAAAAAACATATAAAGAACTATATAAGAATTGGGAGTTTGTATGCAAATGAGCGCCAACAAGGCGAGACATAAAGTTCGTTTCATATACGAAAAAAAAAAAATTTTTTTTAAATTTTTTTTCGAGCTTGACCCAACTAATGCGGTTTATATGAGTGCTTGCTTAAATTCTGCGGTTTAAATGAGTTCTTGTCCTGCCAGTTCGATTCTATGCTTGATCACCTTATTAGTATTTCATTTGCATACAATAATGCATCGTTATACTTTAGGCTAGTATAGAAAACTTTTAACAAAATCAATTCCCCGCAAACATAATCATACTGATTACTATAAAGGTGGACCACGCGGTATGCGGGGCGAAACAAGAAACAACTCGCTATGAGAGCTTTTACGCTCTTAAAAGTGTAAAAGGTCGTTGCTATTACCGTATAGACTTTGTTTGCGATACGCTTTGTTTGGAGATTGAAGTGGCACAAATTCATTCTTATGCTAGTTGAAAGTTGTGTTTTTTATAGATCATGATTACTGAAATAGGGTACAGGTAGTTTTCAAACAGGCTGTTTTTGTCAAGTCATATCAAAAAAACCTTGAACCGGAAGCTAGGAATAAAAGCCCTAACTGCTAATACACAATTTTGTAATTTAGTTTTAGGTAATTTTCTGTCTAGTCTACCTGACAAATTGCATCATCTCGCGTAGGTATGGTGTTTTCTGTTTGATGTTTGTGGAAAAAAGTATTTAGGGTCCTCAAAAAAGTAGTTAGATAAAAAATACAGTTGTATACTTTTTTCAGGATGGTTATTATATTCTTTTGAAAAATGGGGTGGAAAAAAGAATGGACGTTTGTGAATTGTTAAATTTGAAGGATTTGATTAATTTGCTATTAAAGCAAACAAGGAAGGTAAGAAAGCATGTTTTTGAAGGTTTGTTTAATATTTTGTAATGATGTGCCTCTTATAGTTTACAGCTGCTGTAATAAGTAATGAATGACGGTAACTAAATTAAATATTATAAAATCCCGTAAGTTAAAAAATGCTTGAAAATACAAGTATATTTTTTTACTATCGACCAAAGTAGCAGCATGAATTAAAACAGACTTTTTAAAGTAATGGTTGAATTAAAGGAGAAACCAGCAAAACGTTTTATGTTTAATCATTTACATGCTATCTGGTTTACAGACTACCAGCGTGGAAGCCTAGGGAAGAGCCACCAGAATGGCGACTACTTAAAACAAGCAAGGCAAAAAAGTTGTCTTCCCGCAGAAATTGTTAAATAATAAGCTGCAGAAATTGTTAAATAATTCCCGCAGAAATTGGTAATAATAGTTTTTTGTGGCAAATAATAAGCTGCCGCCTTAGAGGTCTATTAATTATTGCTCTTCACAATTTCCAAAGACTTTTCGATCGCAGTTTCGTTAGTGCATTTCAGCTTATTTTTATCTTGAAGTTAGATTAGACTGTAAAATGTAACTTCCATATCACAAAAAGACCTCCATATCACAAAATTCAGAAGTCACTGCTGAATTTTAAAAAATGACGCATTATATTTGACTACAGTGTGCTAAGCTATATTTATTTGCATAGGTGGGCAAGTTAATGCAAAACGTTAGCTTCGTTAACCACTAGTCCGTTAACAAACTTCACACCTCCGTTAACGTTAATCCGTTATTTTCAGCTTTAATTAACGGAAGTTAATAAAGTCCGTTAATCCGTTAATAATTTGCGTGTAATTTACATTTCGTTTTATTCACTCGCTTCTAGAATACGTATTGACGCTTTTGAGTTGATTGTAAGGAAATATTTATCGCTGTGGTGGTCTTTTTGTGTTTTGGAAGTTACATTTTACAGTCTAATCTAATTTCAAGATAAAAATAAGTTCAAATGCACAACGAAGCTGCGATCGGAAAATGTTTGGAAATTGTGAGCAACAAATTAAATATATCTATGAGGCTGCAGCTTCATAGGTGGGCACAAGTCCGTTAATCCGTTAATAACGAAGCTAACTTTTTCATTAACTCATTAATCAGTTAAAAACTTTTTTCATGTTAACGGACTAAATTAACTTCCGTTAAGTGCTGTTAACGGACTTAAGTAGCTTCCGTTAAGTTCTGTTAACTTCCGTTAACGTTTTTATCGTTAATATCTTGCACCATTCATTCATCGTACCGGTACAAACCAGTTTGCACTGGTAACACTTGTTGCGTATTAGCACGAGTTTTATAGAAGAAAGCGAAGAAAGGAGTTCTTTTTTAAGGCAAATAATAACCTGCAGCCTCATAGGTGTATTAATTATCGCTGATCACAATTTCCAAACATTTTCCGATTGCAGCTTTGTTAGTGCATTTGAACTTGTTTTTATCTTAAAATTAGATTAGACCGTAAAATGTAACTTCCAAAACACAAAAAGACCACTACACCAATAAATATTTTCTTGCAATCAGCTCAACAGCGTCAATACGTATTCTAGAAGCGAGTGAATAAAACGAAATGTAAATTACACGCTAAACGTTAACGGATTAACGGACTTTATTAACTTCCGTTAATTAAAGCTGAAAATAACGGATTAACGTTAACGGAGGTGTGAAGTTTGTTAACGGACTAATGGTTAACGAAGCTAACGTTTTGCATTAACTTGCCCACCTATGAGCAGCTTATTATTTGCTTCAAAAAAGAGCTCCTTTCTTCGTTTTCTTTTACAAAACTCGTGCTAATACGCAACAAGTGTTACTAGTGCAAACTGGTTTGTACCGGTCCGATGAATGAATGGTACAAGATATTAACGATAAAAACGTTAACGGAAGTTAACAGAACTTAGCGGAAGTTAATTTAGTCCATTAACAGAACTTAATGGAAGTTAATTTAGTTCGTTAACGGAAGTTAATTTAGTTCGTTAACATGAAAAAACTTTTTAACGGATTAACGAGTTAATGAAAAAGTTAGCTTCGTTATTAACGGATTAACGATTAACGGACTTGTGCCCATCTATGTTTATTTGCATAGCTTACTAGTGGAAATAGTCAATGCTGCCATCGTAAACAAAAAGGTGAGTAGGCTCCGTAAGCTTCGTTGTAGGTAGTGACTACAGGGTATGCTCCAAAAATTGTCCCGAGTTTTTGGCCGGAATGTAGGTGAAGAACAAAAAAAGATCTTCGCCTAAGTTTAGTTCAATTTACGGCCGGAAATAAAGTGAACGCCAACTAAACAAAGAAAAAAGTCTTCGCCAAGACTTGATCCAATTTTTGGCTGATTTGAATGTCGGTGTTTAGCCAACGACAATCAGTGCCAAGCAAAAGCAAACACGTGATCAGAGAGCGGGAGTCTACCTGGGCCCATTCTGCTAAAAAAATGTTGGTAGGCCGAGCTTGACGGCAGCACTGGTAGCAGTAACGCTTAATTGATATAGACTGCTGGCAGCGGTTTGCAAGAGATGCTGTTAATGCAAATTTACACTGCAATATCAGGTTATCGTTCATTATTAATTTTCTTGTGTGTGCGCAGGTATATAAAAGCTGATCAATGAATATCCAGTCGAAATGGCAAATCGTGTTTTTCCTGGGTCGAATAACTCGAACGATTGCTGACCTCCATCTGCTAACAAAAAGAATTCAATTAGCTGCAATTGTTTATCTTGCAACACCGAGCAAGACCTTGCATCGAATCGCTTAAATTTGGGGCTGTTTGTGATTCTGCCAATTAATACTGTGCAGCACTCATAGAACCCGTTCCAAGAGTGGTTCAGTTATTTCTTGATTTTTTTTGTTGTTGCTGTTGTGCATGTTTGTCCTCCTGTACAAATTTATCCTCCTGGTACCGGACAGTGTCAGACGCTAAGTATTGGACAATCCCCGCGCTTTTTATTGCATTGAGTAGGCTACTTTGGAGGAATCCTCACCTGCTTAAGTTTCTAGTGATCCAATATTCCTGTGGAGTTCTTCGAATTCTTGTTCACTGAATTTGCTGCTTGTTCGAAGCCACCTAGCAGAGATAATCATTCTAAAGCGTCTTATTCAAGGACGCAACAATGTAACCAGGGTACGGGTTGAACCCAAATGATGCAATCAGAGTCGTCGTAAAAACGACACCTTTACTCTCTTGGCTGCGATGTTGTTCAGTAACCAGCTGGTTTGACTTGCTAATGTGTAATAAATATATTTTTGTTGTGTTGCGATTTAGAAGTGCTTATGTTCTTGTATATCAATTAATTCTTCCTGCATTATTGTTGTGGTTTGAGAGCAGGTGTCTGATTGAGGTAATATTGCATGCAAACGCAATTAGCGGCACTGCAAATCAGTGCATAGTATAATTGGCATGTTTTGCTAATGCATTGAAAGGCGGAAAGTTTAGTGAGTACGATATGGTATGATTATCCCCCCTCCCCTCCAAATAAAGCGTACCCAAGTCTATTTCTTATTGATAAGCATTCAGGACCGCAGTATCAACGTGAGTTTATTGGTAAATAGTTTTTAGCGAATAAGCCTAGTTAATTTTATTCTCAATTTTTAATAGGCCTACACTTTACAGGCCATACAGATCAAACTAATGCAGCTTTTTCTCGAAGATTCATATTGGTGGACTGGTGGTGAGACGATTTCTCCTCAATTTAATATCGTATTAAAAGGGCGTTCAAGACAAGTTTTTCACTCTTGACTGATATGTTGGAATATGCCTATAATGCATTCTCACTAAATTTGAAGGTTCTACGTCTTCCCATTTTCAAGATATTGCAGTTCAAAACGAGCCGTTTTCCACTTACTTTAGTGAAGCCATTTTATCAGTATTGTGACAGAAGATTAACTTTGGGAAAGCTGGCGTACATTTATTGAAAAACAGTTAATTTTGCAGTTCTAAACCTGTGCTTTGTTTTACAATTCTGCCGCAAAATATGTATTGAGAATCAAAAACATGCTGTTTCTAATTGGCAACCCTGCCCAAATTTTTTACGGGAGAAAAAGCCTTTCTGAAGAGAAATCTAATCTGCTAACTCTCATGAACGGAAGGTTGTAGAAAGCTCAAATTTTGTGAAGTTGGTCATCAGATCTGTCAAAAATCATAGAATTCGCTTAGCGATTCGGAGCACTGCCACCAGACTTCATCTTTAATGTACGTGAGTTTTTTTGGCCTTTTTACTACAAACGCATTTGGAATTTTGTAAATTACAGTAGAAAGATCAGCACTCAAACTGTAAAATATTGCATGGGAGGGACGTTTTCGCAGCTGGATCCAGAACTGAAATGACAAGATTTCAGGGCGGAAAAAAAACAAAATATTCACGGTCAGAATGAGTGATGACCAAAAACAGATCTTTTCAGCCATTTTTACGTCCAAATTGTATGCAAGGCAAGCAAAAGAAAGAAAACAACCAGGACGCTTTCTGTGGGGGGACGCGTCTCTCGAGTTTCTTCTGCAATTTAAATACTGCATGAGAAAAGCTGTAGTCAACGTTTTGTTGTGAGTAATCGATCAGTCAACAAACCGTTTATCAATAAATTTACATTGCACAACTTTTTTGCTACATCTGTTGGGTTCGTCGTGCTTTACGTTAGTTACATCGCATTAGAGTGGCTCGAAAAAATTGTACCCCGTTCTCTACTCCTACCGCTGCCTTACAGTAGCACCATAGTATTATACCTTCATAAAGATAGCGGAAAGTAATACGTATCGTACTCCGCCTGTCACAGTGGAGCCCGCGTAAAAATCGGATAGTCGCTTGGTGCCTGTACTATTTTCCAAACCTTTGAAACGAAAACGAAGATAATTTTTTTTTGCCGAACAGCTATTTTTCATTACGGAATTGGAATGGAGACGAAAAATGATTTAATGTCATTTAGACCTGTTTTTCCCCCGCAATTCGGTGAAGACCAAACCCGTTGGAATAATTATAAAACCGTTTGGAATATTGATAGCAAGTGTATTGCTAGTTTTTGTGGAAAAGCAAAAAATATATTTCCATTTATCTGCAGAATTTCTTTAATGCTTTTAATCTACATTCGTGCTGTAAAAAACATACAGCATACTTATTTCAGTCGGTTTCAAGAGTAATCGATGGCAAAAGCGCGATAATAAAACAGTACACAAGAATTGCTTTGATCAGAGTGTTCGTTTCTCGGAAATTTTCGTCTGACACTTGTCAAGAAAAAACCGTTAGAATGGAGAGCGCAGAAAAAAGAACGAATATTTATAGGAAGTCGAGCCGTGGTTGGCTGGAAAAAGACCAATGAGAGAGCGTCATTAGTGTGCAATGTTTTAGCTATACAGGAATTCTTTTTGTCGGCAAAAGGCGGGGTTAGATACAGTACTTAATTTGCAGGGGGACGCGTCTCCCCATCGAGATTCAGCGTCCCCCTGTAAAAATTTAGCGACTCTCATACCAAAATAAAGATTCCTGGACATTTGGACGAAAAAGTGGTGGGTAATTGCAATCATTACATTACTACGGCCGAAGTTAGTACCAATTTACGGCGAAGACCATTTCTTTCTTTTTTTTTCTGTTTGGTCTACACCAGGTTTTGGTCGCAATTTCACGAAATTCCGGACTAGGTTTTGGCGGAATCTTTTTTTTTTTTTTTTGGTCTTCAGCCGGATAGGAGTGAATTCGTTTCATCGCTGTTGCACTCCGATTGCGTCTGCTAGCGGTTGCGAAAGCGTCCCCCCATGCAACATTTTACGGTTTGAATGCTGGTTAGAACGTTAAAAGTGGCTTCAGGAGCAAAAGGAGAGCGGCCTTAGGCAACAAATGGAGATCGCAAAGTAGAGCAAAATCCTGTCCGTGAAAACTCTCAAACATAGAAAAGATTCAAGCTCAGCAAAATATTACAATTTTTGTCAAATTTGCACACCTGATTTCTGGTTTCGTCCAACGTAGGCTACGGTAGCCTTGAAGGAAAGGACGGGTTTGACCCGGTGATTCGAACCACTCGCTAATTAATTGGGGTCCGCAAAGCAAAGTTTTGGAGGCCGTTAAGTGCATTTCAGTACTGCCAGCGTATTCAGCAAGAAAAAAACGTCATCGACTCAATTAAAGCTTAGGCTATTCTTTTTTTGAAAACATAACATTACATCCAATTATTTCCGACAACGATTATTTTTAGCAGGTAACACGTATACAAATTTAACCACTTCTTCGCATACGTAGAATAAATGGATCAAAATGCATTTTTCTCTGATATGAAATGATTGCTCGAGAAAACAAATTTACGAAAAAAAATTAATTTACTAAGGTTCTAGTCCCTCGGGCTTAGAAAAATTACAGCGTAATTCAGTGGTTCTCAACCGGGGGCCACGTGACATTAAGCAGGGGGCGCGGGACATTAGACAAAAAAATCTCCTTGTTTAGACTTCCATGGAAATTTTGGGAAAACTCCTTTCAAAATGCGGTGAAGACTTATTTTTTGGTTTTCAATGGAAATTCGGGAAAAAATTCTTTCGAATTGGGGTGAAGATTCTTTTTTTTGGTGTTCAATCGGTTTGTCATTGGAACAGACAGTATTTTATAGCCGCGCAAGGAGCCACTGGTGTTGAAAGTCTCTAGAAGGGGCCACAGACCATCAAAGGTTGAGAACCACTGGTGTAATTGTGTATAATTAAATACGAGACAATATCCAGACCCAGTATAAATTCCGCGTTTGAAACCCAACACAAAGAAATTCAAGAGTTTCAAAACAAAATATAGCATAGAATAGCCAAAAACGACCAGAACTCAAGCGATTCGCTGAAAGATCTTGCATAACGTTGTAGAATAAGCAACTACACTTCATTAAATTCGCTTCACCAGCAGATCGAGGTCCACAATCAATGCAAATCATTCGGCTAAGGAAAAATATACACCGCGGTCCGCCATTTTAATTGGATACTCGTTCAACGTTCGTAACCTGCACACACGAAAAGTTTGAGCCAACGATAACCTGATATTGCAGAGCAAATTTGCACTAATAGCATCTCTTGCATACCGCCGTGAGTAGCCTATATCTAATAGACGTTATACCGGTACCACAACAATTGACGTAATAAAATGAAATTTTACTGTGTTTTAATTATCTCGGCATGCATTTTTTCAATGTTTTTTTTTATTTTTTATTATGTCAATTGTGAATTGGGCCAATAAATTTCTTTCTTTTTTTCTAACCATTAGTATTAAACTAAATAATTATAAATTAGTACCGGTACATTTCTTGCAGTCACTAAGTCACGTATACTCTGGATTATTATTTTTTGATTGATGATACGACTGAACTTTTTTTGTTGACTCTAACAAAATTACTGTAGGTCCCTTATGTACCTTGTTTTCTGTTATCCGTCCAGCACCTAATAAGTTGCATTTGCAGTTGGCACACAATACTATTCTTTTCTGCTTCTAATTCATTAATGAAACCCTTCATATTACAAGTGTCAATTTGTTTTCCAATTTCTTTCTTCAACATAAAATGCACCATTCCAAAAAGAATATTTTTGCATTACACGACGTTTTCATTCACAAAAACCTCTGATTTCCACAAACACCCAATAACGCAATTTGTCAGACAGGAAAACACTAATAAAAAGGCTAACAAAAACTTAAGGTTTATAAAAAATTACTCAGCAGTCAGGTAAATAAAAAGATTTTTTTACCTCAAAATATTAAACAAAAAAAAGGCCAATGAAACGCAGTAACGATATTAACAGAATTATAGGGTAAGGAAAGCTGCAAAGTGACTTTTAATCGCCAGTTCAAGGCTTCATTTTTGTTTTCTACAGCCTCTACCAGCTGTTTGGTGGATGACAAAGTCACAGCCTGACCTTAAAGATTATGATTTGATACAAAAAAGCATTTATGGCCATTGTTGATTTAATTGTCTAGAACCTATTTCAATACCTAATTATGATCCAGAGTCTAGACTATAACAAACAATTTTCAACCAAATGCAAAAATGAATTTGAGCCACTTTAGTTTCCAATAAAACTTAACAACAAGTAAGGCTGACTATTTAAATGAACTTTTTAAGAACAGCCAGCCTAAATTTAAACTTTATTGCTTCTAAAAACAGACTGCAGTCTTACCTCAACAATCAATAGAAGTAGAAATTCTCATTTCATCTAGAAGCAATTACATAGTTTGCATTCAAAGTATGTTATCGACTGCTTGATATTAATTGAACTGTCAAACATAAAGATAAGATTCATTTCAAATGCGTAAGAGTTTGCCAAAAATATCGGTTCCTAAAAAAATATAATCAAACCGTTATAGTTGGTATAGCTTTTATTACTTTAAAAAACAAAAGCCTATGTTAAGTTTGAACAGCTTTTCGCTAGCAGTAATTACCGTATTTACTCGATTGTTAGCCGCCCTTGATTGTAAGTCGCCCTTGATTGTAAGCCGCATTTACTGTATCTGTGCCTACCGTATTCCGTATGTTCATTACTGGCAATTTACCAGTAGGCTAATCTCTTAAATAAAACTAACAACTCCCTTTTTTCTTTAGAATGCACGTCATAAATGCATGTGACAATTTAGAATGCACGTCACAACTCTCAACTTCCTAGTTTAGACATTGGAAGACAGAGGTGGAGTCCTCGAGGACGTCCTTGGCCTCGAGGACGTCCTCGAGGACACATTTTGAAGTCCTTGGCCTTGGCCTTGGCCTCGAAGCCTCAAGTCCTTGGCCTTGGCCTTGGCCTCGAAGCCTTAGGTCCTCGAAAACTGCCCTGTCCTCGGCTCGAGGACAGCACTATTTTTGAACCGTTGAAATTTTGTCGGAAAACGCCATAAACCTCGTGGAAATTTGTAAATACCTTTTTTATTTTGCGCAATTGGAGCATAGGCTTAGCCAAGCGGGCCTCCCCCCCCAATTGAAATTTCACCAATAACAAAAATGTGACAAAAAAGCCTATTGTTTCTTCAGTTTCAGTTTCTTTTTAGCGTTTTTCGTTTACACCAGTAGCGAACAACAATATTGAAGACCAGGGGCCCCGGGACCCCCTCAAATCAATTTTTGCCAGCCAATTTAAACGTAAACCTGGAAGAAATGGAGAGTTTTTGTCCAAAAAGTTGCTATATCCGGATCACATCTAGCCTTTTTATGAACGTAATGCATTAACTAAGGCCGGGTTTACCACAATATGGCGCAGTACCAGCTAAGGGCCCTGCGCTCAAATCTTAAAACTTTTTATGGTCTTCATCTACATTTGGCAGAAAGATGTTGCGAAAATCTCCAAAGTGCCAGGGGCCCAGCGCGATGTAAATCCGGATCGGCAACAACATGGTCAGTAGCGTAGCCAGGGGGGGGGGGGGGCGGGCTATAGCCCTTTCCATTGGCCTGTCAACCAAAATGCAGAATAAGAAAAACAACACGTTTTTAGCTCTTCTGAGACTGTCTTTTGCGCTGGAATTGACTAAAATGTGATTTAAAGCATTTTTTAAAACATATATTCAGAGGGGGGGGGGCTAATTCGTCCAAAACTAAAGTCACCAATCAATGAAAACTTTAAAAAATGCCCCAAAATAAGCAATCAAATTTGATCGCTAGTGTAAAAACGCCAAACATAGGTTTTATCAACAAATATATTATAAACTCAGGAATGAAGGGGGAGGGGACTACTCAGTGTTAGTTAATTGCCAATCACTTCTCTCAAATATCTTTCCATTAGCCCCCCACCCCCAATTATTTTTCTTTATAAAATACAGACGAAATAGTTTACTCCGTGTGAGTTTTATTGAATAACAGGATTTTATGATTTACCAGCATGTAAACAAGAGAACTGCAATGTTATCATTAGCCACTTCCCACATAGCCCGATAATGCAACCAGTTGAATCATGTTGCGCTGGCAATTTCTATGCCACGTTTTAAAAGCATTGTTTTTTATTGAAATAGCTCTAAAATTAAGTTATATTTGCAAAAAAAAATGCAAAATTTTCGAGCGCTGGGGTCTCCGCCCCCAAATCCCCGTGCCTCCGGCGGCTGGGGGTTTTTCCCCCACACCCCAAAACAGCCCCCCCCCATTGCAAATTTCTGGCTACGCGCCTGACACATGGTTAGTAAGCGAAACTATCCATCTATTGTACTATTTTTCAATAACAATTCATAAATTCACCTCCACCTCGCCAGTTCTTACGCACGAAATACTTTTAAAAAAAATTAGCCATGGAAAATGCTGATTGAACAAATCGTTGAATTTCAGTGGAAGGGGCCTGGGCCCCCTGGCCTAACATGCACTTCTATAACTGGTTCTTTTCATGACAAAACAAAAATCTCTAAGGAAAATCTTCGAGTGGGTTTTCATTTACTGCAAAAAGGTTGCACGAGTCAATGCACCTTACTTCCCCCTACCTGGAGCAAATCACGTACAATTAAACTTTAACACCAAAATGCAAGATGTTAAACGTGTTTTGAACTTAAATTGCAACTAGAAGGAGAATTAAACAATTTAAATTTTTTTAATTGGTTTTCAAATGTCAAAAATCTAGTGCTTTCAAATGGCTCTACACATGTGCAAAGTGTGGTTGAATGACATTAAAATAGCTTTTTTTCCCAAAAAATTACAAAAAATCGCTCAGCAGCTGGGAGCTTCGCCCCCAGACCCCCTTCTGTGATACGTTTAAGTTACACTGTTTTTTTCAAAACGTCTCCAAAATTACATATTTGCACTTTTCAACTATATTAGTTGAGGCCCTATCCCTTTGCAAAATCCTGGTTAAGTGAAAAACAGGCAAAATTTTGATGACGTCATTGCATGTGATTTGTGGTTTAATCCTCCCCAATCAAAAATTCTGGCTACGCCTATAAATTGGAAATTGCCTGAAAAACTTTTTTGAAGACCTTTTTTTTTGGAAAACACTTGCGGCTGTGTCCTTGGTCCTTGGCCTTGGCCTCGAGCATTCCTGTCCTTGGCCTCGAGAGGGTCTGTCCTCGGAAAGGCTGTCCTTGGCCTTGGCCTTGGCCTCGGATTTTTTTTGTGTCCTTGGCCTTGGCCTTGGCCTCGAGCCTTGTGTCCTCGACTCCACCTCTGTTGGAAGACATAGCATCAGACAAAATACCATATCAGCATAGCACCAAATCGCTAAGCAAAAAAATGTAAACCGCCCTTGAATGTAACCGCCCTTGAATTTAAGCCGCAAACATGTTGGAAAAAAAACTTTATAAGCCGCGGCTTACAATCGAGTAAATACGGTATTTTGTTTTCGTAGTCCTAATTTTGCTCACAGCTATTTCAACAGTCACAGCCCACAATATACAGTACAGCACCTTAGGCTCACCTAAATCTCAAGAAAAATCTAGCATGCTACCACGAAGATATTACTAGCAATAAAAGTTTTTTTTCACTGCAAAAAAAATTTTTGGCTTCCGGTATTGTCAGCTATTCATTCATTTATGTTTTACTCTTGACCACTACAATAACAGCGAATGGTACCAACACAATAACACGTAGGGTCAAGAAAAGAAAGCAGCAATGCAACGCCAAAAAAAGTAAAAAGACCTACAGAGTCCGGCCGAATATAGCACCAAATTCCGCGGGAATAGTGATTCAGAAGAAAAACACTTCAGGTTTCGGCGAAAAACTTTTTTTTTTGGTCTTCACCTAATTTCCGGCGAAAAAACACTTCAGGTTTCGGCGAAGACCTTTTGTTTTTTTTGGTCTTCACCTAATTTTCGGCGAAGACCTTTTTTTTTTGGTCTTCACCTAATTTTCGGCGAAGACCTTTTTTTGGTCTTCACCTAATTTCCGGCGAAAAAACACATCAGTTTTTAGACTCTCGGCGAAGACTTTTATCTTTTTTGGTTTTCATTCAATTTCGTAGACGAAATTATGTAATCTTCACTGAGGTTCAGTCAAGGCTGCAAGAGCGTCCTCCATGCAAAATTTTACAATTTAAGTACTGGCTACAGCCATGTCCCTGAAAGCGATATAAATAGGCTAGGCTACCGGGACCGGCGTAGGCCAACGCAATAGGCTAATTACGAACTCGAGCGGCAATTAACAATTACCACACCTCAATAGCCATTATTTCACTTCTGCTGTGTAAAGTAGCTTCCAACCTACATACATTCACTTCGTCTGTTAAATCAGTAACCCTGCAGACCTTCAGATCACAAAACCTATCGCAGACACATTGCTTCAACCAGACCTGAACGAGGTTTGCGTCGTTGCTAATTTGCTTGTTGCTATGATCCGTCGCTATGCGTCACACCGCCTCCAGAGGGCGTAAGTGACAAGTTCTGTTTCATGCGCGTTAGCAGACTAGTATAGAAAGACAATGCTGGGAGTGACAGTTTTTCATATTTTTGAAGAATTTAAATGGGTTAACAATAACAGAAGTTTATTTGTCGCCACTCGCGTCAAAAAACAAACAAAAAACAAAGTCAAGGATTTGACAAGCAAATTAGGTACACGAATGGAAACTGGGAGGCTGCGAAGGGACCTTCTCGGTCTTCGAGTCGAGCAGCCACCCATATCGATTTGAATATTACATTGCGTATAGGCCTAGGTCAAACTTGAGATTTTGTCAGTTTCAATTAATTTGAAACTGTGAATCATTTGTAAGTTAACAATAAATATTTTCTGTGTCTTAATTTAAATTGCCTTGGACTTATTTACCGGTACCTAGTAGCCAGTAGCGTACGCAGGATTTTCGAAAGGGAGGGGCAGGAAATTCAAAAAATTTGAAAAAAATGAAGATGAAAATTTTCCAGCCCGAAACAAAGTCCGTTTTCCTGCCCATAATTAGGTGAAGACCAAAAAAAAGGTCTTCACTCAAATTTAGTCCGTTTTTTGGCCCAAAATTAGGTGAAAACCAAAAAAAAGATCTTCATTCAAATTACTCAAAACTTCAGTCCAGTTTTTGGCCAAAAAAGCGCTTTGGCCACCGTTTCTGTGCTCAAACCTTCTGCCCAAGTTACAGAGGTGGCCATGCCACAATTTTACATACTATTTTATGCTAATTATACTATCTTGGCGACCCAAAGGGGGGTCCATGGCCCAATGCCCCCCCCTAAATACGCCCCTGCTGGTAGCGTATTATGCCTGGACTTCTTTATTTTATATGCAGAAAACCGCAAACTTGCACGTCAGCTCCAGGAGTTTGACTGCCAGCTTCACAATACCGCAAAACTTTTCATTTGATCATTCAAGTAAAGATTTTTTCGTTTCATCGTGAAGTATCAGTATCAGTATTTATTCACCAAAAACGCAACAATATGCTCAGGTTGGAACAACGAAAGGCCAAAATGGTCACCAAGTCTACTAAACGTTTGTGAGACATACAGGCAATGCGAAAAGTGGCAACAAACACCGGCGATAGCAAGGCGTAAAAAAAAGTGTTAATGATAGCAATAAGCGGAAAACAATGTGATTTATAACAACAACACTAGACGTACTACGGTACTTGTGCCAAATGAAAATTATTACACTCAATACCTAGATAACGCCTACGTGAATCCAATAGCGTCACCAAAATATAACTCAAAATTTAGGCAAAAACTCACACGGCAGCTAACCATAAAAAACAAAAGAGAATATAGATAATACAAAGATCAGCGTCTGAGAGAAAAAAATGATATTAGTCACAATAATACTTAAAACAGAAATCAGGTTTTCTTTTTACTGTGCAAACAAATTCTACTAAAGCTGTAATTTTTAGCGGTTATAGTTAAAGGGAAAAGAAAAAAAAAATCGGGTTAGAATTCAGACCCTACATGAAAACTTTTACTAATTAGCAAAGCAAATAATAAGATAATGATAATAATTAGCTTATTTAATTTTTGCGGTGGACTCCTGCTGACAGCGACCAGCTCTTTATCTCTAAGTCAGCTCAATAAGAAGACCAAAACAATGCTAACGACTTGTGCAATTTCTGCTCAAAACTTAATTTAATGTCTAATTGAAATCGTTTAGGATAGATTGTTTGTACATATTTTTAAACTTAAAATACAAGCAATCTTTTAGTTCTAAGGGTAATTTTTTCCAATTTGGCTTTGGCCAAGTAAAATTTGGCTTTATTTAATACCTTTTTATTTTTACCCCCCTTGGAATCAAACTTAAATTTATGTTATATTATTATTAACAGTTATATTATATATTAACAGTTATTAACAATGCACATACAATATCAGCATTGGAGGCAAAATCTGAAATAACCACCGTCATTCTTACAGCATAAAATAGCGTCATTCCAGCAGAAAGTGTGGCCAGAAAAAGGTAAACAAAAACGGAAAAACGTCGTTGCCTATAATCGGTGTTGCCAACTACTTAATCGAAAAACAAACATAAACGTCATGCCATGGCTATACTTGAAAGCGATGGCCGACTAGCATTGTTAATTGTTCTCGTCACGTATGAGTAATGATCAAATTTTTCGTCAAATTTATGATCGAAATGCATTGTTTCTTATGTAGCGAGGTGGGATAGGTTGGAATATTTTTGTTGTATTTTTGCTGGTGGATAGGCTAGGACTCTAACGAACTCCAAAATGGTTTGTTATTGATATTATGTGTCTGAAAATGCGTAAAGCGGAATGTTGGAGTGAGAATGATAGCATTGGCAAATAGGCTAACCTATCATCTTGCCATAGTCTAGCAGGGGTTATGAATGGGGGCAGCTGAAAACGTTAAAATACTGTCGAAAAAAGGCAAGGGTCATAATATTTTAACCCTTACTACCCCGATCGCTCGCAAAATCGCAAAGAAAATGAAGTAGAGGCCTAATTCAGTGCCATTCGAGCCTAAAAACTGGCTAAATGCGGTAGACGAATGAGAGATAGTAACAGAGGAAGTTAGTGAGAAGTTCTTGCAGAATCTTGGTACTTGGAACCTTAATTAAAGTTGGCTTTACAGTTAATTGCAGTGAACGCTTCTATTTGAAGGCGAAGCTAGCAGCAATGTGATGTTTACAGCTACTTTGAAATATCATCTTTAGGTACCAGACACAACAGCAGAATCAAGACCAAAAATTTCAGAACAAGCTAGTTCCAGAATAATCATGCGCTCTCGGTTTGCGCTCGCTTAAATACTCTTGACTGTGAGCTGATTTAATAAAAGCACGTTTGCATGCGAGTTATTAACAATGCACCAATGTTTGCTAGGCTAGATACGACCTGGTAGTGTAACCTGTAGGAAAGTTATCTTCCATCAATTGCCGATTTTTTTTTCTCTTTTTCAGAATTACTGTTAAGTCTTTTACTAGTTGATTAGCTTGGACTGTATAACTCAACGGAGCTGCCAACTATATACATAACTTACAAGCTGGAAGATTTAAGAGTGATTTGTGTAAAGATAAAGATCAGCACCACAACTTTTGCAAAGAGCAGAGCTTATGGCTATGCCAATATCAGGAAAATTTATAGCAAAAATCGTGATCAGCCGACATGCAATAATAGCATTCATGATTCATCAGATGACTTAAACAACCTGGTTTTCTTTTTCGTATAAACAATTAATACCAACTTCCTGATATTCTTAAGATTTAAAAATTGCAGCTGTTTTGATTTGTTGCTTTTCACTTTCATTATTTCAACATGAACACAAATAATGCTGTATATCATTGAATAAAAGAATGTCATAATTTCTGAATATTTTTTGTACCTCCTAGCTTACGTTTGACTTTGATCATGACAGCTGACAGCAGAGGTGGAGTCCTCGAGGACGTCCTTGGCCTCGAGGACGTCCTCGAGGACACATTTTGAAGTCCTTGGCCTTGGCCTCGACGGTCAAGTCCTTGACCTTGAGACCTCAAGTCCTCGAAAATTGGCCTGTCCTCGGCTCGAGGACAGCACTATTTTTTGGAATGTTAAAATTTTGTGGAGCGCATGAAAAATTTTTTGGAAAACGTTTTTTAGTGGAGATCGCTTGAAAATTTTTTGTGAAGACCTTTTCTTTTTTTTTTTGGAGAGCACTTGCGCTTGTATCCTTGGTCCTTGGCCTTGGCCTCGAGCATTCCTGTCCTTGGCCTCGAGAGTGTCTGTCCTCGCAAAAGGCTGTCCTTGGCCTTGGCCTCGGATTTTTTTGTGTCCTTGGCCTTGGCCTCGAGCCTTGTGTCCTCCATTCCACCTCTGGCTGATAGGCTAAGTTTACGGGTTCAAGAAGTGAATCTATCGGCTTTATACCTCTAAGCAGCTATACTGTAATCGTTTCACTAGTTGTTTAAAGGCGGTGAATCATCCAGCCAATTCCAGTGGTTTACAAGATATTCAACAAATACAAAAAGATGTCCCCCGAAAAAAAGTATTTGGAAACTCTGAGTTTTGTTCTTCCCGCCAAAACCACACTAGGCCTAATAGTTTAGAGAACTGTGGTAGGCCTAATAGTTTAGAGATAGTTTATTTCTAAATAGTTTAGGCCTAACTATCTCTAAACTATTAGGCCTAATAGTTTAGAGATAGTTAGGTCTAATAGTTTAATAAGATTACAGTAGGCCTAATAGTTTAGAGAACTGTGGTTTTGGCGGGAAGAACAAAACTCAGAGTTTCCAAATACTTTTTTTCGGGGGACATCTTTTTGTATTTGCTGAATATTTTTGCAACCGCAGCCCCAAAATTAAAACAAAAAATATCAAAAATTATAGTTCAATTTTAGCTATTGTAAACCATCGGAATTGGCTGGATGATTCACCGCCTTTAATTTTGCTAATTACTGTAACCCAGCCATAGAGTGTATTTCAAATTCTTAAATGTTGACAAATGACCATTTCTAAATGCCATTACTGCATTTTGTTACTGTTGGTATGTGACTGTATAGTGTATAGGTGTACGGATAATAAAGCTAAATCGGTCTCAGATAAAATGTCTACTTACAGTAGCACCGCAAGATTAAATGTGATAGATTTGCAGTTCAACCTGGTTCAACACTAACAATGCCTAGACAACAGTTACTGAATTTGACAAGCCATTTCTTTCATTTATTTTTTAAATCCACTAAAATCACACTTACAAAATATTTGCAGTTCTGATGACGGATTAGACCGCAGGTTCGCAGCGAGATGCTTTAGTTGTTCCAACGGGACTCAGAAAAATTCAAACAGGGCTCAATATGTTTCGTGCATATTTAGAGGACAAAAAATAAAACCCTCCATGGCAAAAATTTGGGGCCTATTTTCAAACATGAGGTAGAGATCAATAAAGCTAGTCGTGGGCTAGTCTAAATTATCATAGTCTAGTCTAATTATCATAGATCTAGCCAAAGTAGGAATACTTTGATTAGAACTATGATAATCGGAGATGTTATTTATAGCTAATATCGCGTGTCAATATACAGCACCACTATCACGTGAAACTTTTCCAGACAGGGCTCTAATTTTCTTGCTTGGTCCTCTCCTCTGCTTACGGCCTTGCGATAGGAGCGGCCTAGGGAGCATTGCAATCCGAGTGCATTGTAAACAAGTTGCATGCAAACGTGATTTTATTAAATCAGCTCACAGTCAAGAGTATTTAAGCGAGCGCAAACCGAGAGCGCATGATTATTCTGGAACTAGCTTGTTCTGAAATTTTTGGTCTTGATTCTGCTGTTGTGTCTGGTACCTAAAGATGATATTTCAAAGTAGCTGTAAACATCACATTGCTGCTAGCTTCGCCTTCAAATAGAAGCGTTCACTGCAATTAACTGTAAAGCCAACTTTAATTAAGGTTCCAAGTACCAAGATTCTGCAAGAACTTCTCACTAACTTCCTCTGTTACTATCTCTCATTCGTCTACCGCATTTAGCCAGTTTTTAGGCTCGAATGGCACTGAATTAGGCCTCTACTTCATTTTCTTTGCGATTTTGCGAGCGATCGGGGTAGTAAGGGTTAAAATATTATGACCCTTGCCTTTTTTCGACAGTATTTTAACGTTTTCAGCTGCCCCCATTCATAACCCCTGCTAGACTATGGCAAGATGATAGGTTAGCCTATTTGCCAATGCTATCATTCTCACTCCAACATTCCGCTTTACGCATTTTCAGACACATAATATCAATAACAAACCATTTTGGAGTTCGTTAGAGTCCTAGCCTATCCACCAGCAAAAATACAACAAAAATATTCCAACCTATCCCACCTCGCTACATAAGAAACAATGCATTTCGATCATAAATTTGACGAAAAATTTGATCATTACTCATACGTGACGAGAACAATTAACAATGCTAGTCGGCCATCCCTTTTGAGTATATCCCTGGTCATGCTAAAAGAAACACATTTCCGTTAAAGTCTAGAACACCAAAAAAAAGCAGTCAGAATCGACAAGCTTGAGTGAGTTTCCAATTTTAATTTTGTGGGTGTGTTCGAAAATTTTCGGAAAACGTAGGCCTAACAAAGGCATTTTTTAACGAACAATTAGCAACCATAGGTTGCTATATATATGTGGACCGGCAACTCATTATGACGTAATCAGACACGATACGCTTCAATGCACATAGTAGATTCGGAAAGTTCTGCATACAATTGGCTACTGAACACTAGCTCTTGCAGCCTATATAGGTAGGGTTTAGGTAGATATGGTTAGGCTTAAGAAAAAAGTTTCTTCGAGAAGGTATGGACGATGACTGGATTGCAGCAGACCTTAAAATTTTGGATTCCATGTAGCATTGCGATTAGACTTTCACTTCTGCTAAGAAGCTAAAGTCACACAAAAAGGAGCAACAGAGTATCAATAACCAGATCCGTATCATCCAGGAAGACCTGCAATTAATAGTGGAATTGACTATCAAATTTTTGGAAAAAATTGGAATTGAACTGCCGAAAAATTTTTGGAAGACAACTCGAAATCTCTCAGCGAATTAATCCTGTCGTGTAAAAGGAAACTGGATTTAAGTACTTTCTTCAGTAAGTACTCATCCATGTGTGAAGAAGCTTATCGCATATTCCGTTTACCTTAGGAAGATGCTGCTGTGGTGCTCATAACAGTTATAGATGCAGTGGTCAAAAGCAGGCGCGTAGCCAGGATTTGAAAAAGGGGGGGGGCTATTTTGAAAGAGTGAGAAAAGTGCAAACGTTCTTGACCCGAATTTTCATTGTTCTTGAATCAGTTTCATACGGTTTGTCCGGAAATTAAGACGGAATTTCTCGGAAAGCTCGGAAATTCAAACGTTTTTTCCGCCCAAAATCAGGTGGTCTCCAAAAAAAAAGGTCTTCACCGAAATTGAGACTGATTTTTCGGCCGAAATCGGAATTTCAAACGTTTGAGGGGGGCTGTGTTCCTATGGGGGGGGCTATTTTCAATTTTTGACAAAAAATCGGCCTCAAAAGCACCAAAAACGTGCGATTTTGCATACTTCACAAGCCAATGGGGGAGGCTTGAGCCCCCCCCGCCCCCCCTGGCTACGCTACTGGTCAAAAGGGCTCAAAGCAAACTCTACGATGCAATTCGAAGTCAATGTTGCGGGACTAGACGAACGAGAATCCGTTAGGTCTTTGTTTATGACTAGTAAAACAAAAAAAAAAACGGCCAACTTCTTGAAGTTCTTAAGCTTATTTCTTTTGCACTCTTTTAATTACTATGTTTGAGCTATCACCATAAGCGAGAATTACAGGTACCGGTGCTTCGCCTTACTGGCCAACTCCCACTCTCAACACGTGGTGAGCAACACCGCAGACTTTCTGTTGGTGACGGAAAGGGCAAAATAATTTTCGCGATGGCGGCTGAAGCAGCTGCTTTTGCGCATGCTAGGCCTATAGCTGCTGTAGTTGGCCACATATTATAGTTTAGTTTATTTATTTTATTTGCCGAGTTACCTCCGCCAGGAGACCGCGAAATGATCTTGCAGTCTTCGAGTCAAGCTGCCACCTGTCTACCACTTAAAGATGGGGGAGTTTCGCTCAGTGCCCTTTCCAACGGCACAACAAGCGAACTTGCCGGTTTGTTCTCCACACTATTCCTTTAATGCAAAGCGTCAAGCAGGGAAGCTGTGAATACCAATTTTCAATTCATTGGTTTGACCCGACTCGGAAACGAATCCGAGTCTACAGCTCCAGAAGCAGACGCTCTATCCACTGGGCCATCTGAGCTGTTAAAATACAATAGTTTATAGAGTTTTCTGCTCTTTGTTCTCTCGCCTCAGATTCCCTCTTCAAGTTTAAGCAAATTTTTTAGAAAAGTAGGCCTACCAAAAAACTGCGAGACAATGGTCAAGCAAAATTCAGCAGCTTCACCAACAGCTCTAGGAATAACAATTGATACTGATTGACCATGAATACCTCGCACATGGGTCCTACATTTATACCATAGAATTTAAATTTTCGAGCTCATGTTTCATGTTGCTTGACCATACATATATATATATCAATTATCAGAGGTGGAGTCGAGGACATAAGGCCAAGGAAACAAAAAAAATCCGAGGCCAAGAAAAGCGGTTCCGAGGATAGACCCACTCGAGGCCAAGGACAGGAATGCTCGAGGCCAAGGACCAAGGACACAAGCGCAAGTGCTCTGCAAAAAAAAGGTTTTCAGAAAAATTTTTCAGGCGATCTCCAAAAAAAAGGGTCTTCAGAAAAATCTTTTAGGCGATCTCCTGAAAAAACCGTTTTCCAAAAAATTTGCTTAAACTTTTAACAACTCAAAAAATAGCTGAGCTGTTCTCAAGCCAAGGACAGGACAATTTTCGAGGACTTGAAACTTCGAGGCCAAGGCCAAGGACATCAAAATGTGTCCTCGAGGCCAAGTTTTAGAGTAAGAATTTGAGTTGGGTTAGAATAAAAGAAACAGATAAAAATTTCCGGAAAAATAGTCTCTTCCAATTGGTTATTACTGATTTTAAGGAAATTCTTAGCGCCACTTAGTGGAGAGTTGTTTATAATAAAAAAAGGTATTTTTTTATAAATTAAAAATTATGATGTATTTTCGGATCGCCAAAATTTTTTTTACGGTTTATTTCTAGAAAGAGCTCTTTTGATTCACAAAACACTAAACTTTAAGCACTACAATATTTTTTGTAGCTCTAGTTCTCTTTTGCGAGGCGTCAGTTTAGTCCGGCAGTACTGCCCCCTTGCCCCTCCTGCAAAAAAAATCAGGGGGGCAGTTGCCCCATGTCCCCCCGTTCCGGCACCACTAATTTTGATGTATTTGCAAAATTTTGACGAGCTTGTGAATTATGTGACGCAGTTTTTGATTTGTTGTCCCAACAGCGGTATTCGTTTACGACTCGACAAATCTAAGTTAGCTGAAAGCGCTGTAAATTTTGCAGGCGTTCGATTAAGCCAAACTGGTTACATAATGCAGGATAAAACCTTCACTGCGATTCGTGATATTAAAACACCACAATGTCTTGGGTTGCCAACTTTGTGTTTAACCTTTCCGGGACACCTTAAAGGCGGTGAATCATCCAGCCAATTCCGGTGGTTTACGATAGCTAAAATTGAACTATAATTTTTGATATTGTTTGTTTTAATTTTGGGACTGCGGTTGTAAAGATATTCAACAAATACAAAAAGATATCCCGCGAAAAAAGTTTTTGGAAACTCTGAGTTTTGTTCTTCCCGCCAAAACCACAGTTCTCTAAACCAGTGGTTCCCAACCTTTTTCTAACCGTGTCCCATTTGCATTTTGAAAATCATCTATGGCCCTACTCTCAAAGTATTGCTCTAGAACTAGACCCAAATTTTCATCAGCCTTGAATTAGGTTGAAACGGTTTTTCCGGCCGAAAACAGATGATCTCCAAAAAAAAATGCAAATACGAGTTTTTCAAACCAAAATGCTCTGTGGCCCACAGCAAATACTTTTGTGGCCCACCGGTAGGCAATGGCCCACAGGTTGAAAACCACTGCTCTAAACTATTAGGCCTACTGTGGTTTTGGCGGGAGGAACAAAACTCAGAGTTTCCAAAAACTTTTTTCGGGGGATATTTTTTTGTATATGTTGAATATCTTTGCAACCGCAGCCCCAAAATTAAAACAAAAAAATATCAAAAATTATAGTTCGATTTTAGCTATTGTAAACCACCGGAATTGGCTGGATGATTCATCGCCTTTAATGCTTATTTGAAATTGTATTATATATACTTATTTATCCACTATATCCACCGGAATATATATCCATATATATCAAGCATAAATCATAATTATACATCCACCGGAATTTAAAAATTGATGCAACAGAAGCTTACGACACACGAGTGACATCAAAAGCAACAGTGCGTGCTGCGCGTCTTAGAATGATGATCAAGCAGCGTTATTAAACAACCCCCAGCCTCTACATAATTTTATCTTAATCAAAGAAACGTGTAAAATAGTGAATCTTTGAACCATTCTACAAGGCGTCCTACTAAAAGGCCACGTAAGCCTGAAAACTGACTGAATAATGAAAACCTGCTCATAAAAAAGCCTCCACTAACAGTGCAATATAGGCCTATAAACTAAACAGGCCTATTAACTAACTTTATACGAACTAATCAATCTAGTCATATCTTCACTTTTACTTATAAACTGCTTTCTCTACTTGCCTTTTACGCTTACAGCTACAAAACCGTTTTAAAATGTACCAGCGTTTTTTTTTTTTCAATCGATAAACAAAGTCGAATGATCGTCTCAAATTAAGGGGACTGGTGATTTATCCTCCATTTTACGATTGTTTAACTTATTTGATTGTCATGTCATCAGGACAGAGGCGTTGCTAAGAATGGTGACACCCGGGGTGGGAGTACGTGGTATCACCTTGTATGTGTGACGCACCCTTCATGATGTCACCCTTTATAATGCGACAGACCCTTTTGTTAGTGAAGACCAAACAGAAAAAGAAGGTCTTTGCCAAAAATTCAATGGGTTTTCGGTCCCAAAGTAAGCGAAAACCAAAAAAAAGGTCTTCGCCAAAAATTCAGAGGGTTGTCGCAGCATATGTGGATGGAGACCCATTGAATTGAAGCAAAAAGTCTTCATCACAAATTACTGGAGTTGTGGTTTCACATGATAAAGTGGTGACATCCGAGGCGGGCCGCCTCCCCTCTCCCCTAGCGACGCCACTGCATCAGGACGTCACAGTTGACGAAATGTTTTGTCCACAACGTTACTTTCAACTCATTTTTATTTCATTGACGCATACAGAATGATAATGATGTAAACTGCTTTATTTACAAAAATATTCGTGTGAATTACATCCGTTTCCAGTTTTGAACAAATCTGACATGCTTACATGGCCTTACATGTTAGAACGCCTTGGTTGTCAGTAAATTCCGGGACAGACGTGGCCCGGTTCAGGACAAGGGACGCCAGACGTCAATTTCGGGACTGTCCCGGGCATTCCGGGATGGTTGGCAACCCTAACAATGTCTGAAAGATCTACAGTCTTTTCAAGCGATGGCTGACCAGTCAGCCCCGATCAATAAAGATTTAGTTTCAGCACTCCAACCCTTACAAGAGTTACTCAAAAGATTGAATGAAAGTTTCGTCATGACTGATTTGCATGTGCGTGCTTTTGAACCTGCTAAGTGTATTTTGACAAGTGAACATGTTCTAGCGGTCATGATTTTGTAGTTTTTACTGACTATCGCCCTCTAACGACCATTTGCAATGAGGAAAAGCTTTACGAGGTGGCAAATACTCGCATTTTGCAAAGTTTGGTCAGACTTATGGACTACAATTTTACTGTTGAAAACTTGCCCGCCGTGGAAAACCGCATTGCAGATACCCCTCACGCCACTTAACGGACACTTCTACTCAAAATGAAATTGAAAACCTGACACAGCAAGAGTGTTTCACATAAACACTGCAAGGCGTGTGCAAGCCGAAGCGGCAGACGGTTCTTTCCCACTGCAGCAAATTTAAGATGTAGCAGCGGAAGGTTTAGAGTACCAATATTGCTCATAGCCCAAATCCTTCAAGGATTCCCCCCAGACAAGAGCAAACTACTCCAAGCCCTTCACCTCTACTGGAACGTCAGAAATGACCTGAAGATTAGTGAGGATGGTTTTATTTTAAAAGGTACTTGATTGGTAATTCCCAAATCACTACGCCAAATGGTACTTAAAGATTTGCATGCCGGACATCGTGGCATTGAAGGCTCTAAAGCTAGAGCAAGACTCGTTGTGACGTTGTGTTTTGGCTTCAAATTGAGAATGACATCGAAAATTTGTGTCGCAGTTGCCAGGAGTGCCAAAAAGACCACCCTAGCAACCCCGCACAACCCCTCCAGCATCTTCCCACGCCGAATTACGCTTTTGAATTTATTTCCGCTGATTGGTTAGATTTAAATGGTGATAAGTTTTTCGTACTTGTTGACTGGTATTCTGGTTATTTTGAAGTTAAAGGCCCTGTAAACAGCCCAGATGCTAATGCTGTTATTTGTAATTTGCGTAAATGGTTTGTTACCACTTTCTCTCCCGAAAATTTTAACAAATGATTTTTTTGATTTTCTCGGGAAAATTTGGTAGATTTTATGTCATTATGAAAATATTTACAGAAAAAAACATTTTCAACTTTTTTGTTTGGCCATGGTACCCGTAGAAATTTGGGGTAGAATCATGCCCACCAAGAGGCAAAGGAAAACTTTCGTCCAAAAGTAGCAGTAATAGTCATCTCTCATTCTTAGAAATGTCTAGCGATCTTGAAACATGGCTTCAGGTTTATATTTTATAATCTTAGCCAAAACAGTACTTGGATTAAATTTAGACTTGTTTTCTGCCTAACTAATTTTGTTGTATTAGCCTTCGAGACACTACTACGGAAGGCAAAAACTTTTAATTTGCATCAAGTTCAAGGTTGTGCTAAATCAGTTGACAGCTTTAAAACATTCAGACACTATTCGACGCTTTTTAGTAAATAGCACTGGTACGAAACAGAAAATACCTGCCATGTAGCAAAATGACAGCAATAGTGATGACGTTATTTTACACTATACAGTTAGAAAATGCAAAAGAAAGTGTCTGTGGAGTGCCAGTGTATCACTCATTGCTTTGAGCAGCAAACCTGTTCACAAATCGACGAATGTGTTCATCGCAAATTTGTATGTACACGCACATGCTTAGAGGCTATTATGATAAGTCTTCCCAGCAATTTCGATTTTTGTTTAGGCAATGGAACACTTTACAATCAACACATCTGATGAAAAGCTTTCTGTCTTGTCTGTCATCCTGATAACATCTTTTGCATCTTCCATGCTTCTCCACATATTCAATATGGTGTCTATGAATAAAAGGATCTCGATAACGTCTGATCAAACCAGGATTTTCTTTCTGGAACGGAAACGTTCAATCAGTTCTAGTACAACAAATCAACAAAAATCCTTTTGAGTTTTTGTCACTCTCGCTTCGTCACTATTACTTGAAGGGAGTTCATTGATGAACTTGTTGTAAATGATGTGTGCATTGACAAGGGACATATCAACATAATCAAAAAAAGGTCTTCCTGGACTTTTTCAGTGAATTGTATACATCGTTGTTTTTTGATCAAAAAGATCTGTTCCTCTCACGTCTTTGTTGTACCTGTCAACCATAGATGATACTGTAACTTCCACTTTTTCAGCTTTGGATTTTTGACGTCTGTTTACGGTGGTAGTGTTTTTTTATTTCCTGAATCAATTGTGGACATCATCACAACAGGTTTCACGTCGATCCATTTTGCAACAGAAACTCCACCAAAACCATAGGTGGGCACAAGTCCGTCAATAACGAAGCTAACTTTTTCATTAACTCGTTAATCCGTTAAAAAGTTTTTTCATGTTAACGGACTAAATTAACTTCCGTTAAATTCTGTTAACGGACTAAATTAACTTCCGTTAAGTTCTGTTAACTTCCGTTAACGTTTTTATCGTTAATATCTTGCACCACTCTTTCATCGGACCAGTACAAACCAGTTTGCACTGGTAACACTTGTTGCGTATTACCACGAGTTTTGTAAAAGAGAGCAAAGCAAGAAGCTCTTTTTTGTTGTAAATAATAAGCTGCAGCCTCAGAGGTCTACTAAGTATCGCTATTTACCATTTCCAAAGATTTTCCGATCGCAGCTTCGTTAGTGCATTTGAACTTATTTTTATCTTGAAATTAGATAAGACTGCAAAATGTATCTTCCAAAACACAAAAAGACCACCATAGCAAAAAATATTTCCTTACAATCAGCTTCACAGCGTCAATACGTGTTCTAGAAGCGAGTGAATAAAAAGAAAAATAAATTACCTGCGAAATGTTAATGAATTAACGGACTTTATTAACTTCCGTTAATTAAAGCTGAAAATAACGGATTAACGATAACGGTGGTGTGAAGTTTGTTAACGGACTAGTGGTGAATGAAGCTAACGTTTTGCATTAACTTGCCCACCTATGATCAAAACACCTTGTTTCAATTTTTCCCTTCTTCATTTCTTTGCTAGACTTCATGTCTTGAGGGAGACCTTTTTTATTTTCTCTTACTGTGCTTCAAGTGTAAATAGATCGTTATTTCAGTAATCGATAAACTAAACAGGAGATGTGTAAAAGCTATCACAAAATATTCAACGAGATGAGTCCACTAATGATTCCGTCAATTGCAGAACAACACTTTCTGACAAACCATACCCAGTCCCAGTAGTCTTTTTGCGTACATAAATGTCAAATTCAAACATACAACCAGTTTTGAAATCATTTCTACAATCATGCTTAAAACCACATTTGATCGGTTTATTTTTCATATACTGCTTCATGACACGGTGATCTTTGAATTTGGTCATCCGTTCATCGATGACTCTTCATAAGTTGGGGACATTGCAGCTTGAAATAGCTAATCAATGGTTAATGGCTAATCAATGATATTAAAATGGCTAATCAATGGTTGAATTTTCCATGCCCTATCAAAGAATGGATCACTTTTGTCAAGACATTCCAGGTTGTGTACAAAATGCAGGGCAGTCCTTAGTGCGTAAAGTGGATCTCTTCTATGGCTTCTGCATTGAGATCAACTCGGCCGTCTGGTTCTTTGAAAAAGTAAACATGAATTTCTGGGTTTACATTGTACGACATCATTAAATTCACTTAAGGCGGGTTCAGGACAGTACTTGAGACATTGTTTCACAAAATGAATAATTATTTAATGACAATACGACAATAAGTGGAATTGAGCCGTAGCCAAAAAAAATTGAATTGGAATCGGGCCCCCTCACCGTTTCTAAGCTATATTCCTTCCAGTGCAATATGGCTGCTCCAAAACTTTCAGCCTACAACTTACCGACCACCATTACCTAATAGGCTACTAACTCACTACTCAAAACCTTCAAAATTTACCACTGGGGAAATGTACTGCCTATTACCGAAATCCAAAGGCTAGGCCTACTTACTGCTAACATTGCAAATTTGGTCTGCGGAAAGTTAAATATAAAATCAATCTTAGAAATTAATACCAAATAATAGCCCATTATTGTCAAAAAATGCAAAATATCGAAAAAATTACGCACGGAATTGTACACAATGGAAAATTTTAATGAAAGACTCCAACGTTATTCTGATTAAAAATTTCTATCCACTTAGCACTATCTCAGAGTGCTCAAACTAAAAAAGTAAGCGAATTCAACTTTTGAGAAAGGCTAAGACAAGGGTCGTAGTCAAGAGATTCCTACACAGACAGTGCTCAAACCACTAATTAGGTGAACGTACATCAAATTCAGTTAAGGGGGTTCAGGACAAGAGCACTTGGGTTATAAAATGAAAAATGATTTACAAATTGTGTTACAAAATGAATAATGATTTAACAGCTTCATTATGTTTATTCCAATGAACGCACGCATTTCATCTTTTTCAATTTCAAATGGTTTTCCTATCTGGTGCATGTAGAGGATAGATTGAAAAACCAAAATTTCATCCAACAGAGAATCCAGTTGGCATGTGTCTTCAAACACGCGACGTGCTCTTGGTAGACTTTCATACTCTAATTGAATTATCCCCCACTCTCTCCCACTTGGTGCTGATTTCCTGACAGAACAAGCATGGGGGAAGCATTTACTCAACCTAAAATTTAGGTCTCAAACAGGCAAATTGTCTTCAACTAGTTCAGGCAATACGGTATCTGGCAGAGGTGAAGTCGAGAACACAAAGCTCGAGGCCAAGGCCAAGGACACAAAAAAATCCGAGGCCAAGGCCAAGGATAGCCTTTCCGAGGACAGACACTCTCGAGGCCAAGGACAGGAATGCTCGATCCCAAGGCCAAGGACCAAAGACACAGGCGCAAGTGTTCTCCAAAGAAAAAAAGGTCTGCAGAAAAAATTTTCAAGCGATCTCCAAAAAAAAATGGATTTAAAACATTTCTTCAGGCGATCTACAAAATTTCAACAATTTGAAAAATAGTGCTGTCCTGGAGCCGAGGACAGGGCAATTTCTAAGGACTTGAAGCTTCGAAGCCAAGGCTAAAGCCAAAGACTTGACCTCCGAGGCCAAGGACTTCAAAATATGTCCTCGAGGACGTCCTCAAGGCCGAGGACGTCCTTAAGGACTCCACCTCTGGTAAGTAGGCAACTCTATAAGTTTCATCCAAAGTAAGCGATGAAAATGCTTTCAAAAAAAGGCAAAAACTCCAACTTTGAAAGTTTTAGATACAGCATACTTAAATATAAAAAGTGCACTATAAAAAAAGGAATAAATGCTCAATGGGCTGCCCAATAAATAATGCATGGGTAGCAACTGGGTTGCCCTAATACAAATTCCAAGTGGGCCACCCAGCGACAACTTAGTCACAAAATTTACTAAAAACAATAATAATATGTACTCTAAGCACTTTTGTATGAAAATTTACATCATACCCATTAAAAATAAACGCATAATAACAAAAGCAGTTGATAAAAATTTTATGTGAGCGTACCCAGTTGGGACCTAGTTAAATTAAAATGTTTAGCCCATTTGTAACCCATTAGCCCAGTACAAAACACAGCTGGGGTCCAGGTGGACTTGCTATCTGGGTAGTTTTAAAATGTCCTTTTCTAAGATAACAACTTTTTTAAACAGCTGCGATTCATGGGCAGAGGAGTATAGGCATATTGAACTTGATGAACGAATGTTTTGATGAAGTATTAATAATAAAACTTCCGTATGATTCTATTAATTAACACTTAAGGACCTTTATAACATGCTGATGGTGCAACAAATTTTACTATTGCTAAGCTTAGGAGTATCATTTTGTTGCTGTCTACTCCACAGTCTGCGAATGTAAATGTGAGTTTTTTTTATTACAGTAGGCCTACTGGTAATTTACTACACGCAAATTGGTGGTTTATTCCAATACCCTGCCAGAGGTCTGTGGTGTGGCTAGGGGGGAGGGGGGCAACCCGCCTCGGGTTTCAGCATTCTGGGGTGACATCATTTTGAAAGGAATTTACACAAAAACTGCATAAAATCTTGTCTCCGCTGCAACAGTTTCGGCACTAGATAGTAGATTTTATCTGTGGTAAATTTTGAAGGTTTCGAGTAGCGAATTAGTAGCCTACTGGGTAATGGTGGTTGGTAAGTTAAAGGCGAAACGTTTTGGAGCAGCCATTTTGAACTAGAAGACGTATAGCCTAAAAACGGTAAAAGAAAGGGGGGCCGATTCCAATTCAGTTTTTTTTCTTTTGTTTTGGCTAACAATAGAACAAAATTGATCTTTGTCGCCTGAAGAGTCCCTTGAGCAAGGACGAAACGTGTCGCGACGGCTCAAATCCACTTATTGTCATATTGTCATTAAATCATTATTCATTTTGCAACACATTGTCCCAAGTGCTCTTGTCTGGAACCCCCTTAACTGAATTTGGTTTACGCTCACCTAGTTAGTGGTTTGAGCACTCTCGGTTTAGGAATCTGTTGACTATGACTCTTGTCTTAGCCTTTCTCGAAATTAATAAAATATATATGTATATTTCGGTTGGTGCTTAGATGTCTTTTAGTTGCAAGAAAGGAAAATTTGACCGGTGTTTCAACCGGCTTGACCGGCCGGTCGAAGAATCTTGACCAGACCGGCAACCCGACCGGCCGGTCGACCCGGCCGGTTTCCATCTCTGATTTGTGAGCTATTTATGCTTATTCTTTTTGGTGTTAGGTAGTAGGTATGGTCATAACCAACTGATCATATTTCTCCGTTGTGCAGTGTTCTCAGTAAATGGGTAGATTAGCAACGTACTGTAATTTACCGGAACGCAAATCGTAAATGTAATTCAAATGCTTCTTGCCAATAAAAATGACCCAACGCAAAACCGAATATTTGGGTAAAAATGATGTGAATAATACCTTGCAATACACAAAATTAGTTGCTGGAAAAAATAATTCACTTGTTTGCCGCTACTTCTAATGACGTCATAAAAGATGACGTCATTTCACCCCCCAATGTTTTTTTAGGAGGCGCCACTGATGCCTATACAAGAAAATTTTAACAACCGGTTTCCTAAATTTAGCGACCAGTTAATAGGAATCGGTGCAAATTGGTAATAATAACTAATAGCAAATAGCATCACTGGGAATATCTCGAGACAAATGTGAAGTGGGATTGCAAAAACTGCAAGTATTTTCTAGCTAAAATGTTCATTCATTCATTCTTTTTTTTATTCTTGAACACCACAACAAAATACCAAATGCATAGTAACACAATAATAACACGTAGAGTCAGGAAAAGGAAGTAGCGACTCAACGTCAGACGTTAAGACATTCAGAGGTTATTGAAGACAAAAAGAGATTTTTATTTGCATGGTTGCTACACCTGTCATACCAGTTTAAGTACATTGTACGTCTAATCAATCACACTCGTCAACGTACACGCAGGCAAACAAGATGGAAGTAAAACTAACGGCTGGAGTAGTTGTTCGAATGATTAATAAAGAGAAAAGAGAGGGCCAGTGACCAGTGCAAGGCCAGGGGCGGTTACCTAGGTGGTCAATGGGTGGCGCAACCGGCCCAAAACTATGTTTAGCTCAACGGAGCAAGGTGAGGAAAGAAAAACCACCCTGAAAATGAAACCTCACCGGGTCCGGAAACCCTTTCAAGTAGCACCTGGCCGTAGCATCAAGACAATAACAATTTTGCAATCGATTCATATGCATCAAAATAAGTTTACACAACATAAAGCAATACGAGTCACACCATCCACATTGCGTCTAAACAAATAGCTGGTACAAAGTACCGTAACTTATGATCTCTTCGATATCTCAGTCAGAACGAAGGTATACCCATGAGAGGAACTAAATTTGTGTCTATGCAATGTTGAAGATGTGTATCTCAGATCAGTTTTGCAGAGTCCGGTGTTACTAAACTTAAAAGGCAATGGCTTTAGTAACTTTGCTGTGCGAGCTACTGGAATTCACCAGCAAGCAGTTAATTGCCTACATGTATCATGAAAGCAATTTTAAGTTCTAGTACATCATTACCAAGTCATCAGGGTTTGTACCGAGGTTTAGCACCCCAGGACTCTGCCAAAGCGTTTAAGTAGAAGTCAGAAATAGTAATGTAATAACAAAAACAAAAATAATACAGACAAAAAAAAGTAAATTACAACAAAAGACAGATAACGAAAACAAATAAGGACAATAGAAGTTATTTTTATAGGGGAAGCAATAAGATTCAAGTAAGAAATAGATCAGGGACAATCGTTTCATGGAGTATAATTAAACATGCCCTAGCAAAATGTTATGTATGTGATGGTATTCTGTTTTGATGTCAAATAGATCTGAACCAAGAATTGATAGACATAATACCTAGCCATCGAGATCAATAACCAGCTTAAGAGAATTGTACGTATTTAAAGTTCAAGTCGATAATTTACCAGACAACTTCAGTTTTTGTTGCCAAGCCCAGTTGAAGGTACACAGTGCGTAGCCACCATCATCCAATCCTGCGAAGTGCTGGGGTTATAGACTCGAAGAAAAACCTGAAAGGAAAAGAATAAAGCAGGAGAAAAAAATAATTAAATTGAAGAAAAAAAAATGCAGATTTTAGAGGACATAGAAATGGAATTCTAAGCCTAGTGACGGCAACACAATATAATCTTTTAGCATACTTCGACCAGTTTATACCGACCCAGAAGCCAAAAAAAACTTTCCGAGTTTTCTAGGAGTTTCATTATAACCACCAAGCAGAAATACTTTTTGGGACTAGCCCTGTCCAATAGTGTAACAAGATGAGCAAAACAGCACTATAACTTTACTCATAAACCGCAAACAATGCCCTAGAAATCAGACTTGTATTAAAAGTTTTTTTACTTAAGTTTTTTCGCATTTTTAAATTAAATGATGCTATCGTGAGATCCTAGGACTTGAAAGAAGTTGGTACTTTACTTCAGAGGGCTGGGCCACGGTGAGAGATAGATTGTTGGCACATCTTGGTTGAACAGAACTTTGAAATTATTTTAGAATTGTTTCTAATATTATATTGCAAATGATTAGTGACAAAGATTTTGCTAAATAATGAAGGATTTTTGTTTTTGCTCTGCTTAAACATAAATACAGCAATATCACAGTAAATAGTTTATTTCACGAGCAACGCAAAAAGCATAAAATATATCAAGTAAACAAACAATAAAATAAGCAGCGCATACTCATCAGGAGGCTACGAGTGACCGAAGTCTTCGAGCAGTAGACCCCCTGAGTGATAATACAGAAAAAAAAGCATAACATTCATGGTAAAACAAACAACAACTTCACAAAGTCGGCATTGAACAAATGAGCCGCCTCCCCTCAGATACGCTGTTGTTTAAAGTTACGCAGATGAGCAACAAAACAATAATGAAACGTTTTACATAGAACCTAATATTGTTGAATCAAGAAATTTTGAAGTTGTTTTTTGAATTGAGAAAAAGGCATATTTTTTAAGTTCAGTGGTAAGTTATTCCAAATACTTATCCCCTGGTACTTAAAGGATCGCTGTAATTTTGCAGTTTTAAAGGGAGGATTGTTGTAGTTCTTACGGGTAACACTTCTGGTATTATAAGAATGGGTGTGAGAAGATTGTTGGAACACATGTTTAAAAGGCTTTGGGAGATCATTTTTGGTGTATTGGAACATTAATTTGGCAGTTCAGTTTCAAATCTGTAGAGGTCATCTAGCTTTAAGATACCGCACTTAAAGTAGTTGGGTGAAATTCTTTGGATTTTTCTGACATTGGCTATGGCTCTAATTGCACTATTTTGAAGTGTTCTTAATCTATTCTTGTAAGTTGAGCACGTAGAACCCCAGATAGTAATAGCATAAAGTACATGTGGTTGGATTAGAACATAATAAAGCAGAAGCAACGTTTCCAGTGGAAGGGATTTTTTTAGTTTCCAAAATACTCCCACTCCACTTGCAATTTTCTTCTCTAAATTTTTGATATGATTTATAAAATTTAGTTGATTATCTACAGTAATTCCTAAATATTTGTAAGACGTAACCACTTTTATAATTTTCCATTTATCATTGGGTTAAAAATAATATTACGAAAGTGAGTGTAAGGAGAGATAAGCATGCAGGCTGTTTTATTAAAATTTAAGATTAATTCATTTGAGTCAAGCCAAACTTTAAGGTCAGATATGTTTTTACAAACTTTTCCTTCAAGTTCACTTAAACACTGATCGTGAACAATCATACATGTATCCTCCGCATAAAGACTTGGAGTACGATCGAGACAGTTTGGAAGATCATTGACGTAAGTAAGATATAACAGGGGTCCTAAAATGGATCCCTGAGGCACCCCAATATTAATCTGTTGTAGAGAAGATTTTACTTCATTTAAATAAACATATTGCTTTCTATTCAAAAGATAGTTGGAAATTAGTTTATTTACAATACCGCAGATACCGTAATAATCTAGTTTCTTTAGTAACTTTTTGTGACAAACGGTATCAAATGCTTTCCTCAGGTCGACCACTATTAAGCTAGAGAAAAGTTTTTCGTTCATTGCATCATAACAACTAGTAACTGTATCCAGCAGAGGTGGAGTCGAGGACACAAGGCTCGAGGCCAAGGCCAAGGACACAAAAAAAATCCGAGGCCAAGGACAGCCTTTCCGAGGACAGACACTCTCGAGGCCAAGGACAGGAATGCTCGAGGCCAAGGACCAAGGACACAAGCGCAAGTGCTCTCCAAAAAAAAGGTCTTCACAAAAATTTTTCAGGGAATCTCCACAAAAAAACGCTTTCCAAAATATTTTTCAAGCGCTCCACAAAATTTTAACAACTCAAAAAATAGTGCTGTCCTCGAGCCGAGGACAGGCCAATTTTCGAGGACTTGAGGCCTCGAGGCCAAGGACTTCAAAATGTGTCCTCGAGGACGTCCTCGAGGCCAAGGACGTCCTCGAGGACTCCACCTCTGGTATCCAGTAGAGCATGAACTGTCGAATGTTTTTGCCGAAATCCATATTGGTGGGGTTGAATGATATCATTTTTTTCAAAAAAAGAGTTCAATCTTTTCAATAGTAATTTTTCAAAGACTTTTGATAAACATGGTAGTACAGATATGGGACGGTAGTTGTTCACGTCAGTGGTAACACCCGCTTTTTAAATAGGAATCACCTTGGCGATTTTCATTCTATCAGGAAAAATGCCTAATTGATAGGAATGATAACAAATAATAGCTAGATAAGGAACGTATAGGGGCCGCAATCTTTAGAAAAAAAGAGGGTAAATCTTGATCCGGGTTTACTTTCGTTTTTAGTGTGAATATTGTGTTATAAATTTCATTAGGGGTTGGAGGATCTAACATCATGGAAGATTAGTTACGGTTAGATAGATATCTCAGATAATTTTGGGAGTTGGAATTGATTTGATTGGCTAAAAGAATACCAATAGTTGAAAAATGTGAATTGAAAATTTCGAAGATTTCGTTTGTTTCTTCAATTTGTGTACCTTTGTATATGAGTTTAGGTATTTCGTGTGTGACCTGTTTTTTCCCCATTAGGGAGTAGTGTGCAGAGAACGTTCCACGTCCTTTTTGGGTTATTCTTGTTAGTTTCAACTTCATTGTGATAATACATTTTTTTCGAAAGTTGTTTTATTTTATTCAACGTATTAGAATACATTTTAAACTGATCCTTTCCCAAGGAGTTACCATTTAGAATTGAGTTTTGTATAGCCATTGTTTGAGGCGAATAGAAATAAGTAAACCTTTGGTCAACCACGGCTTAGCTTGCTTTCGCTTTTGTGACCGACTAGCAATCTTAATAGGTGCCTGTTTTGTTATCACATTGCGTACTACTGAGAGGAATTTGGTAAATGAGGAATTTAAATCCATTTCAATGTTTGAGAAAATATTCACAAAATGCATATTCAAAGAATCTTGTGAATCCTCACAAATTTTTTTTTTATCAAAATTCTTAAGGTCAAAATATTTCTGTGTTTCTTTTTTCGATTGTTGTTGGTCTAGAATGGATATAGAGCAGAGAACGCATGGTGATCGGAGATTTTGTATCGCAAAACCGCAGGGGTCACCTCATAACAAGCACGAAAGGCTAGCGTTGCTTTTAACCATGTTTACATATTTCAAGCCAATATTATTGTCACTTCCAAAAGTGTTAAGATTTAAATCACCTAATATGTAGCAATGTTTGTTGTGAAGTGTCAGTTCTTGAAGATTATTATTAAGCACGGACAAGAATTGTTTAACATTCAAATTATTCGGGTGTCAATAAATAACTCCAATTATGCGTTTAACTTTATTAACTGTTAGTTCAATCCAGAGGTCCTCACAACCTTGAATATTAAGGTTGTATTTATGTATAATTTCAAATGAACAGGAACTTGAAATATACATTCAGACTCCACCTATCATCGTCGGAGAAGGTTTGCGCATAAATTCGTACCCATGCATGTTTAAACTTTGTAAGAGTTCATTTTAAGTCTAACTTCGCTTAAACAAACTAAATAAAGTTCATTAGTTCAACTGGTGGGGCAGAAAACTTTTTTTGCCAACATTTCGATAGGCTATGCTCATGGCATGTACTACCTATCTTCGTCAGAGCTAGAATGAAAGCTAAAAAACAAGCATTTATTCGGCTACGCTAGAATGAAAGAAAAATCTAGAAAGCTACGCTAGAAAAATCAGGGCTAGAATGAAAGCAAATTCCCTAGCATTTATTTGGCTACGCTACTTCAAACTACATGACGTAATATTATTGTTTTTTACACTCCGCAAGTTTGTCAGTTTTTCGCTTCCAATTTGTTATAATTTTTGTGTTAATTTATGATTCGTTTGTGACGTAATTTTTGCATCTATCGTATGCTTGTTTTAAGCTTTCATTCTAGCCCTGACGAAGATAGGTAGTACATGCCATGAGCATAGCCTATCGAAACGTTGCCAAAAAAAGTTTTCTGCCCCACCAGTTGAACTATTGAACTTGATTTAATTTATATTCCTGGTGACAACAATTGAGATGTTTCGCTTAAACAAATTACTTTAGGGGAAAATGGGAGAGTAAGCAATAATTCATTTAGATTATTGTGGTGTTTATTTAGTGAGGTTATATTGAGATGCATAAGAATTAAAGAATTATTAGAGCAAAAACTACGAGGCAATACATTGCAATCGAGTAAGCGACAGGGGGCAAAATTCGAATACATTACATCAGTTGTTTTATCAAGTAATCTCTCAGCATTATTGTTGCTTTCAAAGTTGTTAGTAAACCGAGTTAGGTCAATTGAAGGCAAGGCAGCATTTGAAACTGCTGTCAAAGAAATGGTTCAAAATCAAAAAAAGTTGCAAGCGACAAAGGTTACTGAAGCAGGTGCAATTAGTGCACAGTTGAAAAACGTAATTTGCATATAACCTAAATTGCGCATTAAAGCTCTCCTAGTTTTAGACGTACTATGTTCAAGTCCAACCAAACTCCACTGGAACGTAATTGTGCAACTGTATGGTAATATATACAATTATACATACACTAAAGAATGGCATTTATCACATTTGTAAGTAAAGAAAAATAAATGAATAAATAAAAGAGCAAATTTAACCGGCGATTTTTAGTTCATTACAACACCTATCAAAAAAGTCCGGCAGTCTATCTATAGGACAGTCAATTTTTAAAAGAAGAATCTCCTGGTAGGGGAATCTTTCTTTGATTGACGTAGAGAGCATATTCGCCATTTTCAGCCCGCCATGATGTTTTCTGCTGATTTTTTTTACTTGAATAAAATGAGGCATTAACAATTTTTTTTGTTCCAAAAACTTTTTTGGTAGGTGATGTGTGACAAATAGCAACGGTTTACCTTCAAGCTTTCTTGCTCTGTTGTATGTTTTAAGCCGTTTCAAGTTTCCAAAAATATTATGTTTAGTCGTCGCATTAGCCAATTTAACTATTATTGGTCTAATTACCTTTTTTCCGTTCTTTATCACTAATCTTTTAGGTAGTCGATGTATTTCTTCTATTTCCACATCGTCAGGGTCCATTTTAAGCGCATCGCATGAAAAGTGATCAAATTTTTCTGCCGTCTTTTGTCTCGTTTCCCATGCACATTCTTGATCTTCTTCGATGCCGTGAACTGGAATATTCATTCTTTTCTGATAGCTTTCTTGCATTATGGCCACTTTCTCAAAGTCTGCTTTGAATTTTTCCTATTCAAGAAACCTGTGATTAACAGTCTCAAATTTCTCTTCGGTATTCCTTGCTAGTTCAAAATATTTTTTTTCAAGTTTAGCTTCATAGTTATCCAGACGTTCGTTAAGTTTTGTAAAGTTACTGGTTATTTCAGTCATAAAACTATCAAGTTTTTCTTCAATTGAGAACGCCATTGCTGCGCTGTAATTGGTGCACTTATTGCGAAACTGCTGCAGCTTCCTAGAAGTCACGCAACTTTGCTGAAAAACACGTTCGTCTTTGACTGCAAACTAAGCAAACTGAAGGATTTTTATTTTTGCTCTGCTTAAACATAAATACAGCAATGTCACAGTAGAAATATCATACAGTAACATCACTCCATGCAAAACCATTGTGACGTGCGTCCGCATTTTTTGAGAGGTAAAAGCAGAGCTGGTTTTGTTTTGACATCATAATAGTGACATGGTGAGCGGATGAGGATAACGCCAGAAGATAGGAATTGTTTTGAAATTACACGTGTGTTTTCTTGGCTTGACGACTTTACCGTCTTCATCCTTTTTTGCGCCCCTAAACGTTAGAAGGCAGCATTTTTCCCCTCTGCATTACTCCAGATATATCGCCTTCTAGCTCCTTTCGTAGAGTTCGCGATTAGTCTTGATGAAATTGTCAGAATTAGTTTCGATGAAACCGTCAAAGCTCAGGCTTTGACTGGCTATAATTTTGAGTCACTTTCTTATGACGTCACAAAGTAGTACGTTTAAAAAAACAAAAAAATGAAAATTTTCTTACATAAGCAACCTTTAGTTACTTGGGGTTTTGCTCGCAGCTGGAGCCCAACATTTAAAGTTTGTTCACACTTGGTTCGTATCGTTAACTAACTATCCTGCAAATTTTGTTTTAATAGCTTAACGTTTAACGAAAATATCCTTGATTGTTTGCTTTGTCGTTGCAAAATTCGTCTTGAATTACACTTGTATGCAGTGATTGTGTTATTGCTTAGGCTTATCACCAAATAGACTGTGACATCATCATGAAGTAGGAATCGTGAACCATTTCAACTTCTGATCAAAAAAAAAGCTTTCATGGACCGTATGAGTTATCGTTTCTCGGTACAGACGTACAGTGAGTGTCATGATAAAACTTTAATTTAGCTGCGATGTTTTTGCCCAATGCTAGTTATTTTCTTCTAAGGGTAGAGGTATTGAGTTAATACCATTTATTGCATGTTTAAATGGGTTGGCTATAAGTCACTTTTTTGAAGTCTTGTCCCCCTTGAATAGTTATTGGTCTTCACCTCAAATCCGCGAAAAATTGTGGTTTACATTTTACCTATGACGAAGATGTAGACCTTTGTTTAAATTTTTTTATTTAAGTTCATCTCATATCCGCTAAAAATTGCAATTTTTGTAAAGTAAATAAACATCGTTTTTTCTGTGTTTTTTTTTCAACTCAAATTCAGGAGAAAATACGGTTCTTAAATAATTCTGTTTTGCGTTTCTACTTGGAAAATATGGCAACCGTTAATTTGAGCAAAAATAGAGCGGCGCAGCGAGAATTTTGCTGAGAAAAAGGGGGGCTTAAACCAAGTTTAAAAAACTTAATCAAAACCATCTCATTTACGCGACGCGCTGAACTGGTGCAACTAAGCGATTCTCATTTAAACTGGAACAACTAAGCATGTCACATACAGGGGTCGGGTGGTAGGCAGTCGCCGCCCGACGCCATGTGGTCACTTTGTGCAATGTTTGTGATTTTTCGCAAAAAATAGCTATTCTAATGTCTTTTGAATACAGTTATGCATGTTTTTAGAATAAATTGATGGAAAAAAGTCTTTACCGAATTTTAAGGTAGTTTTTGGCCGATTTGTAGTTGAGGACCCTGAGAAAAAAAGGTTTTGTCAAATGTTTGGGTAGTTTGAGAGCAAAATTTGGTTGCGGGTCCAACGATTTCCAGAAGTCACATTAGGGATCTCAAATAGATCTTTAAGATCGCAGGCCGGATACAGCCCAAGGGATATAGCTTGCCGACTCCTGTTACAGTGGCGTACGCAGGATTTTCAAAAGGGGGGGAAGGGGAGGTGCGTAGCCAGAAATTTGGAAAGGAAGATAAAAACCAGGAGAAAAAGATGAAGACCAAAAAAAAGGCCTTTACTCAGATTCAGCCCGTTTTCCTGCCCAGGTTTTCTGCTCAAATTCCAAAGAGTAGTGCCATGGCTCAATTTTCAGTACTATTCTGAGGTATTCAAACATTACTGGCGACCCAAGGAGGGGGGTTATGGCACAATGCCCCCCCCCCCAAATACGCCCTGGCCCTGTTCTACGCAATAGTTAGCAACAGATGCAGGCATAGTCAAGAATTTATAATGGAGTGTTGAGCCGATATCAGAGCTTATAGTGATTACTGCATGATCAGAGAGCGTAGCTTATTATACAGGCCCGGCGCCACGGAGGGGCATTCCGGGGCCGTTCCCCCCCAAATGACTGCTTGTGCCCCCCCCAAGCGAGGACTGTGTCCCGAAGAAATTAACCAGCTCGGGGCTACAGGAGTGCAAATCGAGGCCTGAGCCTCCCAAAATAGTGATTATTGCCCTAGAATTATCGCCCTAGAATTGCTTGCGCTGGCGGAGTTGGAGTTGGTAATAAAGAAAATTTTAAGAGCTTGTCTTTTTTTTCTCCGTTGTTATGAAACACATTTATTATATTCTAGGTTTAGAGTTTTGAAGCTTGATGACATGATTAAAATGGAATTCGCTAAATTTATTTTTAAGTACAGCAATAACATGTTACCAAATCCTTTCAACAACTATTTCATCAAACTCGAAAACATACACAACTACAATACTAGACAAAAAAGTAGAAATGAGTACTTTCAAACTTATTTCGGCACTGAAACAGGAAAAAAAAACGTTGCATTATTTCGGTTTAAATGAGTGGAAAAGTATTCCGCAAGAATATCGTCAATGCTCATTTACAAAATTTAAAAAATTTTGTAAAATAAGCTATTAAACAATTACAATTAATGTGCTTAACTACGAGAAATATCAGACCGTCGCTTTTGTGATATTATTTACTTTTTATCGCTATTTTTGTACTTTTTTTTGGTTCTGCTGTACTTTCGATGTTTGTGACACTATTCATACAGTATCTCTATTTTAATCAATTGTTTTCTTTTGAATTACTAAAGTAGCATTCGGTAATTTGCACGTACAGTTTCGAGCAGAAATATGATTGCTGAATAAGAGTGGTTTCTGGCACCATCTGGTCTACCGGGCATGAAAATCAATACTGTGGGTGGGCTGGCCTACTGGCTGTTCTTCCGGTTGGAGGCACACAATTGGCATGGCGCTAATTTGTTGCCTTTACGTTTCGCTCGGCTGGGGGCGCCGAGCGTCCTCGGGGGCCGGGTTGGGGGAAGTCAAGCGCTCCTCCGGTGCTGGTACGGACAGTGCATATCGCAGATTAGTTACTACAAAATGAGTATCAGGGGAACGGAGTAAATTGAGTGAGTCATCGCTGATTGTGGCGTCATGGTGATCTTGCGAGCTAGGGCTGGTTCCGCAAAACGTGAAAAATCAATTGCTTTGCTGTGATGTGGCGGGAGAACGTGGCTAGGTCATGTATAGTGGAAAAAGAAATCGGCAATAGGGCAACATTTGCTGAGCACTTTTGGTTGGGGATCGATGCACTGGTGGCGGTGTATCGCCATCCGAGCGGTTGATGGCGTTTGTGTGGGCATTGGTGAACCAACTTTCAGCAATCGGCTGTCTACGATGGCTATTGACATGTTTTAAAGCAGTGGATTCTTCCCAGTTAATGCGATGATCAGACAACATGGGGTGTTCACATGGGGCGGATTTTTCTGGTTCCGCATTTTTGTGGGCTCTTTTGTGTTCTGCGGCACGACCTTTTGGACCCCGTTTCGTTTACCCCGCATGCACGGGCTCACGGTCAGCGCAAGGTGTCTTGTAAACTGGTCGACTCTTTTCATGCTCTGCAGTGGGATCTTTGGGTGAGGTGGGAATGTTACCAATGGTTTTGGCCGGCTTCGTCGCGGCTTTCTCACCAGCTTCGGTGAGAGTGCGACCGATGCGTTCTGAAGTGCCCTGCGCATGGGGTATGGAGGTGAAGTACTTGGGATGCTGTGTTGTGTTCAGTTGTTGGACCTTGGGGATGGGGTGGGGGTGCCGTAGAGGGAGGCCATTGGGTTGTAGAGCAAGCGGAGCGTGGGTGGCTTTGTGTCGTGCATCTGCTGGGGTGGTGTTGTGTGTGTTGGCTCTGTCGTGTGGTATCTTGGTGGCTGCGGGTTTCTGGTGCTGGGAATGGTGAGAATCGGGGTAAGGGTGTCTGTCTGTGTGCGTGGGTTCGCATAATTTGATAGTTTTGATAATGTATAATTTGACTATGGTACGGCCAAGATATTTATATTATTTTGTCTGCGATATCTGCTGTTTGTGCTGGTGTTGGAGGAGTGCTCGACGCTCCTCCGGCTCGGCTTTTGGGGGTGCTCGGAGTTTTCGGCTGGGCGAGGCGTCGGGGTGGTGAGTTGGCGTTGTGCTAGTCGTGTGCCTTTTGCCGGGGGGGGGGGGCAGTTGGTGAGCTGGCCTGCCTATAGTATCAATATGATTGCTGTTGTACTTATTACAATCATACCTTATACAGCAACCTTCGGCTATTATTTTTTCTTCACTGCTTTAACTGCCATAAAGTGAGATACGTAGGCCTATCAAACTGGTTAAAAAATTAATGTTTTGAAAATATTGTTTTCATTTTGTACATTTTTAATTATTTTCAAAACAAGGAAAAAAGAAAAAACGACGTGGTGTTGATATTGCATATTCGGGTTTATGCTGCAGAGTGTGTTTGAAATTCCAGAAATTTATATTCAAAATCGCACAGTGCTTGTGCTTTAGATCCTCATATTCTTCTTTCTAAAGGCTGCAATGTATATTTTGACTATCGTACGGCCAAGATATTTATTTTATTCTATTCCTTATCTATGATTGTCTGAAATTCTTTTTTTTTTTTTTTTTGGCGTAACTTCAGTGTTCGTGCTTGGTCCAGTTGACCTAAGAGTCTATTAATGCGTAATTATCGAAATTCCGGAAATCTGGAGAAGTTGGTGGTCCTAATTTTGGGTTATGACTGAAAAAAAATTTTTTTAAAGGTTGATGTCTTTCAGATTTGCTTGATGTAATATGAACAGTCATCTACTGCCTTAGTATGTAGTCGATTTGGAAGCTGAGTCAATGTGTGCTTGGGTTTGTTTTGTTATATCGATTGGTTTCAAAACACGATTGAATTTAGACAAACTGAAAAATGCATTGTTATGGCTTTTGGATTGTTTGCGTGTAACTGCAGTCATTGTCTTGATTATCCAATTGTTATTCGGGTAAATAGCGGAAAAAAGTTTGTTTTTTTACTATATACAGTGTTGCCAAAATTGTTTTTTTCAGATTATTACTTAGTTTTATTTCTGTCAATCCAAAATACAAGAATTTAATTCAGTCTTTTTTCAATGTTATTGCTGTTTAAGAATATGACTTTATACTAAATTATGACTGACTTGCCTTCTTTAATACAAAACAAGTTGAGCTTTGAACAATGTTCAGTGTCTAAATAATTCAATTTTTTAATCAAGCAAAAGTCAGTTTTTTTTGTTTTTTTTATTTTGTGTATGTGTGTTTTTTTCTAAATATTTAGTGAAAGCTGGCAACACAGTTATTGTTACCTTTACATTGTTAATGATATTTGAGTTTTTTATGTTCAATGACAAGCTTGAATTTATGCCGGTAACTGTTAAGTGTTGCTAATAGGTGCAGTTGACCTAGATGACCGCATGGTCTTATCGCTGTTTCCTGCCTGCTTACTTTTAAGCCTATGGTGAAATAAACTTGACTTGACTTGAGAATTCGTGAGCAAGAGCTGTTTTTTTGTAATTTTTGTGGATTCACACCGGATTTCATGAAACTTCGCATATATTTTGGGATAAAGGCTTTTTTTTGGTCTTCACTTTGGAATTCGTTAAAACTTGCAAGATTTTTGAGATTACAACCAGAATTTGTGGAAATTTTGGAATTGAAGATCTTTTTCTTTTGGTCTTCACCTTTTTCGTTTGATCCACACTCTCAAATTCATATAAATAAAGTTCTCGTGCCCCCCAAAAATTTATTTATTCCCCCCCAGTCACGCTATTCTGGCGCCGGGTCTGTCATTATAGCCGTTGGAAGTCAATTGGGAAAATTAAAATTCACGTAAAAGGAGATATTATTAACTACCAAGCAGAGTTGTAAACGGGCCAACTACTTTAGGCCTGAACCCGGACCGAACATAAAAATATAAGCCCGAGCCCCGAACCCGGTCCAAACCTGAAAACTAACTTGAAGCCCAAATCGTGCCCGAATAAACCCGAAAGTTAAGGTTGGTCTGAAAAATTTAGCAATGTTGTCAAGTTATTTTGATTGCATTTTTGTGCACCTAAGACAAAAAGCACGTCTCAGACCAGAATTAAGCCCGAAATTTTGTCAACTTTAGGCCCGAACCCGACCTGAAAAGCCCGGCTCGACTTACAACTCTGCTACTACGCGATAATTTACTCTTTAGGCCATTGAACTTTTTTTTAGATCGCTAGTTGTAATGAATATTTTTTAAGCAGGTTAGTCATACGGTTAACTAAAAACTTTCATAATGATGTCACAGTCTATTTGGTGATAAGCCTAAGCAATAACACAATCACTGCATACAACTGCAATTCAAGACAAATTTTACAACGACAAAGCAAACAATCAAGGATATTTTCGTTAAACGTTGAGCTATTGAAACAAAATTTGCAGGATAGTTAGTTAACGATACGAACCAAGTGTGAACAAACTTTACATGTTGGGCTCGCGCTGCGAGCAAAACCCCAAGTAACTAAAGGTTGCTTATGTAAGAAAATTTTCATTTTTTTGTTTTTTTAAACGTACTACTTTGTGACGTCATAAGAAAGTGACTCAAAATTATAGCCAGTCAAAGTCCGAGCTTTGACAGTTTCATCGAGACTAATTCTGATCCCATGCGAACTCTACGAAAGGAGCTAGAAGGCGATATATCTGGAGTAATGCAGAGGGGAAAAATGCTGCCTTCTAACGTTTAGGGGCGCAAAAAAGGATGAAGACGGTAAAGTCGTCAAGCCAAGAAAACACACGTGTAATTTCAAAACAATTCCTATCTTCTGGCGTTATCCTCATCCGCTCACCATGTCACTATTATGACGTCAAAAACAAAACCAGCTCTGCTTTTACCTCTCAAAAAATGCGGACGCACGTCAAAATTGAGTAATATTACTGTATGATATTTATACTGTGACAATGTCTTTAAATAAAAGTTGATCAATTGTTAGTATTTCATATTTTTGTCTGATAGGCCTTGTCACGGTGTCCAAAATTGTGTTGTCTCGTGATACCCATCGAGGTACCTCTTGAAAATTTTTTTACAAGTAGAGTTTTAATGCCTGATTAATGATTGATTTGTCTTCCGTTGCAACCAGGTGCCGTTTTTAAGATATACCGCTTTTAATCGAACGCGGATGAATATTTTAAAATCATACGCTTGAATAATTTTTTTTATTATTGGTGTTGCCGTGAAATAATTCACAAATTTCCAACAAAGATATTTTTTATCTTTCTTTGAATGTAAAAATTCAAAATATGATAAATTTAAACTAAATAATTAATCATGGGTAAGTTTTTTGCTAAAAAGTTTGCATAATTAAAGTTTTAGCTTGAGTTTTTTTGTGTTAAATTTTAAACATGGAAACTTGCTTTGAAGTCACGTGACCGTCGTCACTTGGCAGCTGATTGTTATGATATAAAACTTCAAAACAATTTTTTACGACAAAATATCGGTAACCATTAATGAAGAAATTGTTTCTTGCAAAAGGTCGAAAAATAAACGAACTACCTTATGAATTACACCACGTGTTTGTTATGATGATAGCCTACCCACAAAAAGCAGCCTAATACCATAATCGTTAAACTGCTTCGAAGATTACCGATAAGCTTTAAGGAATATCGATAGCCTACGGCAGTCGGTAACTGTGGGTATACCGGTCATCAGTCCACAACGTTTTATTCCAATCGAACTAAACCACATCGTCAATTCTAATAAATTATTAATTTACAATGTTTTAAGACTACAGTAGTTTACTGCGAAGTTTCAACATAAAGCAATAGGCCTACACTTTCGTAAATATAGCAAACTACAGCTTAAGTAAACTGTGCTCCTTTTCAGCAATTTCATGAGAGTCATCTCTTGTTTTGGGTTATTTGTTGGTTTAACTCCGGTGACTGTTTCAAGTGCTTAAGTGTGGCAGAACAGACATTCGAGAGTTGATAAGCCAACGAGCTAGGGCTAGGCTAGTTAGTTTCGAGGAGTGAAAGCCTATTAGTATTTCTCAAAGCAGTTATTGTATTCGGCTACTTTTTGTGGGTAGACGACTATCATCATAACTGACATGTGGTATAATTCATGAGGTACTTCATTTGGTTTTCGACTTTTAACACGAAATAATTTCGTCATTAGTCCTTAAGGATATCGGTATTCAACTATGAAAAATTATTTTAAAGTTTTGTGTTCGTAACGATTAGCTGCCAAGCGACGACGGTCACGTGACTTCAAAGCAAGTTTCCATGTTTAAGATTCAACACAAAAAAATTCAAGCTAAAACTTTAATTATGCAAACTTTTTAGCAAAAAACTTACCCATGATTAATTATGTAGTTCAAAATTATAGTATTTTACATTTTTACATTCAAAGAAAGATAAAAAATATTCTTGTTGTAGTTTGTGGATTATTTCACGGCAACACCAATAATAAAAAAAATTATTCAAGCGTATGATTTTAAAATATTCATCCGCGTTCGATTAAAAGCGGTATATCTTAAAAACGGCACCTGGTTGCAACGGAAGACAATTCAATCATTAATCAGGCATTAAAACTCTACTTGTAAAAAATTTTTCAAGAGGTACCTCGATGGGTATCACGAGATCTCTTTTCTAGACGTTTTTTCTGCTAGCGTAACAAGGCCTATGATGTCTGTGATTTCACTGTTGCGGTTTCGACCACATGCTAACCTATTGAATTTGTCACACATTTTCTGTAACTTGTTTGTAATTTTTGTGTTACCATAGCACCAACTGGAGATGTAGTACTGCAAGTGACTGCCCATTAGGGTCCATTGAAAAAAAAACAAAACTATGGCCCGTATTCTAAGAGAGGACTTGAGCAGCAGGTACAGCTCAAGCTCTGCTTGGGCTCAAAATCGGTATTCTAAGAAAAATTTCAAGTACCACTTTCAAGCTCAGCTTGGGACCTACTTGGGAGCTTTGAAGTTCAGCTTGAACCGGTGTGGTATTCTAAAAGCGAACTTGAAATGAAAATTTGTCAAGCTGGACTTGGAAATTGCCAAAATCTCGAGCCACCTTAGGGGTAGCCTTGAGCTTACTCTTCACTGAAAAATTGGTAATAAACCTTTTGATTTCGGGTGAAATTTTTATAATATAGGCCTAGATTTCAGAATAGTGGTTATGTTTTGGCCAGGCCGAAAATAGCCTATGATGGTTTCGAGACCTTAACGGCATGTAGGCTACCGGTAACCTAATTGAATCAGTTGCGGTAAAAGTTTGCAGTGAATCGGTACGGTAGCCTAACTTTTCAAGCTAGCATTTAATAGCAGAGAAAAATAGGCCTAACTGGTAGATTACTAAGCTTAACAATAAACATAAATCAATTGGGCTGCAAACAATAGCTTTGCTTGAGTTGCACGTCAGGCGTGTGATCCGTTGCATTTGATACGTTAGTGCAATTCGGTACCGGTAGCCTAGGCCTATTTGAACAGAATTCTAGAAACGCGTTACGCATGTTACTGTTGCTCACTTACCGGTCTCCCGATAACTACGGTAGTTCAAGGATAAATTTAAGTATGAAATAGCCTAGTAGTTTTTTTAACTGTAGTACCGGTAGCTAACCCACCGGTATGGCTTATTAATTGGTGAGATGATTTATATTCTTTTTAATAGGCTTGCTGAAAGTAAAATTAGAGGTCTGTATGCAAAAACCCTTCGATCTTCAGCTTGTTTTTTATGTTGTTCCCTAAACAGCGTTTCCTACTTGGCCTATTCAGTATAAATTTCGAGTGCATATATATGCTACTCAGTTAATAGGCTAATGTATTAATCGTTTGACATTTTAGTAACCATTTAGCAAATTACTGGTATATTGTCTAACCTGCTACCTTATTGCAACATCTAAGCTAAATAAGATCTTAAGCTAAATGCCAAAAATCATTCAGCTTTATGATAAATGAGCATTCAGAATAAGAAATATAAAAAAGTGTAAATGAAAATTGATCCTTATACCCCTATTTTTTGTCTAGTCATCCAATTCGACTATTTTTGACCATATCAAAATAAGGACATTTGATTTTTAGCAATATACAAGTAATGCAATCTCTGAAAAACGAAAATAGTACAAGCGTTTTGGTATTTAGCACTACTCGATTTTTTGCTGTTTCAGGAATTAAAGATTTTGATTGAAAGTATTTAGTATGGTAGTTGTTGCATAGTTGAAGAAGAAATTTTCTGCATGCTGGTCCAAACGATTAAGGGTGCGTTTAGACTGGACGCGAAGCGACGCGAAGCAACCAAAATTTGACGTCATCGACAGCTCGCGAAAGCTAGCGAAAGGTTGCAACCTTCGCAAGCAGTTGCGCAACAGCGCTTGCTTGCTGGCTGTAGTAAGATAACCTACTAAATCACTGATTGGATTTTTACAATCGCAGTTTGCTAGAAAATAATGTAAATAGTATATTTGTATGGTTTAGCGCCTATTTGTCAGTCCAAAGAGTAGGTTGTTGGAAAAGTTAGATTTGCGATAGCCCTAAGCTAGCCAAGTTAATTCGGATCTAGACAGCTAAGGCTGTAAATCCTAGAGTGATTTTTCATAGCTATGCTGGATCTCAAAGCTTCATTATAATGAATACAACAAAGCAGTAGGCCTAGCCCCACGACATCTAGCTTTTAAAACAAAACTTTTTTTTCTGGGCAGCATAGCAGAAGCTATTGTATCAGTTCAGTGGTTCTTTTGGCTGAGCAGCTTTTGCTTTTTTGTCTCAAAGTAAACTTAAACTAACATGGTGTTGTTGTTTTTTTCAGAATATAAAATAACCCACCAACAGGCTAGTTTTGAATGTGTTGATAGTGTTTTTACCCATTGTTTGTTAGCTTGTTGTTTTAAAAGTAGCCTAGCCACAATTGAACAATTCCTTGAATACTGGAAAACTCGCAAAAGTTTTTTCACTGTCTGCTTGACCAAGCCAACTTGGTGAATAAAACTGTATTTAGAATTGGTTTCAAGCTACACTGCTACATACAATAGAGCTAGAAAGATACAAAAAATCGAAAAATTTCTATGAACTTTTGGATTGGCCAATTAGTAGTCACTTCTTTGAATAGCCACAAACATGGAATTTTTTCTTCTGAATGTCCTCCTAAAAGTCTTCTTGTTTCTGAAGGTTTGTGACAGTGATCAAGTTGAACTGGAAGCACTGGTTTTGGACTACCCCAAGTTTTATAATCATGAATATTGTGGTCTGGTGGTAGTGATTTTTCACTCCAGTTCTATGTGATGACAATAGAAGTGTCAAGTGTGTTAAATATTCATTTACTGAGTCTTTGTGTAATATCTGAATTTAGTTGTTTGTGAATTTTAAAACATTTTTACTGTCTCTTAAAATTTTTACTGCTTTACATGGTGAATAAAGTGACAAAGGAAACAATTTTTAAGTCTGAAGTTCAATCATTACAATTACAGTCAGTGTATTTAGATGAACTAGAAAGCCAATATATATCTAACCAGTAGAAAGTGAGTTCTATTTTTTTGCTGAAGTTACAATTATTGGTAGAGAAGTACCCGCCAAGCAAGTTCATTAATATTGTTCCATTCTCATTAGTCACCACTAAACAAAAAACTTGATAAAGCATTTATAATGAAAATAATTGGACTGGGGAAGGAAGCGTCAGTTACATGAAAGTGTGAGAACTAACAACACTTTTATTCAGATGCTTGAGTAACAATTTTCACATAAAAAAATCGAAATGTTTTTTTTTATCAGGGACTTAACCAAAAACTTGCTAAGAGGGGGCTTGACCTTACAGCTATTAATTTGTCTATGTCTTACAAACGGTGGTTTGGAGCGAAGCCCTTTGAGGTAAACGCGACCGTCGCAACGCAGCCTACTGGTACCGCAAGAAAATGCTAACTAATAAAATGCTCTCAAAAGCATTTAACTTCGCACTAAATATCGATAAGCGCTTCGCTAGCGAGTAAAACACCAAACTTAGTTTTAGAAGCTGACTTTTCCTCAAAGCAACTGCTAGTATTACTGTGCTAAATTCTTGTCCTTCGATGATAGTGTCAAATCATGCAAAAACTGCAATGTTTTTTTGCTTTCTCCAGCAAATCAACACGGCAATCCATTGCACAATAAGCAAAAAATCCACTACATAACTGATGACAAATCCAGCTTTCATTTTCACTCATAGCGTTAACATTGGGAGTCTTCATAAACAGCACTAAATGACACATACCAACAACTGTTTAAGCTTACTACAGGTATCATAACATGCTAGCCTGAAAAAGAAACATCACATCAAAAAAACAACAAAGTTTATGCTTTAAATGTACCTGTAGACTAGCCTATTGGTCTACACTCAACAAGATACCAATAGATCTACCACTACCATAATGAGACATGGATGGTGAAAGTGTTTAAGGATTTAACTGAGTAAACACCTAAAGAGAACTTTTGACATCTGCTACCAGCTTTTTGCATTTCTGCATCAAAACCCAGAACTGTCATCGTCAAAACAGATTGTGGCAAGTTTTCAGTTGAAGGATCTAAACATATCATTGATAGCTAGTAAATAGGCTAAGTGCTATGGTACTACTACGTTTTTGAAGAGAAGACTAGTCTTTTCATTACCAAATTCGATCTACTGTACTTCGTTTTTCACTTATACTTTACAAACTTTTTTCTCAAGATTGTTTTGTAACCTGAGCTAATTAGTCTAGACTCTTCTTCACGGTTATTGCGTAATAACACAATATACACTCAATTTTCGTTTTACCGGTAATTCCAGCGCGCTATGACGAAACAGAACCTGTGATTACTATAATAGCTCTTCAATAATAAACTACACAAAGCTTTCTGGTCATTGAATACATTTTAAAAGTAAGTTATTGAAATTAGCCTATGAAGCGACCAGTCGCGAAGATCAGCAACCTCTCGCGAAGGTTGGCAACCTTCGCGAGTGACGTAATCGACCACTCGCGAAGATCGCCAACCTTCGCTTCGCGTTGCTTCGCGTCCAGTCTAAACGCACCCTAAATGATAGATGTGGTCCAAACACTAAACAAATCCATTAAAGACATGGCTGTAGCATGTGATTGTGCAGCACAGGTACGCCAAGTTCTTATTCATTTCTCAAGTTACTTACTGCACAATATTTAAAAATGCAATCATTTGTAAATCACGTAAGAATTATGACTGTTAATAAATGCTGTTTTTGTGCTTTTTCTGTTTAACAGTAGCGACACTCATCAATAGTAGGTAGTTTTGTAGTAATATGCTTTGTATCGCAGAACACATGCTTTTTAGAAACATGCATATTTGAAACAACTGTTTACCGGTAGAGTTAATCAATGCTCCCCAAATTTATAGTGTGCAATTTGCATTTTAGAATTTCTTATTTGTAATTTATGATGTTTTTTGAGTTGCACTACGAGAAGTATCTTTGCTGTACCTTTGGCCCAGGCAGCTTGGCGAATAAAAATGCAATTGCCAGAACGTACAGAAAGATGCGGCTCGTATACGCGGTATCAGCTCATGGTCGCCTGCGTGGTGAATCTGGTGAGGGTGAATTTATTCTTTACTCAATGTTGCAGAAACATTTGTTTTAGAAACACCTGTCTTGATGTATACCGTCATAATCAACTCATGCCTTGGCAGCGGATAAATAAACTGACACCCGAAAGGTCAACAAAAAGCGAGCGATGAAACTTGCGCTGAAGAAAACGCATTTTAAGCCTAAAAACAAACTGAAAGCAATAAGCAGTAAAGCAGGTACATAATTAAAACTTAGTGCGGTGATTTAAGTCCTTTTTTTAACTGATTCTAAAAATTAATCCACCGCTAAGTGCCAAAGCGTGTATCAGACTACATCAGTTCTATCCCACAGTAGTTGAGCTAAGTTATAGTTTTCAAACCCAATACGTGCTTTTTTTTCTGAAGTTGTGTGACTAAGTGAAATGCCATTGCAATATTTCCAGGTTTTTGATTTCATTTTTTTTATTTGGGCCAAAATGCGACTTCAAAAAATAAATAAACGCAATCCACTAAATGAACAATGCATTAGTACCGGGTAGCTCTAATATTATGTGAGAATCAGCTACGTACTGGACGTTGTTAAAAAAACAAAAAATAACGTTTTAATCCAATGTGCTGCACTTTCTTAAGTATAGGAACAACTGTAACAAAGGTAAAATAATCACTTGAAGGAACATTTTTCTGAACTTGATGTAGCCTATTTTGTTGCAGAAAAAGCTGTAAAATTATCACGAGACGACAGAAGCACCTAGCTAAAAGAAGCAGCAGGTTCAATCACTTCGCAAATTTTGTGGCTGCTTGATTGTGACATGATAAGTAAAATCACTGTATGGCGTGGATAGGTGGATTGTGAAAGAGATAACAGAACACTACCAGTGATGCAATGTTTTTTGGGGGGCTGACTGAAGTTGCAATACCTGCAGGACGTATCACATGAATGTAAACAATGAAACAAGATTAGACTTTATCCGTTTGGCTATGCCGTTTTTGTTGCTTTTGCATATCAATCAACTACAAGACCAGGCGCTTAACCAGATTTTGCTAGGTTGGGATGCGAGCTTGAACTAAAAAAAGTCATATTTTTCTGGACGATTTTTGTGAATTTTCGAAAAATGTAGCTATTTTAACGCCATTTGTGTGCCATTTTGTACGTTTTTAGAGCCATTTGAGAGAACTACATTACTCATAAAATTTGTAAGATGTTGGAGTTTTTTCTAAATTATGATTGGCTCAAATCCTCTTTTTATTCATTAGTTAAGTCCAAGTTTGTGTTAAAACTTACAGAATAAATTTAGGCTAAATCTTCTTACGTGAATTAGCTGGTGAAAAGGGGCTGTAACAATCTATTCTGTATATTAACGGGAAGCATCTCGACTAAAAAATCTTAGGGTTGTTTGGTGCTCCTTGTCTTTCGAATGTGACTTTTGTGTGTTTACCTAGCTACAATAGAACTAGTACTTCGCTTTTTTGCCCCTCTTCCCGGTTACGATTACGCCATTGTCAACTGTATTTTAGGCCAAAAAATAAAGGAATTACCACATGTCTACCATTAGCGTATGATTACATCTGAATTAATTCTTTTTCACCTAACTTTTGTGGGTTTCTCTTGTTGTGCACTTGATTTTCTTTATTTAATAAAGTACAATTTGCTAAAAAAAATCCTCGAGTTTGAGCAAATTGGAAAGATAAAAGGCCTTATAACTGATTGGAGGAGATATGACTGCAAACGGTGCTGAAGGCATCGCTATATAAGCATGAAACCGTACGACTATTTTTTTCATCGCTCAGTATAGTGTATAACAGTCCAAAGTAGAAATTATTTGGCATTCATTTAGAGAGAAGTTTGTCTAAATAATTAGAAACGCTGTAATACCAATTGTTATAGTCTGTTGGATTTCTGAGTTAAGATCAGAATTCTGAGTGTACTATTTCAGTAATAAACGCTACATCCACTAGGCTATGATCCAATACAGAGATGGCATCGGTCAAGATTTTCTCAACCCGCCCCGACCGGTAAATTTCAAAATCTACGCCAGTCGACCGGCTTTTTTACAGAGGGTTTTTGTTCACTGTTCAATGCATCTAATAAAAAATTTTCAAAAGGGGCATGGGTGAGGTATTAAAATTTGTGACTCCGAACGAGCGCAGAGCTGCAAATGGGCAGACTAGTTCAGGCCCGAAACCTGCCCGAGCCTGGAACCAGTAGTGGTCTTAGGAATGTGCAAATGCACAGGGGCCCCCCACTTCTGGGGGGCCCCCAATTTGATCTATCGCGCGCAGAAAAATTTGATTTTCAAAAACTATAGCAAATTATGATAAAAAGTTTATGCATTTGTTTTAAGTGTCATTACATATGTACCCCCTCCCTCAAGATGCACTTGTTCCAAGTGTTATTACACATATCCCACTTTCCAAGACAATATTACTTTTAACTTTTAAGTCAGATTTAGTAAACAGATAATAAAAATTTACTGGTAAAGTCAACTTACTACTCTTTTTTTTTTGCTTGCTACTGTTGGGCTACTGAGGTCATATGCGTAACCAGGGGGGGCCCAGGGGCCTCCCCAATTGAAATGCTACCCATGATAAAAATGTCACAAAAAAGACTGTTGTTTCTTCAGCTTCAGTTTCTTTTAGCATCTTTGCATACAACAGTACACCTGTACAGCAGTAATTAACAATTGTATTGAGCCAGGGGGCCCTGGCCCTCTCAATTTAATTTTTACCAACCAATTTAAATGGGCCCCCTACAATAATAATTAAAAGGGCCCCCAACAACAATATTGATCCAGGGGCCAGGGCCCCTTAATTTAATTTTTGCCAACCAATTTTAAGGGGCCCCCTACAAGAATATTTATATGGCCCTCTACTTTATATGGGCCCCCAACAATAATACTGTTTCGGGGGGCCATGGCTCCTTCAATTTAATGTTGCCAACCAAGTTAAACGTGTAACCCGAGTGAAATTAAGCGTTTCTATCCTAAAAGTTGCTAACTGAGGTTCTCATCTAACCTTTTTATGAGCGTAATGCAATAACCAGGGACAGATTTAACACATGGCACAGTGCCTGGGGCCCCGCACTCAGATAAGACTTTTTGATCTTCATCTGTATTTGGCGCGAAAATATTGCAAAAATCTCAAAGTACCAGGGGCCCAACTCAACGTAAATCCGACTCGGGCAATAGCATGGTTTGTAGGCATAACTATCTATTGTGCATTTTTCAATTACAATTCACCTCCACCTCGCCAGTTTTTATGCAACAAGATACTTTTGAAAAAAATTAGCTTCAGTAAGGGAAATGCTCATTGAACAAATTTTTGAATTGAGAGAGCCTGGGCCCCTGGCCGTATGTGTACTCCTATAACTGGTTGTTTTCTAGACAAAACAATAATTTATAAAAAAAATAATCGACTGAATTGTTATTTACTGCTAAAATATTGCAGGAGGGAATGTACTTTCCCTACCTGGGCGAAATCATTAATAAAATTTAACCAAAGAATGCAAGATTTTAAACGTGTTTTGGACTTAAATTGCAAGCAAAAGGAGGACTAAACAACTTAATTTTTTCAATTGGCTTTCAAATTTTAAAAATCTAGTACTTTCAAATGGCTCTGAAAATGTGCAAAATGTGATCCAATGATATTAAAACTACTTTTTTTCCAAAAAATTACGAAAAATGGTCCAGCGGCTGGGGGCTTCGCCACCAGACCCCCATAACCTCGGGCGGCTGGAGGCTCCACCCCCAGACCCCCGTATGTGATACATTTGAATTACAGTACACTTCTTTACTTAAGCACGTCTCCCAATTTACACATTTTTGCATTCTAACTAGGCTATTGGTTTAAGCTCTCTCCTTGAACGAGTTCCTAGTTACATGCCTACACAAGGCCACGACTTCTGATCTTCCATTCTACGATACCTTTGCCCCACCAAAAAATTCCTCTTTCGAAGTTTCTGATGACGTTATTGCATGTGATTTGTGGTTTTGCCCCCCCCAATCAAAAATCCTGGCTACCCCTATGACTCAGGTAGTCGTTTTTCCGCTTGTTTTTTTTCAACTGCTTTCAGCAACTGACAGTGATAGGTTTTTGACTAACGTATACAGTATATCATATGCTAAGCAGTATAAAGCATTCAAACATTATTGCTAAGTACTCAAACATATTCTGTAATAACACAAGCATACTGAAAGCAATTGCTGAAAGTTTACGTTAATTTACTGCAATTAATTGAGTTGATAATCTAGATGAGAGGAACTTATGAACAAACATTTGATTTAATTAGGGCTGCACTAGCAGTGGTCTTCTGGTCTTGTTATTTATGAAATGCATTTTTGCGCTTAATTGCAAGTGCAGATAAAACATGTTAAAGTAGTGTGTAAAGAAAAGGGCCCCCCCATTTAATTTGCACAGAGGCCCCCCCCCTTTCCTAAGGCCACCACTGCCTGGAACTATAAGCCCAAACCCGGCCCGAACCCGAAAACTAATTTGAAGCCCAAATCATGTCCGAAAAAAAAACGAAAATTAAGTTAGGTCTGAAAAATTAAGCAATGTTGCCAAGTTATTTTGATTATATTTTTGTGCACCCAAGACAAAAAGTACGTCTCAAGCCCGATTTAAGCCCAAAATTTTGTCAACTTGAGGCCTGAACCCGACCCGAAAAGCCTGGCCCGACTTACAACTCTGGAAGGGGGTCTCAGAAAAAAAACGCAAAAACTTTTTGCGTTTTGCAAAAATAAGTAAGTAGAAATTTAATCTGTTATATCTCAGGAACGGAACGTCCTAGAAAGCTCAAAGTTGGTCTTCAAATCTGTCAAAAAATTTTTTAAAAAACTCGAGCAAAAAAATTTTTGACCTGAATGCCATTTTAAGTGCTGAGTGTAGCTATATGAGCCTGTAGTGGTTACTATAGACTGCATTTGTCTGTATAGCTTGTTTTTGTGCCGGAATAACTCAAGCAAATACGTAGGCTATCATTTTTTGGAAACAAGGCAACATTTATTTAATCCAAGCAAATTATAAAAATGCAGAAGACTACAAATATTGCATTAATTCCTTTTGTAAATATAATTATATTTTGACACTAACAGTCGCTAAAGAGCGCGTTGCCACACAAACTTGCAAACTAAATGCATCTTTCATTTTCCTTTTACTGCAAAATATTTTGCAAAAAATGGCCAATCAGGTGATTGAAATAAATCACATGATGATTGCGTAATTCAAGTTGAACTCAAAATTTGGTTGATCTGAAGTTTCTGCCAAGTTTGCTCTTAGAATACCATTTTTAGCGGGGACTGGAGTAAATCCCAAGCAGATGCTTGAAGTAGATGCTTAAGCAGCTGCTCAAGCCTTCTCTTAGAAAGCGGCCCTACGAATTTCACTACGGTCGCTTGTTGGTTTGTTGCTATGAATAAGAAAAGCGTTTTTGCCGAATTTCACATCAAAATAAGGTCATCTTTCCTATCGACTTTTTATAACACTTTTTGGCTAATTTGGCGTTACAGTATACATACATTATATTTGATACAACTCATTCATAAATCATTTATTGGAACACTTTTTTTTACCAAAACGCATTTCAATTTCAGTTAACCACAAGTATAAAATTCAACATTGTGTATAAAACATCCTGCCCACTGCATCGCTATTGAAGAGTTCTGTCCCAAAACTTTTTGTTTTGAGGATTTATATATTGTGAGGATACCAAGTTTGTTAGGAAGCGTTTGTTGAAAGTCACATTTTGACCAATGTAATCGTATTTAATTAATCGATTTCTGATTATTAAAAGACAGTTTGTTCAAACACTGCGTCTTACCATGACTACTTTTTATTGTTTAGCACTTAATAACTAAAGTTAAACTGATTTTTGGTACGAAACGTAGGCATAATGCGTCTGCTACTGAGTCGCTGTCTGATGTAGCCATCACTTGCCTTATAATCAGCCACCTCGGTGCAAGCTTCAGTCATGACCCGGATTCCTCTTTCAATTGTGTGAGTGTGGTTTGGCTATTTTGGAACGTTCAGAGGTTCTTCAAAGATATGTAAAACTTCTTCATCACTTAGGGATATCAAAAAAGGAGGCTGAGTTTTCAATTCGGTGTCCCAGTCAATCATGTGGTAGTAATTTGTTGCATGGAACTTCAGCTTTGATTGGATTACTTTCTAATGTTTTGGACGCCTTTTTACGTGATTTTTCTGTCGCATCTGCATCTTCATCCACTTCGTCATCAGTCGGTGGTAAAAGTTCTTCATCAATGTTGGGCCTCTAATCATCCGCTTTAACATCAGTCGGTTTCTTCATTTTCAGTGCTCGCTATACAGCAACCCTGTAGCTTTCTGACTTTATCAACAGCTTTCCCTCTGACTGCCACATTTTTAGCTGTTCACATGGCAAATAGGAGTTGGTCCAAATGATCAAAAAAAAGCGTTTCTTTGCACCACCTCTTTTACAATATTCATCTCAGTGTTTTTCAAATGTTTCAGCAACTGCAAGGATACGAAAGTGTTGTGCGGGCCATCTACCATGTTCGGATATTGATTGTTTTTTTACAAGAACTTGGGTCATGGATTTCTTTCCATCAAAGTATAAAGATGAGAGTTTCTTTAAATTTCTAAGCTCTGCTTCTCGCCTCGCTTCTCTGAATCGCCTCCTCTCGTCTCCCAGTTTCTGTGGCTCAATAATTTGACTTGTATTCACTTTGGTTACAATACCGTAATCAACCAGTGTGGCCGAAGCTATCACCAGCATAATTTGACACACCATACCTATCGCAAACTGTATCAAGATTAGGAAGTTTAGACAAGTTTCTTTTTGAACTGTTGTTTGACGTGGTCGTTTGAATATAATATTCGTCCAGTTTGCTCAAGTCGTTGCTGGCTGCATCGTCAGCACTGTCATTAGAGAAATCAAGCTGCACTTGCTCCTACTTGAATCCAGCTTGACCTTTTTCGATTTCAACAGCCACCTCCATGGCCTCGTCTCTTGCTGCCTCTCGGGCCCACATCTTGCTGAAACATCCTTGTTGATATTAGATATTTCCATCTTTCGAGCACCATGCTGGTCAAACAAGAAAGGGAATTTCACGCGTAGGAACCTTCGCTTCACACTTACAAGCCAAGTGTAATTTATCACCGTTCTTTGCTACGCAACTCACTCGGAAACTGGAGGCAGATGGACACATGCAACAACAAATGTCAAAGAATTTAATCATTTCCATTTTGAACTTGTCGAACTTTGTAAGATTTCGCTTATGTGTGCCAACAATCAGTCCTTTTCAATACAGTCTTTTCAACTTATCCAGAATGACCCTGATCCAGCAAAGGAACAGTTAACCGATCTCTAATCGCGCGAAACCAAATTGGGGAAACACCTAAAGCAGCTTTCTTTACAATCTCATTTACATCTGCAAATCATCCAGCTTCACATTTGCACCTCCAACAATATCTTAGCACAAAAAAAGAGGATGCTTGCCCAAACACAGCGTGCTATGTGTCTTTTTTGGTTATTCTTTTTCTTTTAGTCATTATAGCTAATTACAAGACATTTATAAAAATTATGAATATAATGCAATTATGAAATATCAATTATGTTTTATGAATTAGGAAATTGTGATTATGAAATATCAATGTGATTATAAAATTATGAAATATCAATGTGACTTAGGGCCAAAATAGACGATCAAGTTTTTTCTGCAAGAACGCTTGCAGAAGCGTTGATGCAACTTTTTCTGTGTGTAAATGGCCTAGCAAGAATATTCTGCAACGATTGCAGAAACGTTGCGGAAGGGTTTTCTTGCGACGTGTAAATGGCTTCCTGCAAGATTTCGGAAAACTTTCCTCAATATTTAAGTAACTTCGGCCGTGTTTCAACTTGCTGCAATTTTGTTTGACTTCTCGTGCTTACGTCACAATGCTATTAACAAGGTTATGTCTATTTGCTTGGCGTTACAGAACGATATAGTCTAAATTTACTGAATTTTGGCCACGAGAAATTTATAGGCAATTACCGGGCTGGTTTACTGAAAAGCTGTCAAACTAAACGCCAGATTCCAGAAAAAATTTATTGACAGATAAATGAAAAAATATAAAACCAGGCGGCAAAATTTAACTGAAGATTAATTGGCTTCTTGAACGAAAATGATAAAGAATGTTTTTGCCTCCAACCCAATAGAATGCAAAATTAAAATTAATTTGTTTATTATTATCGTGAATATTGGTGCTTTATAACAGCGGTGGTTCAGTAGCATCATAACAAAATTTGTGTAGAAACAGAAAACTAACTAGATGTTCATTTTCCCGCGGGGAAAATAAAACGGGACTTCCGCCAGTTCCATTTCACCATCATTCTCCCTTCATACTTTGAAGGTTACCGATATTTCTGTAAAACTCAATCGTATGCAATGCAAACAAACTAATGAAAAAAATAAATGTGGGATTTAAATCGTTTGTGGTTTGGGTAAAACCGATGTACGACTAAGTATTTGAACGCAGCTCACTTCATTCTCGACAATTTCAAATCCTGGCGCATTTAATCATTACGCCAGCTCAGCATATGAACCCAACTGACTAAAATCAATTGGTAAATTTAGCTTTCAAAAAGTGATTTTTGGGAAAGTTCATTTGGGGGTTGGTACCCCCAAACCTTGTAAGAAATTGTCTTTCAAATATCTTCTGATATCCAAAAAAACTAGCGCCCTAGCTCAAGCCGTTCAAAATAGATGATTTTTTGTGGTCCATTTGAAAAGGTTCCGGAGGGAAGTACTCAAAACTGTGTCAAACATTTTGTCTGTTAAATATCTTTTGATGTAAAAAAACTGGAGCCTTAGCTTAAGTTCAACAAATTGATTTTTGTGGGGTTTACGTGGGGATATCCGGGGGTCTGGTACCCCCATATTATGTACAAGAAAACTGGAGTTTTAGCTTAAGCCGTTCAACGCAATGACGTTTGTAGAGTTTGGGGGGTGGGTGCCCTCAAACTATGTCAATTTTTTGTAGCTTAAATACCTACTAATATCAACGAAGCCTTAGATTAAATCGTCCAAAAATTGATTTTTGTTAGGTTCATTTGGGGAGTTTTGGGGGAGTGGCACTTTCAAAGTATGTTAAAGTGTTTGTCTTTTCAGTATTTCATAATATCAAATAAAAACTAGAGCTCTAACAGAAGCCGTTGAAATAATTGATGTTCAAGGAGTCCGTTTGGGGGTGGGTGGTATCCTCAAACTCTGTCAAAATATTTGCCTCTGAAATGTCTACTGATATCAAAAACACAAGCATCGTAAACTTGGTCGTGCAAAAACTTGATTTTTGGGGGTCCGTTTTGGGGGGTCCGCGGGGGTGGCACCCTCAAACTATGTCGAAATATTTGTCTGTTTTATCTGTTGATATCGAAAAATAAAACTGGCACCCTAGTTTGAGCCAAACAAAAAATTATTATTTGGAGGGTCCATTTTGGGGGGTCCGCAGGGGGGTATTCCCATGATTCTTGTGTTAGATATGGGCTGATAGTAAATTTGGGGGGGTTCGCAGGGGGGGTATTCCCAAATGATGTCAAAACATTCGTGTGTTAGATATGGGCTGATAGTAAAAATAAAATTAGTACCCTAGTTTGAGGCAATCAAAACATTGATTTTTGGGGGGTCTGTTTTGGGGGGTCCCCGGGGGGGGGGCGGCAACCCAAACTACGTCAAAATATTCATCTCCAAAAAAAGTAGTGCTGATATCAAAAAACACTGGCACCGTAAATTAAGTCGTTCAAAAGATTGGTTTTTGGGGGGATCGCCGAGCAGGGCCATACCCCCAAACCATGTCAAAATATTTTTCTCTTAAATACCTACTGACAGCAAAAAACACTGGCACTCTAGCTTGAGCCATTCAAAACATTGGTTTTTGGGGGGTCCATTTGGAAGGGGGCCTCAGCGAGGTGGTACCCTCAAACTCTGTCAAACTATTTGCCTCTAAATATCTACTGATATGAAAATACAATTGCACCGTAATTTAGGTCGTTCAAGAAATTGGTTTTTGGGGGGTCCCCAAGGGGGGGTTGGCACCCCCAAACTATGTCGAAATGTTTGTCTGTTCGTTATGTGTTGATAGCGCAAAAAAGTGGCACCTTAGTTTGAGGCAATCAAAAAATTAGTTTTTGGGGGGTCCTCGGGGTTAATACCCCAAACGAAGTCAAAATATTCGTCAGTTAGAAATGTGCTGATATCAAAAAAAACTAGTGCCCCAGCCCGAGCCAATTAAAAATTGATTTTTGGGGGTCCTCGAGGGGGTGGTACCCCCAAACCAAGTCAAAGTATTTGTCTCTTAAATATCTACTGATATCAAAAACACTGGCACCTTAAATTAAGTCATTCAAAAAATTGATTTTTGGGGGTCCATTTTGGTCCACGAGGGGGGTTGGTACCCCCAAACCACGTTAAAATATTTTCCTCTTAAATATCTACTGATATGAAAAAATACTGGCACCTTAAATTAAGTCATTCAAAAAATTGATTTCTGGGGGGGTCCATTTGGTTCCCCAACGGGGGGCGGTACCCCCAAAACCCCGTCAAGATATTTTCCTCTTAAATATGGACTGATATCAAAAAACACTGGCACCCTATGTTAAGCAGTTCAAAAAATTGATGTATGGGTTGACTACTTGGCGGGTCCTCGGGAGGGTGGTACCCCAAAACAATGGCAAAGTATTTGTCTTGTTATTGTCTCTTGATATCAAAGATGTAGCACCATAGCTTAAGTCGTCAAAAAGACTGATTTTTTTTTGGGTCCATTTGGAGGTTTTGGGGGTTGGTTCCCCCAAATTATGTCAAAATAGTTTTGTCCTAAAAAGTTCTTCTGACACCCAAAAAATCTTGCGCGCTTGCTTATGGTGTTTAGAAAGTGTTTTTTGGGACGTCTTCACTGAGAATGAAACCTGATACCCTCTGATTATACGTAGTGTCAAACAAAAAATATTCAAAGCAATTTTGTCATAATCGAAAAAAAAAATATGCTAGATTCGATATAATCTTGGTTTGATAAAAGTGATGGCCTAGTAGATAATTAAACCCAGGTCTTAGGTTTCAAGCACCGGCTTCCGCCAGTTCCATTTCACCATCATTCTCCCGTCAGGATGTTTGTCTCCAAATTGTCTCTTGGTGTCAAAGATGTAGCACCCTAGCTTAAGCCGTCAAAAAAGCTGATATTTGTTCGGGTCCATTTGGGGTTTTGAGGGGTTGGTCCCCCCAAATTATGTCAAAATAGTGTTGTCCTAACAATTTGTACAGACACCCAAAAAAAGTAGCGTGCCTGCTCATGGTGTTTAGAAAGTGCTTTTTGGGGCGTCTTCACAGAGAATGAAACCTGATACCCTCTGGTCATCTGTAGTGTCAAACAAAAAATATTACAAACGATTTTGTCCTAATCAAAAAAAAAATTAGTATGCTAGATTCAGTATAATGTTGGTTTGATAAAAGCGATGACCAACCAGAGTATTGAACCCAGGTATTAGGATGCAAGCACTGGCGCCTTAAGCCACTCGGCCAGTCAGCACGTGCGCGAACGTGACTAAGTTGGTCCCCCCAAATTATGTCAAAATACTTTTGTCCTAAAAACTTCTACGGACACCCAAAAAAAGTAGCACGCTTGCTTATGGTGTTACGAAAGTGCTTTTTGGGACGTCTTCTCAGAGAATGAAACCTGATACCCTCTGTTCATACGTATTGGCAAACAAAAAATATTCAAAGCGATTTTGTCGTAATCGAAAAAAAAATTAATACGCTAGATTCAATATAATCTTAGTCTGATAAAAGCGATGACCCAGTAGATAATTGAACCAAGGTCTTAGGTTTAAGCACTGGCGCATTTAACCATTCGGCCGCGGCAGCACTCGAGCGTAGGTGACTACCTCCAAGTACGTAAAAATATTGTTGTCGTAAAAATTTTGTAGTGACAGCAAAAAAAAGCTAGAGCGCTAGCTTGAGATGTTTAGAAGCTGATTTGTGGGACGTCTTCACAAAGAATGAAACCTGATACCCTCTGATCATATGTAGTGTGAAACAAAAAACATCATAAAGGATTTCGTCGTAATGGAAAAAAAATTAGTATGCTAGATTCAATATAATCTTGGTTTGATAAAAGCGATGACCAACCGCAGTATTGAACACATGTCTTAGATTTCTAGCGCTGGCGACTTTAACCATTCGTCCATTGCAGCACGCGCGCGATCGTGACTAAAATCAATTTATAAACTTCGCTGTCACAAGTTTAGGGTGCATATGCCCCAAACCGCGTGACGTAGCGCCTCCAAAATTGCAGGGGCCCAAGTCCATGTATAGACCTATCATCTGTCCAAATTTCAAGTTTCTAGCTTTGGTGGTTTCGGAGTTTTTGTGACCACCATGTGATTTGCTTAATAAATAAATAAATAAATATATAAACAAAAAGAAAAAGTGTCGGAATTGTCATGGTTTATTTTTGAGAGCTGAAAGGGCATGCCCAGACACTTCTAAATTCGAAAGTTTTATTCCCCTAGTGCCATTAGTTTTCGAGCTAGAGCTGTTTAAACCTAAAATTGGCATTTCATTTTTTGGCTCGGAAACCCGTAAGGCATGACCGATTGCCCCCAAAATTTGCATTAAGAATAATTCGTATGTGCCCCAGCAAAGATGTAAATTTCAAGTTTCTACCTTTAGCCGTTTCAAAGTTATAGCGTTTTTTATTTTTGTTTACGAATTCGTAAAATATGCCGGAAAAACATAAAGACTTCCGACGCAAAGCGTCGTGGAAGTGCCAATTAGGCGTTGCCAACTTGCTAAACAAAAAAGGAAGAATTTTGATAAATAAATCGCCAAAGGCCTTAGATACAAATTTAGTGTGAAAAGAAGTGCAACGTAAAAAAGTCAACTAAAGTTGGCAACAACAGAAGATAAGCTATTTGAAATATATGAAAAAAAATGAGATCGATTCCAGGACCCACTCACTAAAAAAAAAATGAAATAAATAAAACATCGTGCGTTGACACTTAGACACTTTTAGACTTTATCGCATTGTTCTGCTACAAGACATTTGTATACAGCACAATTACTGTACATTACCAGCATCGCTTTATTTGGACAGCATTATGAAAGAGAAGCGTTGATAAGTGAATATGAAATTAGCCCTGTAGTTTGGAACGTATTAACACCTGCATATAGAGACCGAATGAAAAAACAAAACCGCTTAGAGCAAAAAGATATAAGGACGGTATTAAATTGTCTACAGTATATAAACAAATTACCGGATATTAATAATATTTTAACGATTTTGTGTAGAGCAGTTCCTTTTAAATGCAATAAATTCTATTATGCTACATTTTTATAATATCTCGAACAGCAACTTTTTTCTGATGCTATGAATGCTGGGTTTGTTTAGGTGATAAAGCTTACGTGAACGTGACTCTTCGTTATCAAGCTGTTTGCGACTATTACTGTTTGTGTGTTATACTGGGCAGTAGCCGGAGAAAAAGAGGCCAGTCGGGGCTAGTTTCCATCTCAAAATTTTCACATAGTAGTACTGTAAATGCATATCGAAATGTGGATAATTATATTAGATTCCGTCTGAATTTTATTATCAACATTACCTAAAACGTTTTTTTTTTTCAATAAACGTACTGTAGATAAAAAAATTTTATTTTCCAGAAGCAGGCACTAATGCGCGTGTGAACAGAACAGTTTTACAAAATGCGCAGCGCAAAAAAACACAACGACTGCCGTATTTGCTTGTTTTGTGGCCCGGGCCCATATTTTTTTCAACTAAACTCACTACCGGGCCCTTATTCAAACGGGCCCTTATTCAAGCACGGGCGCTTGTTATTTTCAAAGTAAAATTACTGGTATACACAAAAATTACGATATCTTTGAAGAAAAATATTTCGCGACATTAATCCTTTTTCCATGTCAAATGGGAGCCTTTTTTACTATCAGTTCTTTGCTTTTGGCAGGAAAGTCTGCTTTCTGTTACGTAATCAATGCTATCTGTTATGCTATTGGACGCCTAAGGCGTGAGTGTTACCTACCAGCGCTTAAAATTCAACAGCGTTGTGACAAAAGTGCTTCTTATTTCCTGTTGTTCTCTACCACTGAAAAATCAGCTTTTACATCGGGCGGGTTTTCAAGCACGGGCCCTTATTTATTTTTATGTTCTGTTCACACGGGCGGTTATTCAAACGGGCCCTTAATCAACATCGGGCGGTAAAACGAGCACATACGGTATTTAAACCATTAAAAGCGCAGAACAAGAGGCGCACTTTAATACCGTATTTACTCGATTGTAAGCCGCGGCTTATAAAGGTTTTCTTTCCAAAATGTTTGCGGCTTAAATTCAAGGGCGGCTTACATTCAAGGGCGGTTTACATTTTTTTGCTTAGCGATTTGGTGCTATGCCGATACGGTATTTTGTCTGATGCTATGTCTTCCACTGTCTAAACAAGGAAGTTCAGAGTTGTGACGTGCATTCTAAATTGTCACATGCATTTATGACGTGCATTCTAAAGAAAAAAGGGAGTTGTTAGTTTTATTTAAGAGATTAGCCTACTGGTAAATTGTCAGTAATGAACATACGGTATACGGTAGGCACCGATTACAGTAAATGCGACTTACATTCAAGGGCGGTTTACATTAAATTTTTAACACTATCACATGCGGCTTATAATCAAGGGCGACTTACAATCAAGGGCGGCTAACAATCAAGTAAATACGGTATCATATTTTCAGAAGCGCAACACAACTTCCGCAACAAGCTTTTTGATTCAGTAGAAGCGTAACGCAATTCCGCAATTGCGGAACGAGATTTTCATACCAAGTCAAAGCACAACCAAAGTTCTGCAATTAAGTGTAAAACAGACAATGTAAATCACGCATTTTTGAGATAAACCTGATTCTGGCGTTCTTCCGGTGAAGTCATAGTCACCAGAAGTGGAGTCGAGGACACAAGGCTCGAGGCCAAGGACACAAAAAAATCCGAGGCCAAGGCCAAGGACAGCCTTTCCGAGGACAGATATGCTCGAGGCCAAGGCCAAGGACCAAGGACACAAGCGCAAGTGTTCTCAAAAAAAAAAGGTGATCAAATTTTTTTTTTCAGGCGATCTCTAAAAAAAGGTCTTCGCAAATTTTCCGCAAGGTTTCTGGCGTTTTCTAACAAAATTTTAATGATTCAAAAAATAGTGCTGTCCTTGGCCGAGGACAAGGCAATTTTCGAAGATTTGTAGGCTTCGAGGCCAAGGCCAAGGACTTGAAAATGTGTCCTCGAGGACTCCACCTCTGATACTCACAGTAAGCTTGATCTCAAAAGCCTTGTTGCTTTTCTTGATGTTTCGTTGGCCATGACGACCAACATCATCACACTACGAGCATATGACATAGAGCTACGACTGAAGCTACGTAGCATCAATATGAACTGTAAGATTTTTTTAAAGTTTCAAATCCGAAAGCTAATTATTACATCACAATTATAAAAACAAACTTGTAGAAAAGCGGATAGTGTTAGACTTTGGTCACAAAAACTGCAGTATAGACTAGAATGATATTAAAGCATCAGAATACTAGAGTAAAGAAAGATAAACTACAGGAAAAGATTCACCATCTGAACAATTTATTACTTTTGGCCTAGAAAGATTTAGGCCTAGGCGTGCACCTACTTTTGCATTTTAGTGATTTAAGACGGAAAAGGAGTAAGTAGTTTGCGATAGAATGTCGACATTTGACAATATTACGATTAAAATAAACCAGATTAAGTCAAAAGTATAAAATTGCGGTATTAATAAAAAAAATTTGGAAGCGCAGCGCAAATAATCCGCAACAAATTTGAATAGCATTAGTCCGCACGCGACTTCTGCAATGTCTCAAAATAAAAATTTCAAGCGAAACGCAATTTTCACAATATATTGCAGAAGTTGTGCTTGATATTTTCTTGTCTTTGGCTAGAATACAAAAGATGACTGTTAAACGCTCCTAGCTAAAAATCGCCTGTCTTATGACGGAGTCATTTCGAGGAAGCTAGGATCGTATATACAAATCTAAGTTGTTATTTTTTTTTCCGTTTTGAAAGCATTTTGAATTACTATTGCTGCAACCGCTTTTCTTTTTCGAAACATGCCTACTGATAGTTTTCGACTCTGTCTGCAAGTAGTCCTACTCTGTCTGCAAGAGTGTTAAAATCGCCACGTGTAAATGGATTTTCAAGGTCTTGCAGACCAAATTCACAACACAATTGCTGAAACATTTTTACGGAAAAAAAAAAAATTGTTGCACGGAGGCGTAAATGGAACTTTTAGTTTCTTGCAGATGATTACTTCCGGCGCCAAAATTTTATTATAGCCTAGTAGTCCGACTCTGTCTGCAAGAGTGTTAAAATCGCCACTTGTAAATGGATTTTCAAGGTCTTGCAGACCAAATTCACAACACAATTGCTGAAACATTTTTACGGAAAAAAAAATTGTTGCTCGGAGGCGTAAATGGAACTTTTAGTTTCTTGCAGATGATTACTTCCGGCGCCAAACTTTTTCATTGCTGCAAGTAAATTTGCAGAAAAACAGCTTCACGTGTAAATGGAGTGATAATTGTTGGAGTATTAAACTTGCAGAAAAAACTTGCTCGTCTATTCCGGCCCTTAATGCAAACTAAAGAAGTGTGCAGTTATGAAATATCAATGTGACTTAATGCAAACAGAAGAAGTGTCGTTATTACTTTACATTTTATTAAAACCTGTAAAAATATGCGTGACCACTGACGGCTGCATAATACAAAGGCCATAAAAAAACATTATCCCTACGCAGCGGATGATCGTATCCCTTTAGTTGCGAACAACAACAAAGCTATACCACAATCAATCTTGGTAATAAAAATAACAAAGATTACGTTTGGAGTCAAAAGAAAACAAAACAAACAAGTTACTACTGAACAAGTAAATAAGCAGTGATGGGCGCAGCGGCACTGTTCACCAGCGGCGCTACTTTTTCCGTAGCGGTAGAGGCAGCGCCGCTGCTTTTTTTCGTCACCAGCGACAAGCGCAGCGCCGCTGTTTTTTTGCCGAAAAAGCAGCAGCGCTTCAGCGCTGTTTTTTAAGCAAATTTTCTGCCGTTGCCGCTACTGCCAATACAGATTGTAAACTCCTCCAAGGCTTTTTCAATTCACATTTTCACACGTTACCGTTTGGAGTCTTTACTCTTCTCTTGTTTTCACTCCGTTCTCGTTACCTGGTTATTTCAGTTTAATAGAACATACATGACCTTTGTGACGTTTTAATAGGCAAGTTTTATCGCACGTGGTCCTATTTTTTCTCAATCAAAGTTAAACAAATAGTGTGGTCTAGTAGCTGGTCAATTTGAACTGATAAAACCGATTTCAATAAAGCCGATTTCGAGCAGTATCTCCTTAACAAAAATGCAATAATTAGAGTTCGATAAATTGCTAAAATCTTGCAGATCGCAAAGACGGTTTTCCGCGATATTTCCTCAAAATTCTAGCATTTAGCAAAACAAATGAAGATGATTTGTTAGCTCTCTGGTCACAGATCACAGTATAGATTGTGCACTGCGAATAGAACAGTATAGTACCTGGTACGGAGCCAGAGTAGTGTGTTTGGGGGGGGCACAAAAACTTGGGTGGGGAACGCTTACGCAGCCGAGACCTTAAATTCGGAATGCGGCAGCAATCTGGTGAATATTTTGCTCCAAATTCGTATGTTATCCTTCTTTTGTATGGATTTTGCCCTCAAATTGGGAGGTGAAGACCAAAAAAAAAATAAAAAAAAAGGTCTTCATTGCAAAATCTTAGGCTACTCGATTACGTTCACTTGATCTGCCTTGCTGTTTTATAGAAAAAATCGTTTGTTGTGACCTGTTTTGGGGCAAAAGTTTGCTAGTTGTGCTACTACAAAAGTTTACTTTCGCTTGGAGAGCACAAGCAGTGATGTGGGGGGGCCACGGCTGAAAATGCCATCCCCCGCGCAGAGGCGTAGCCAGGATTTTTGATTGGGGGGGCAAACCAAAAATCACATGCAATGACGCCATCAGAAATTTTCAAACGAGGAACTTTTTGTGGGACAAAGATATCGCAAAATCGATCAGAAGCCGTGGGCTAGTTTGGCACTTAACCGAGAGTTTTCCAAAGGGAGAAAGCTTAAAGCAAAAGTTACAAATGAAAATATCTAAATTGGGAGACTTGTGTAAGTAAACTAGTTTACTCAAACGTATCACAGACGGGAATCTGGGGATGAAGACCCCAGTCGCTGGGCGATTTTTTTGAAAAAAAAAGCTATTTTAATGCCATTGGATCACATTTCGCACGTGTTCAGAACCATTTGAAAGAACTAGATTATTAACATTTGAAAGCCAATTGAAAAAAATTAAATTGTTTCAATTCTCCTTTTACGTATAATTTGGTCGAAAATACGTTTGTAATTTTGCAGTTTGGGGTTAAATTTTATAAGCATTTTAGTAATAAATAGTAATCCACTCGAAGATTTTCCTTATTTTTTTTTGACATAAAAATAACCAGTTGTAGGAGAACATGTACGGTCAAGAGGCCCCAGGCCAGAGATGGAACCGGTCAAGATTTTCTCGACCCGACCCGACCGGTAAATTTTAAAATCATCGCCAGTTGACCGGCCAGTCGACTGGTTTCTGACCGGCCCGGTCGACCGGTTTTTTTACAAAAGATTTTTGTTCACTGTTCGATGTATCTAATGAAAAATTTTCAGAAGGGGGGGCATAGGTGAGGTGTTAAAATTTGTGACTTTGGACGGGGGTCTCAGAAAAAAAGGCAAAAAAATTTTTGCGTTTTTTGCAAAAATGATTCAATTTTAAGACCTTTTTTGGTTAAGTTTCGGTTTTCTATGACCTGTTTTGAGCAGCGCAAAACGTGCACAAAATAAGCAAAAAAGCACTGGAGGGCACAAGCTAAATTATTAGACGTTCTTTCTAACGATATTTTGCAAAAGGCCAAAAAATGAAGTTACAATTTTTTAGCTATTAGTGACAGATTATTTACAATTTGCCGAGCAGCAAACACTAAACTTTTTTTTGGCAGTGCTACCGTTGCAGTTACAAAAAGATAAATGAAAAAAAAATTAACAGCAAAAGATAGGTAGCAGTAAAAACATACGAACATCACAATACTTGTACTATTGCATCCAAAAACATTAAAATGATGAAGCAGTAACATTATATGATATTGAAAATTATGTCACTTACAGTGTGAAAAAAAGGAATATTGAAAAATTATGTCACTAACAGCGTGAAAAAAATTAATAATATTCATAACAACTATAGGCTGCTTCACTAAGAGTTTGAGAAAGTATGAAAAGGATCTATCGCAAAACATTATGTATTGGAAAAGCTTTTTAGCTCCACAGAGATTTATATACGGACGGAACAATTAATATAAATCTCTGTGTAGCTAGTAACCTTTTCCAGTACATAATGTTTTGCAATAGATCCTTTTCATACTTTCTCAAACTCTTAGTGAAGCAGCTAGTTGTTATGAATATTATTAACTTTTTCACGCTGTTAGTGACATAATTTTTCAATATTCCGTTTTTTCGCGCTGTTAGTGACATAATTTTCAATATTATATAAAGTTATCGCTCCATCATTTTAATGTTTTTGGGTATAATTGTAAAAGTATTGTGATGTTAGTATGTTTTTACTGTTACCTATATTCTGCTGTTATTTTTTTCTTATTTATCTTTTTGTAACTGCAACGGCAGCAATGCCGAAAATTGTTCTGAAGAAGCTTCCCGGTTTGGGAAGCGAAACGTCAAACCAATAAATAAACTCATCGGTAGTAGGAAGTCGTTATGAATAACTATACCGATGAACGCAACGCGTCCGTTATTTTCATTGAAAACACTAAACTGTTATGACATTGGCTAGAAAACATTCAAAATATAATGTTCCCCAGCAGTTTGTAGAAATGCTGCTACTTTAGAACAAACCATGGTTAGTTAGATATGAAAAAATAAGAGCTATGTCTTTTTTGCCCAGTGTAGAGTGTGGTTAAATTTACAGTACGTCGAAAGAAGCTTTTCAAAGCGGCAAGAATTTAGCATGTACTAAAAAATCTGAAATCTGCGCCACTTCTACCCTTAAGCTGATTAAAATGATGCTAAAATGCCAGGTAGCGCAAGCCTCTTCCACATGCATGCTTTATTAGAATCTGATTACGCGATTTCAGCGTATATTTTGCACTTTTTTGCTTTGTGCTTGGCCCAAAGTCGGGAGGCATTGCACAATACACCCACCCTGAATACGTCCCTGGATGTGCATGTCTTAATGGTCACAGCATATTAGTCACAGTTTGAAACCATTCAACAAGTGTTTTCGAAAGGTGTGGTCTGTTAAATACTGATTTTTCATAAAAAGTTTTATTTATGATAAAATATACCAGTATATTTCGGTTGGTGCTTAGACGTCTTTTAGTTACCAGAAAGGAGAATTCGACCGGTTTTTCAATCGGCTTGACCGGCCGGTCGAAGAATCTCGACCCGACCGGCAACCCGACCGGCCGGTCGACCCGACCGGTTTCCATCTCTGCCTCAGGCCCCTCAATTTAAATTCAATAATTTGTTCAATGAGCATTTCTCCTAGATAATTTTTTTTCAAAAGCACTTTTTAGCGTAAAAACTAGTGAGGTGGATGGAGGTGAATTGTTATTGAAAACGGTACAATATATGGTTTCGCTTAATTATCATGTTATTGCCCGGGCAGGATTTACGTTGTACGGGGCCCCTGGCACTTTAAAGATTTTCGCAACATCTTCCTACCAAACAAAAAGTGTCACCATCTGAGCGAAGGGCTTCTAGCACTGTGCCATATGGTAAATCCCGCCCTGTTATTGCATTACGTTTTTATAAAGGTTAGATGAGAGCCCGAGGTAGCAACTTTTATGATAAAAACCCTTGATTTCATCCGCGTTTAATTGATTAGCAAAAATTGAATTTAGAGGGCCCGGGCCCCCTGGTCGTCAATATTATTTGTTAATTACTGTTGTACGCAAAAAATGCTAAAACAAGCTGAAACTGAGGAAACAATAGTTTTGTTTGTCACGTTTTTATCATAGGTAGCATTTCAATTGGAGGGGGCCCTGGCCCCCTGGGCCCCCCCTCTGGCTACGCCTATGCCCCGTGGCGCCGGGCCTGAGTAGTTACGTCAATGCGTAGTAAAATAAATTTTGCTACAATAGTTAACAATAAAACTAAAAATTGGATTTATAGTGCGCTGAGAATTGAATTAACAAATAGAACCAGGTAATAAATAAGCTTCAAAGACAACTTAGTTATGGAGTTATACTCGTAGAAAAAAATGCTCAGTGTAACATGAACGGCATTGAGCATCATTTGCTTAACATGTGCGTCACCACTACGTATCTCCTTCGACTTCGTAAACACCAATATCTTAAACGCTCGATCTATTTTTGTGTCAAAGTTGGACGAAATCATCGCAGGGAAGTGAATCACGAAACATTTCTGCAAAACTCCAAGAAATGTTTTGGAACTCGGTCGATTGATAAATTTTCCTTTCGGATCTCTACGCGAAGAATTATTTTAGTGGTTGAGGGCCGAGAGTGTGATAAACAAATAACAGATTGACTACTTCAGAGCTATAAGAGCCGGGTCAGAATTGCATAGAAGCTGAATACTGTATGTCATTGTGCTAGGGTTGCCAAATCGGTAGAAACGTTTTCAAGGACGATTTGATGTCTGAACTCTCTTATTCTTAGAAAATTATAAAATCAATAATTTAAGCGTACTTTATGAAAAGAGGGTTGAGCATTTCATTGATAAGCTACTAGTACTACTGTTGCCAGATAAGAAATCATAGCTTGCAACAATTAATCATCAACCATAGCAGACCGAAGTTTTTAGAAACTCTTATCAAGAGCATAATGTACAATTATTGCGCATGCAAAAACAATGAAACTAAAGGTGTAATGCTTTGCGTCTGCGTAGTTTGTTTAAAAGAAGCATTACAAATCGCTAAATGCGAAGTCTATCCATAAATCGCACAATTACCAAATATTGCTTCGATGCTCGAACTGCATATCACGTTGTGCCCAATGCCCCTGAGAAAGACAGTTTAAAACTATCTTTCAATCAGGGCCGAATTGTCTACTCCTCTAGACTGACAAAGATAATGCAGTCCCCAAAGTGCTGTGTGTATGATAACATGATAAGCCTATACAGGGTGCCTGACTCACACGCCCAATAAAACATAATATTACAGACGCATAGTAGAAACGGGTAGAGCAGAGATTGCCAGCACGAAATGTACATGGTGGGATGTGGGTGAGTGGTGCAAAGCAAGGAGGGAAGAATGTTTGCCTTCTTGATTTGTGATTGCACATTTGCACACTTAGTTACTACAAAGCATAAGCCTAGAAGCTCAGTGGAAGAAAAATTTGATTTTTTGGCTTATGTTTTGATTTTTCGTCGGCAGCGTGGCCGGTAGATTAAAGGCGTCGTTTTTACGACAACCCTGATCGCAAGATCTAAGTTCAACCCGCACCCTGGCGACGTTGTTGCGTCCTTGGATAGGGCGTTTTACGATGATTACCTTTGCATGGTGGCTTCGAAACAGCAGCAAATTCATTGGGCACTAATTCGACAAAATTCACAGGAACATTGGAAACACCTAAGCAGGTGCGGATTCGTCCAAACACGAAGAGCAGTTATTAAAAGCGTACGGATCGTCCAATAGTTTGCGTCTAACGCTGTCCAGTGACACTGAGACAGGAAGATAAATATACACTGCAACAACAACCATAGGCGTAGCCAGGATTTTTGATTGGGGGGGGCCCCAAACCACAAATCACATGCAATGACGTCATCAAAAATTTTCGAAAATGGACCTTTTTGTGGGGCAAAGATATCGTAAAATGGAAGATCTGAAGCCGTAGCCTTATGGCACTTAACCAGGATTTTGATAAAGGGAGAGGGCGAAAACTAACAGTGAAAAAGTGTAAATGTCTAACTTATGAGACGTGTTGAATAAGCTAGTGTACTCAAACGTATCACAGACGGAGGTCTGGGGGCGGAGACCCCAGCCGCCGGTGGCTATGGGGGTATGGGGGCAAAGCCCCCAGCCGCTGGGCGATTTTTGTAAGTTTTAGGAAAAAAAAGCTGTTTAAATCCTATTGGATCACATTTTGCAAGAGTTCAGAGCCATTTCAAAGAACTAAATTTTTGACATTTCAAACCAATCGAAAAACTTTAGTTGTTCAATCCTTCTTTTGCAATTAAATTCCAAACCACGTTTAGAATCTTGCATTATGGTGTAAATTTTTAATTGTAGGTGATTTGGTCCACGGAGGGGGAAGTAAGGCACATTGCCTTCTGCAATACTTTAGCAGTAAATAATAATCCGCTCGAAGATTTTCGGTAGAGATTTTTGTTTTGTCATGAAGTTTACCAGTTGTAGCAGTACATGTACGGCCAAAGGGCCCATGGCTCTTCGATTGAAATTCAGTAGTTTGTTCAATCAGCATTTTTTCCAGCTATTTTTTTAAAAAGTATTTTGTGCGTAAAAACTGGCGAGGTGAGGTGAATCGTTATTGAAAAATGGGACAATAGATGGTTACGTTTACTAAACATGTTATTTCCGGGCCGGATTTGCATTGCGCACGGCCGCTGGCACTTAGGGGATTTTTGCAACATCTTCCTGCCAAATATAAATGAAGACCAAAGAAAGCCCTACTATCTGAGGGCAGGGCCCTGGCACTGAGCCATATGGCAAATACGGCGCTGGTTATTGTATTAAGCTCATAAAAAGTTTAGATGAGGGCCTGAGGTAGCAACTCTTAGAACAAAAACTCTTGATTTCACGCTAGTTATACGTTTAAATTGGTAGGAAAAAATTGATTTAAGGGGGTTCGCCGGGCCCCCTGGTCGTCAATATTATTTATTGTTAATTACTGTACGGTTGTACGCGTGTACTATGTAATTACGCAAAGATGCTAAAAGAAACTGAAAATGAAGAAACAAGGCTTTTTTGACAAATTTTTGTCGTTGATGGCATTTTGATTAAGGGGCCCGGGTTTCCTCAGCCACCCCCTGGCTATGCCAATGATTTTGAGACAAGATTGCTTTCCTAATAAGTTTTTTCATAAAAAAAAAACATTTAAATCAAAATTAAAATAACTTTTTTTCCAAAACGAGAAGGACTCGAGTCAAGTCACTTGACAGTTTTTTGAATCGTCCAAGAATTGCATGACATTATTATGACGTGGACATGTTCTTATCATTATTGCTTACTTTTGTACGCTTAAATCCTAAATTAAAAAAACTGCAATTCCGGACAGGGACAACATACTGGCTATGCTCTCTTTATATTTATAATTGGTAGTATTTCAATTGGGGGATTTGCATTACCGCCTGTGTCATAGCATTAAGTTTATAATAATGTTAAACGAGGGCCTGGGTTTGCAACTTTTAGGTCAAAACTCTTAAATTTCCGACAGCTAGGTTTTGCATATAAATTGTTAAAAATTTGAAATAAGGGACCCCTGGCCCGGAAACTTTGGTCGGCAGTCAGGGGCCCTGGGGCTCTCTAATCGTGAGTTGTGGGCCCCACGGCCCCCTGGTCGTCAGTTAGGGACTCTAGGGCCCCCAGGTTGTTGGTTAGGGGCTCAAGACTCCCCTGGTTGTCAGTTAGGGGGGTCTGGGGCCCTCTGGTTGTCGGTTAGGGGCCACAGGGCCCCCTGGTTGTCGGTTAGAGGCCCCGGGGCCCCCTGGTTGTTAGTTAGGGGCCCTGGGGTTCCCTGGTTGTGAGTTAGGGGCCCTGGGTCATCAATTAGGGACTCCTGGGCCCCATGGTTGTTGGTTAGGAGCCCCGGGGCCTCCTAGTGGTTGGTTAAGGGCCTATGGGACCCTGGTTGCCAGTTACGCACTACGGGGCCCCCTGGTTGTTGGTTAGGGGCCCCGGGCCCCCCTGGTTGTCGGTTAGGGGCTCTGGGGCCCGCTTGTTGTCAATTAGGGGCCCCCTGGTCGTGAGTTAGGGGCCCTGGAGCCCCTGATAATCAGTTAATGGCCTCAAGGCCCACTGTTTGTCAATTAGGGGCCCCCCTGGTTGTTGGTTAGGGGCCCCTGGCCCCCTGGGGGTCGGTTAGGGGCCCGGGGCCCCCTAGTTGTCAGTTAGGGGCCCCCTGCTTGTTGGTTAGGGGCCCCCTGATTGTTAGTTAGGGGCCCTGGGGCCCCCTGGTTTTTAGTTATGGGCTTCCTGGTTGTTAGTTAGAGGTCCTGGGACTCCCTTGTTGTCATTAATATTATTGTTAATAACTGTTATGCGTGTAATTACTGAAAAAAAAAAAACTGCAACGAAACATCGCTAGGCTATGTTGTCATAATTTTTTGTCGTTAGTGGTATTTTGATTGGGGGGGAGCCCGGGCCCCTTGGGCCCCCCCTGGCTACGCCTATGACAACAATAACAACAACGTTTTTGCTATGTCCCCTCTTTTTCACTGTCAACGTTTTTGTTGTAACCATTCTCATCTGAATTTTACCATTGTTCCCTGAAATTATTACACCATAGACTCATTATTAAGAGTTTATTGTTACACACAATGCGGATGCATTTAGCATTGAATATAAATATCCCAAATAGGGCTACCTTGTTAATTGAATAATTGGTTGTTTTGATTTTTAGGTTCATTGCCCAGTTTATAAAAACGAACAAGATTGGTTTGACTGTGTTACTTTGTAAGTTCAAGGACTTCAAGGACGCCAGACAATTTTCAAGGACATTTGTCCATTTGTCAAGGATCAAGGACTTAGCGAGATTTTATGGCAAATTTAAGGACAATTCTTGAGATTCAAGAACGTTTGCAACCCTATATTGTGCTTTAATGGCAATACCTTAACTTATTTGAGTCGATATTTCTTAATGGAAAATGCGATAAGGAATTTAACTTCCTAGTGTAACTTCCAAGGGTAACTTCCTAAATAATTTCTAAAGCGCTGGTTTAACCAATCAGCATTTTGAAAAGCTTGTTTTTTAGAAAGCAGCATGCAACAACTAATTGAATAGTGATTTGCTTACTTGTCTACCATTTAAGCCTGCTAATGCCGATTGTAACCTGAACCGATATCTTAATAACTTGAATAATTAACTTTCGTAAATAAAGTCGAAATTTCACCATTAGATATTGTATTTGAATACCATCGTTTTTTTACTATTTATTTTTTTTAAGTAGCGGCAGCGACAAACGGCAGCGACAAACGGCAGCGGCCGCTGTTTTGCACGCAAGTAGCGACAGCGGCGCTACTTTTTTATTTGAGTAGCGATAAGCGGCAGCGCCGCTACTTTTCAAGTAGCAGGTGCTCAGCTCTGTAAATAAGTGCTGAAAATTTGCGTTACACATCTGGTGCGCGGCGTGCTAATTGGCATTGGATCAAGAGCGTGTGGCCGATACAGTATCGTTTTAATTTCGTTCTTATAATACTGCGCAAAAGTGTCCATTTTCAATCTAAAAGTCAGCCGGCAAAACTTAAGTTTATTTATCTAAAATTTGGTTTGTGGTTATCATTTGACAAGTAAAACAATCCACCAAGCAACCAGGCCCGGCGCCACGGCGGGGCATTCCGGGGGCCGTGCCCCCCCAAATGACTGCTTGTGCCCCCCCAAGCGAGGACTGTTCCCCGAAGAAATTAACAGGTTTGAGGCTACTGAAGTGCAAATCGAGGCCTAAGACTCCCAAATTGGTGTTTTTCGCCCGTATTTTCGTAATTTTTGTGGACTCGCACCAAATTTCATAAAAGTTTTGGGACGGAGACCTTTTTGTTGGTCTTCACTTAAAAGGGCATTCAGGACGTTTTTGTTTGAAAGTTTTTTCTGCGAAACCATAGTGAAACAACTTTGGCAATTTTTTCGCACCAATTTTGATTCTTTTCGGCCAAAAAATCGTAAGATATTTGCAATTATTTTTCCTTAAAGGAGAAATGCTTTCTAAACATTACCAAACTGAAAGGACGTAGGTCAAAATCGTTCCAAATAACTTACTACATTAGCAGCCATGGAAGAAATGGCTTAATAGGTACCTGCTGATAACCGTAACAAACCCAAACGAAAAATGCTAACTAAAATGCTTTGTTCTGAAGTTTGCAATTTCATATTTACGTGAAAACTAACTGGCTTTATCTGATTTTTAGGCCGAAACCAATTGCGCAATAATTACATAAAACTTACTGGTTCACTAAAAACTAGAATCTTAGTCTAATATCTTATCTGCTACGATGCCTTAGCCTTTAACAGGCAATAATTTTTTGGATAGGCTATCTATACGAAGCAATAGTCACAATCTGCTATAGGCTATAGGCTGCTACGCCTAAAGCCTTATCTTATTCCGACTACTTAGCTAGCAATTGGCGGACAAAGCAGACTAGGAAAGCATCTAACCTCTCTGAATTCAAACAGTAGCTGTTCCACTAATTTATTTACCTATACCTTCAGCACTCACCTCGTTCCAAGAAGCCCGGTACTTAGCAAGACTTGGAAATAGAAGTTACAAACTGATTTATTGCGCAATCTACTTGGAACAAGATGGCCGAAATTTGGATTCTAAGAGGAAAACATAAAAATTTTTCTCTTAGACTTTTTAACCGGAAGAATTGCAAGAATCGCAATGGGGTCATGTTGGTAAACATATTTTTTAAGATTTTTCCGCAATTTTTCAAAATTCGGGTTGAATGCCCTTTTAAGAATTTGTGAAAAATCACAAGAATTTTGAGACGATAACCAGAATTTCTGGAAAGTTTTGAACTGAAGACCTTTTTTTTTGGTCTTCATCTTTTTCGTTTGATCCACACTGGAATAAATTTTTCGTGCCCCTCTTGAATTCACATAAATAAACTTCTCGTGTCCCCCCCCCTGTCACGCTATCCTGGCGCAGGGCCTGCAAGCGACCACTAAAATATGTGACTAAAGTGCTCCCTATTGCCCATCCATGAATGATATAATGTGGTTAATGTTCCTTGATTCAAAAAAAGGTTTTACTCTTCTCACAGCTGCCAAGCCAGATCTCAGTTTGTTGAGCACATATTTAGCATGAACTGACCAAGTTAGATGCTCATCAATATAAACACCAATCAGTGGTGCAAACCTTTGTTGAACATTGGGGGGGAAAATTTGCAATTTTACCATAATTTTGTCTCAGTTTTGACATTGGGGGGGATGAACCTCGACCACGATTTTTTTCAGGTGAACAAATTAAGTGAAGACCAAAAAATGGAACACTTTTTCCCCGAATTCAGGTGAAGACCAAAAAAAAAATCTTCACCAAAAATTGAACGCTTTTTTCCCCCGAATTCAGGAAAAGACCTGCTCTCAGATGCACACCAGAGTCAAATTATTGGGGAGGGATGCTGATGAAGACCATACTCAAATTATTGGGGGGATACAGTCAAATTATTGGGGGGATATATCCCCCCCCGGGTTTCGGCACCCCTGACACCAATATGTTGTTTTTACCATAAGTAGCTACAGCACAAGAACTATTGATCATTTGTTTTAATTGTCTGCTTGTGCACCATAAAAGTCAATAAAAATAGTACAGGTCTGTGAAAGAATTCGGAAACTTGGGTTTACCGAAAATATGACCTTTTGAAAAGCGAGAGTCTTGCCAGCACTTACGCTTTATTTGCCAAGCCTTGGCAGAGGTCATACGAAAATTCTAATTTTCTTTCTCTCCAAATCAAGCAAACGAAATCTCCCGAAGACTTTTTCTTCTGACCGTTGTAAAATATCAAAACTGCAAAATTTTGCAGATTAACCGATACCCAGTGCTGGAAATTACTGTTTCGAGTTTTCAGCTCTCATTAGTAATACTGCAGTTTTCAGCACATTTTAACAAACAACTATTAGGACCTTACAACTGAAAAATCCTTAATAATGGCTTGCTCATTTAGCTGAAGGTTTGATAAACAATTAATGCTCTGCAATGATTGACTTGATTTGTTGTAAGTACATTATACAAGATTATTAATTACTTTTAAATTGTAAAAAAAACTTAATTATTTGAAAAATTAGTAAAAAATTATTGACCATTGGATTGTAAAAACAGACTTTCAGTGTAATACGTATTTGAGATCAGTTTGGACTTCTGCGGATTTCAAAACCAAATAAAAACTTCGGCCACAGCTACTCGCATTAAGCAATCTAATAGTTGCTGGATTTTACGAGCAAGTTCTGCGAGTAAATTACCGGTTAGAAATTCAAAAACCACAACCCTTGCCTGGTTCACTTAAACCGACAAATCAAATAATCATGAGTTATTTAACTAGCATCTTGCTTATTGCATTCAAACATAGCATGTAGCTAGAATGGTATTTATTCAAATTTACCTAACTCAACCCCAAGTTCGTTCCCAAAACCAGAGACTTTATTTCACTAAGACTGGTGTGAAGGCTTGTGGATGGATACTCGATGATCATGCTCTCGTACTTGCAAAGTAGCCGGGATAGTACGTGCGAAAACGCCTTACTTGGATTGGCTGATCAATAAGCTGCTGTTACGGTAGAGTACACTCTAAGTGAGGGAGAGAAAAAAATCATAGTCAATAAAACTCAATGAGGGAGAAAAAGAAACTGAACAACACATTTGCTACATAGCTGAATGTGGGCGTTGAAGTCTTTTCCAAGTAACATAGGGCTTATCAAAGGCACTTTCTGCTATAATTGTCGCTTTCGGCTATTAACCACAGGTGGAAAAGCGTCATATAGGAATTTAAACTGCATGCGCTCAAAAATTGTACCGTATATCATGCAATAAAATACAATTTTTTTTCGAGTAAGTATTTTTGGAGTTTTTTCATTTCTCTAAGTTCTAAGAATGGCGTCGCTTTCTATAAATTTCTAAGAATTAACTTCTAAGGTCTTTAAGTTCTACGAATTAACCTCGCTTTCGATAAAATTTCTCCCCAATCCGATGCATTTCGAAAGTACGTTAAACGATGAATTGGAAAGTTTTTAGGATATGCTTTTCCTGCTCAAAAAATAATTTAAAAAGTGTTCTTTCTTGTCTGATGTTCTTAATTACATCTTACAGAATGATGCGAGGTGTGTTTGAAAAGTAACGGGACTGGGTCTATAAATGTTTTATTTTATTTGATAAGTAAATTTTATAACATGTCGCCTTCAAAATAATCTCCTTGGGCTCAAATGCACTTTTCCAATCTCTTCTGCCACGCTTCCACGCACTCCTGGAAGGATTGATTCGGGATCGCTCGGAGCTCTCTTGTCACGGCTATTTTAATGGCTTCTGAATCCTAAAAACGAGTTCCTTTGATGACTTCCTAGAGTTTGGGAAACAAAAAGAAGTCATAAGGTGCCAGATCTGGAGAGTAGGATGGTTGCTCTAGTACAGCAATGTTATTTTGGCAAGAAATTCCCAAATTTCTAAGGCATTACGAGCTGGAGCATTGGCATGATGAGGAAGCCATGACCTCGTTTCCCACAGTTCTCTTCTTTTCTCCTTCACTGAGCGCATCAGACGTGGCAAGATGTTTTTGTAGACGTGCTGATTAATAGTTTGGCCTTGTGGCAAGAATTCTTCGTGGACAATTCCATGGACATCAAAAAAAGCGATCAACATCACCTTGGTTTTGCACTTGAAAACACCCGCCTTTTTTGGGTCTTGGTGACAATGCGCTTTTCCATTCAAGACTCTGCCGTTTGGTGAGTGGATCGTACTCGAAGATTCATGACTCATTGCCAGTAACAACTCTTTTCAGCAAGTTGGGTTCAGTTTCGAGTTGCTCCTAAATGTCTTGACACACTTGCACACGCCGCTCCTTTTGTCCTTCATTCAGCAACCTTGGTATCATTTTTGTACAGATCTTTCTCATCCCCAGATCTTCCGTAATGATCCTCCATACCCTCTCAATATTCATATCCAGCTCATCCGCTATCATTCTAACAGAAAGACGGCGTTCTTTTGTCTCACACGCTCAACATTTTCATCTGTTCTGCTTGTGGATGGCCTCCACAGCTGTGATCATCTTCCACCTCCTCTCTTTCCTCTTTGAACTTCCTGTGCCACTCAAAAAGACAAGTTCTTGACATCGTGTCATCACCATAGACTTCTTAAAGTAACTTTAGTGCTTCAGTTGGAGTTTTTCCAAGACGGACAAGAAATTTCAGGTTGATTCGTTGTTCGACGCTCATCCTTCGCACCAAAGAAAAAAAAGCCAAAAATTCTTAATTTTATCAAATTTTCACAAAACGGTCACAAAAAAGTGCCTTAACAGAAAAACGTGCAAAAAAGAATGCAGTTGTCACAGAACGCTGAAAATTGGTTTTCGAAACCATAAGACATTGTGACATCATAGAAAGCAATGCTTTTTTGTCTGCGATAAAAGTTGTTCGTGCAGCGTGCACACTGCGCAGTCCCGTTACTTTTCAAACACACTTCTTACAGTCAAAGGTGTGATGTTAAAAATGTTAAATTTTTGTTTTGGGTTATTCTAGTTTATCCATTGCAAATACGGATGTTTCAAACAAAAAATTAAAAAAAGATTAACAACGCAAAAGATTTGAAAAAGAAAATGAAGGAAAAAAAAACGGCAACCCAATCTTCTAAATATGTTTAACGGTATACACTATTATTTTTGTTTAAATTGCGCAAGATGTTCATTTTTCATGGTTTTATGTTTTTAGAAAATGGTTTGTGTTGTATAGAAATTCCTAGTTCATCTGAAAAAAAAAAACATAGCCAAAAAAACTATTCAACGGCCGAATCGTTAGAAATTTGCAAAAGATTGAGTAAATGCCGGTTTGTTTTTGGTCGTTTGAGCTTCTCGTTAAACGTCTTGGCAGGTTTTTTGAAGCCAGCTGGTTTTTTATCCTCATCCAGTCGGATCAGTTCATCTGTAGCGTGGGGTGGAGAGTAGAGCAGACAGTCTGTAGATAATATCATTTTATACCATAACATAACAGTGCTCTGGAATTTTGAAACATTCTGGAGTTTTAAAAAGCAAATGATCATCAAAGGCGGATTTTGTTTAAATGAAATCATAAGAGGAATCTGATTTTGTTGAGGCCGTTATAGATTTGTGGTTGTAACCAAAGAGTTTATACAGTGTGTTAACAGGCAAAACCGAATGGTTTTCTAACTCATTCTTCCTTGCGTATAATATTGGATTGCATAATAGTACATTCTGCGAATATATGTTCACGATCATACACAAAAGTTCACATCTGCTGGATCTGACACAAAATTATTCGATCAATAACTCTCGGATTTTTCCTGCCAAAAAACGACATGAACATGCAGAAGTACTACAAAGTGATAAAATACGTGATATACTTTTTGGACGTGATTCGTTGAAACAACACCTTCAGCTTCGCATAGTTCACTTAGCATACGACATTGCTGTTGAAACCAAGAACGTGATAGCCAAGCGAGTGTCAACAAAATATCTGAGTTTTATTTGTGACAAGCTGTAATAAGTTAAAAGCGCGGCTGCGATTTTTTTAACTTTGCAAAATTAGTGCAGCTCTGTACAAGATTACAGCAATACCGTTTCCAATTTAAATTGCAATGGCATATTATCTAAAACGGAGACTAATGACGAGTTTTAGTTGTAGATTTGTTGCAGTGTAATAAACTGGCAAAAGTTGAATTCGTTTAGTAAAACCTCAGCAGGAACTATATTGAAAAGCCGGTACAGTGCATCTTCGATTTTACAGCCCCCGATGAACCGGCTCCTCAATTAACCGGCCGGGTTCAACTGGTAGATACATTCAATTATTTAGTCTAAAATCTTCACATTTTACGGTGGAAAAAAAACTAGAAAGCCAACAAGCAATGTTGTGAAGAAGCTCATTTCTTATGATGTTGCATTTAAATTATTTTGTGGCTAAGCTTGTTTTCATACTAGTTTCGTTTTTTCGTTCTTTAGGTTCTTTAAGAGTGGTGTAGGTGATGGACGGTGGGTGCCCTATGATAGATTTTCTTCTCCGGCGAAAATTTTAGAAAAAGGTTGCCCAACTTGACCCGATAATTGAGGATGGACTGTAAATAGTGATTTTTTTAACCTAACGAAAGTAATTTCTACTGAAATAATTTGAGCTGCTGAAAAAAGTACAATGAAGTAGCTTGTTTAAAAGCGGCAACAGGAAGGTCCTTTCATTCTTTTACACACTCAGTAAGTTGGTTTTATGGACAGTAAATAAATGTCTTATAAGCAAATAAACAGTTAGAAACGTTATCAGACATCATTTGGGCTGTTAAGAGAGAGGTGAGGTGGTAAAGTGCCCATAGGCATAGCAATTTGGGGGCCGTCGAAACTTAGGGGCCCAAACGGTTTCGAAGTAGAGCTCAACAAGAACCAAACTCTAAGTCACTTAGAAGCTAATTAATTTTTTTAAGTCAGGAAAAGTTTTTTATTAATTTTTTGGTTTTCAAATAAAATGATTACTGAAAAAATCAGGTCGATATCCTAGAAAATCAGGAAAGCTTTCCTGCGCTCTCCATTCTGACGATTCTTCTTGACAAGTGTCAGACAAAAAGCTTCGAAGATATGAACATTATAATCAAGGCTATTCTCAAGTTCTGTACCACCAATCAACTTTTTAAATGCTTTTAATTGTAATTTTTACACCAAGTCTGGTTTTGTTCTTAATCTGTTCTTAGTTTTTCAGCAAAAATGAGCATCGTGCTGTTATAATATTGTTCTTATGAAATTGGTTTTATACAAAAAAAGTGTGCGTAGCAGGGGCGTATTTAGGGGGGGCATTGGGCCATGGCCCCCCCTTTGGGTTGCCAGGATTGCAAAATTGAATAGAAAAGTGAGCAAAATTGAGGCATGGCCCCTCCTTTGCAAGTTGGGCATCAGGCTTTGGGCTTGAAATCACCTGATTTTGGGCGAAAAATGGGACGAAATTTGAGGGAAGACCTTTTTTTTTTTGCTCTTCACCTGATTTTGGGCGAAAAATGGGACGAAATTTGAGTATGACAATTTCAAATTCTGATCTATGTTCCTCTCAAATTTTCTGAAGTTACTGGCCCCCCCCCTTTTCAAAATCCTGCGTACGCTACTGGTGCGTAGATATATAATATGCATCACAATAAGTCTAATATTGAGATCAATTAATGATTATTTTTAACTTATTTTAAAAAGCTTATCAGAACGCCTGCTAACGTATCCTCCACACATCAATTATCACAGACTCATGTATGGACATTGCCGAAATTGATACACGTAACGATTACACTAACAGCAAATAACGTTTAGAAAACACTGAAAAATAATCCATTTTAAGAAAGAAAATTCACTTTAGTTGCTAGGGATAAAAATGCTTGTTTTACCCCTCAAAGAATTGGGGAAGTTGTGAAAATTGATCAGTGGATGATGAACCATTATCACAAGTTGCTTCTGTTAAATCAAACGCAGAAGAGAAAATAGCAGCATCGATAGCCTTAGATTCGGTAGTCACAAGAGTGGGAAATTTTTTCGTGCCTGCATCTTTAAATGCTCTTCTGTACAACGTGCCTAACGATCCAGGCCAATGTGCGCCCAACTCCGGTACAAGCGTGAAACCAAGATCTCCATCATAGCTTCGATGTTTGGGTAAACTAAAACCCGGAGCGGTTGTTAATAGGGACTTTTCAAACTCGCAAACGTTAAGTATTTTTGCAATGGAAAATGATGATGTTGATATTCTTGAAATTTTAACGTTTTGGGTCGTTTTACCAAAGCTTCTCGAAAAGTTAGTCTCTAATGACTTTGACCTGCTTTCATTGTGCTTTAAAGTTGTTGACTTGCTTGCGGCTGAGGTTAGTTGCTTGTTTTTCCTCAAAGTAGCTGATACTGAAGCAGTTAAATTTCCTGGGTTTATTCGGTTACTATCAGTTCTATATACTTGCTGGGTCGAGATCTTAACATTGACAGTGCTGAGTGGTTTATTTGACGTTGCCTCTGATTTTGGCTGTCGCACACAGCCGTCAAATTTTGACTGTGGAGTCTTTGAAAAAACTGTTAAAAGTTTCTCTAGGCTCCCCTCTTGACTCCAGTTATCTTGCCCTCGAGAAGCAGGAACAGGTGCAGCAAAAGCCTGGACATCAGAAGCCACTTTTATAGTTTTTCCCAGTGTTGTTTCGGTTTCTTTTTGCGTTCTAGTTGCGTCACAAACTGATCTAATTGAAAGATAAGGCTGAAGAGGAGTGTTTTGGATGGATTGCGATGGTTTTTCAGGATACATTTCTGCCACGGATGCTGAAATTGTTTCGTGTTTTGTAGATTTAAGTTCTACAGATCGCGTTGGCGCTGATTGTTGATAATGAAGAACGCCCCCATTTGGGACGTGATGATAGCGAAAAGAAACCGAATGATTTTCATCTAAAAAAGTATATTTGCAAATTATGAAGTGGTGATATCTATCTACACAATATTGCTCGTTAATGCAGCTACCAGTGTGTTCCGTAATTTCGACAGTTAAATCGTACGATTGAAATAGTAAAAAATGTTGTCGTAATCCTAATACAAGGAAGCATGATTGTGTCGTAATAATTCCTTATTGTGTAATAGTCAATACAGACTTCAAATAGCTGAAAACCAAGAACGTTTGTTTCTGCAAGATCAATTCGCGAACCAACCACATCATGATCTAAAATTTCTTCGACAAAAATAAAAAATATCAGTAGCTTGTACTTGTAGGTTTGCTGTTAGAACAGTTGCTGCAGTAATTAGCTGAACAGTAATTGTTACCAGTAGTTACTTGATTTTGATGTCTGATTGGATTGGTGCGGTAATGGTTCGTTCTCGCAAAATCTCGTGGATGATGTCACAAACTTTCCTTCCGGTGCGATTTCGTCAACTTGCCCGGACACATATTGGCTGATTTCTTTTCTGATCTGTAGAATATACAGAACATTGTCTTGATTTTATAACACTAAACTGTTTACTTGCATTTGTGGTTTGCGTTATAATCCACGCAGCACTAAAATTGAACCACAGGGTGGTCCAAAAAAAGCGCCTTATTTTGTTTTTCATCTAGTTTTTTACTCAAACAACATGTCATAAAAATTTTTCTGCCAAATAATGCCAGCATGATGGGAAATTATGTCCTCCAATTCTGATAGTACATGGAATCTACTAACGTTCGTGTTCTTTAATAGTTGATGATATGTTCTATCCAGGCACCTTGCTGGCGAATAACTGATCCTACAGGAGCATTAAAATTGTCCATGACTCGTTCGATCATGTCAACAGGTAATTCCATAATCTCGCTTTTAATGTTGTCCTTCAAATCTGCTAGAGTCTTCGGATTGTTATTGTAGATCCTTTCCTTGAGGTAACCTCCGGGGAAAGTAGTCAGGTGGGTTAAGATCAGGAGAATACGGTGGCCACGGAAAATCAGTGCGTCTTGAAATGAGTCTATCACCAGGAAAATATCAGCGTAGGTATTCCAAAGATCTGTCTGAACAATGAGGTGGTGCACCATCTTGTTGGTATATAACAGAGTTCATATCTACACCTCGTTTTTTTTCAGTGCAGGAATGAACTTGGTCCGCATAAGCGCAATGTGTCAGTATCCACTGTTACCCGATTACCACTTTGATCTTTAAAGAAATTTTCGTCCTATGGCACACCACGCGGTCACTTTCTCCTGGCTAAGAGGCTGATGGGTATGCTCGTGTGGATGAGCCTGAGAGCAATAACGCATGTTATGCTTGTTGATTTGCCCACTCAAGTGACAATGAGCTTCATCACCAAAAATATCAAATTTAACAAACCAGGGTTCTTTTCAATCTTTTGGCTGATATCTTGACAAAAAGCAAGACGTTCTGCTTTGTTGTCATCAGTTTGTCTTTGCAAAATTTAAATTTCGTAATGAAAGAGCTTAAGGTCATTATGGAGAATTCGCAAATTTCAGCGATCTGGAAATGCCGACTTTTTGTGAAAAATGACTTGTTGATTTTTTGGGAGATTCCTCAAGCCGCTCACGCAAGTTCTGAACATTGTTGGGTGTTCTCACTGAACAAGTCAACCACTGCGACCTTTATTAGCATTTGCAACGTTTCCAGTCTCTCAAAATTTGGCCACCAAACGTTTAATTGTTTTTCTATCAGATACTTTGTCCCTGCCAAGTTTTTTTCCTGCATTGCCGCTGAGTCAAAACCACAGATTTTGTGAAAAATTACGCCCGTACTATTTTTATTCGCTGCTGCACAGTATAGCGCCCACTAACATCCCTTTTGCTATCTAAGCAATTTCCTAACCCTGCTGTCTTCACCACCTGAAAAATAAAACAAAATCTTCTAAACCAAACGTTTGGGAGAAAAAGCAAAATAGGGCGCTTTTTTGGACCACCCTTTATATGCCAATAAACTATACTAAATGCATTAAGCATAAAGTTTACAGATCTGAACACCGAACAGGACAGTTTCAGACTATCAGTTTTCGTCAGCAACTCTCAACACTGTTAGCTAAGATGGTCCAATCCACACAAGTTGTAGAAACAATTGATAACCGAGTATTCCAACCACTTGATATTTACCGTGACCATATACAAATCTCGACTTTTATGGGCGGTTCTCGCCAAGTTTTTGCAAAGTCATTTGAGCTGCAAAAAAACTTGCCAGAACAATTAAAGAGTTGTTAAAACGACCGACCAAACCAACGAATTTTATATTTGTGATTTCTTACTCACACTTGCTCTGAATGTCTTACTTGCACACGTTTGCGAAAGAGGTTTGCGAGGGCAAGAACGTAACTTGATGTGTGGTCTGCATTTGATACTTTTGCGTCAACCTGACTTTGAACCTGTGCCCATTGGTTGTTCGCAGGTAGTCTGTTCATTGCTAACAAAGTCAGTCGAGGGTCTCCATTTTCGTACAATTTCATAATGTCTTGCTCCATCACAGCTTTCGACTCGCGACTAGGTTGCTGAAGTTTGGTGGTTAAATATTCTACAGGTCGAGTTGCAATTGTTGCAATTGAATTGTGGGGACTTGTTAATGTACTAGTCTTGTTTTCGACTGAGTTATTAGTTGAAGTTTTATCTTTTGCTTCATCGCTACTCATGCTTAGTCTTGGGGTGGTGTTGCTATTTCGACGTTCATGTACTCTTCGGTAAAATGCTCTTTTTAACTTCGGAGTTATATCTGGTTTTATCCTCAAATTAGGGGCAACAGCTGCACTCTTGACAGTGATTCTTTGTCCAGAACAATTTGAGGTTTTATCAGTGGAGGGATTCGAGTTACATTCTTCCTCTTTTTTCAGATTGTCAGAATCTTGGCCTGAAGTAGCTAATTCAACCTCGTGATGTAAAAGGCTGCTTTCGCGGATAAATTTCAACTTATCTTCAAGAAAAGAGCATAAGGATGACGTGCAGCTTGTCATATCTTCATCAAATTTCTCTCCGTTTATTTGTGAATTTGGCTGATCACGCGAGATTGAGTTTTTCCTTCCACTAACATCCACTTTGCCTGGTAGAGTAGATTTTTGCACCGAAGCTGACATAGACCGAGGAAGGCCTTTCTCTCGACAAAACTGCAGAAAATCTAAAATAACTTACAGATTTCAAAAAAGAATTTGAGAAATGAACTATCCGAGGAGTTACACCACACCATGTCTGTCATGATAGCTTACCCACAAAATGCCTGCTTAAAACGGCTGCTCATATAACCAAAAAACACCATTTTCAGTTGAGTGTTGTGTAAAATATCTCACGTAAAATCAATGTACTTGATAGTAGATTAATATCTCTGAAAAAATTTTTTGTAAGAAGACATTGCAAAATATGTTTTGGCAAACAAAAATATAACAGTCTTTCACCAAAATGACTAAACTAAATCAAAGACTTCGATTTCAAATCTGACGCTCGCTTTTGAGTGACGATTGACGAGCGCGTGAGCTTTTTGACCTATATTTATGGCGATCTTTAGAACAAGCTAGAGCACCAGCGGCCTCCAGTTATAAACCGGAGGCGGTGCTGCAAATGTTGTTTCTATACTTTTGAGCATGCAGTTTTGCTGCATAATGATGTTTTGATTATTTTTTGCATAAACAAACAGTTTTGTCATAAATGGTAGTCTGTAACATCATCATGATGTCACAATGACATCATACGTAAAGCAATTTTTCTTATAAATAATTCATGTTTTACCATATAATGATACGTTTTTAAGTTTCCAAAGACAAGTAAGCTCAAGAAACACAGAAGCTAATCACTATTAGATCCAATATTAAGCTATCATAAAAATTTTTTTGTAAAAACCATCAAATGTTGTATTTCATATTAATGCTTATTGAATTAACAGTGGAAATAGAAGTGATATGTGATAAAAGGGTAGTAGACATAAGCGTTACCAGAGGGGGGCCCCCCAATTGAAATGCCACCAATGATGAAAATGTGACAAAAAAGCCTATTGTTTCTTCAGTTTCAGTTTCTTTTAGCACCTTTGGGTACAACAGCACACGCGTAGTACAGTAATTAAAATAATATTGATCCAGGAGGCCCGGGCCTCCTCAATTCAATTTTAGCCAACCAATGTATAACCCAAGTAAAATTAAGGGTTTTTTTCCGAAAATTTGCAATCTCTGGCCCTCATCTAATCTTTTTACAAATTTAAGGCAGCTTCTGGACCGAATTTGCAATAAGGCCCCGCGCTCAGATGGTAAAACTTTTTTGCTCTTCACCTGTATTTGGCAAAAGGATGTTGCGAAAATTTCCGAAGGGCCAAGGGCCCCGCGCAATGTAAATCTGGCCCGGGAAATAACATGGTTAGTAGGCGTAACCATCTATCATACATTTTTCAAAAACAATTCATCTCCACCTCGCCAGTTTCTATGCCATAATATACGTTTGAAAAAAAAATTAGCTAAGGAAAATGCTCTTTGAACAAATTATTAAACTTGAATTAAGGGCATTGATAGGCATATTAATGCGAAACGTTAGCTTCGTTAACCATTAGTCCGTTAACAAACTTCACACCTTCGTTAACGTTAATCCGTTATTTTCAGCTTTAATTAACGGAAGGTAATAAAGTCCGTTAATTCGTTAACATTTTGCGTGTGATTTACGTTTCGTTTTATTCACACTCTTCTAGAACACGTATTGACGCTGTTGAGCTGATTGTAAGGAAACATTCATTGCTATGGTGATCTTTTTGTGTTTTGTAAGTTACATTTTACAGTCTAATCAAATTTCAAGATAAAAATAAGTTCAAATGCACCAACGAAATTGCGGTCGGAAAATCTTTGGAAATTGCGAATAGCGATAATTAATAGACCTCTGAGGCTCCAGTTTATTATTTGCCACAAAAAAGAGCTCCTTTTTTGCTTTCTTCTATAAAACTCGTGGTAATACACAACAAGTGTTACCAGTGCAAACTGGTTTGTACCGGTAAGATGAATGAATGGTACAAAATATTAACGATAAAAACCTTAGCGGAAGTTAACAGAACTTAACGGAAGTTAATTTAGTCCATTAACATGAAAAAACTTTTTAACGGATTAACGAGTTAATGAAAATGTCAGCTTTGTTATTAACGGATTAACGATTAACGGACTTGTGCCCACCTATGATTAAGGGGGATAGGCCCCCTGACCGTACATGTACTCCTATAACTGATTATTTTCATGACAAAACAAAAATCTCTGACGAAAATTTTCTAGTGGATTATTATTTACAACTAAAATATTGCAGGAGGCAATGTGCCTTGCTTCCCCATACCTGGGCCAAATCACTTACAAAAGTTAGCCCCCAAATGCAAGATCTTAAACGTGCTTTGGACTTAGATCGTAAGTAAAGGGGCATTGAACAATTAATTTTTAATTGGCTTTCAAATGTTAAAAATCTTCTTCTTTCAATTGCCGCCCTAGGTAGACTGTAGCAAATTTTGAAATAGTTTCACGTTCCATCAACCTTTTCAACAAAATTAATTAGAAATTAATGTGCCCGGTCTTAGAAGTTTTATATTGCTTGAGAAAGAAGCCTCTCTGTCTCACGGTTAAGGCCAAAAACAAGCAAAATGGTGAACAAACGTATTAGGCAAATAAAAGATCAATAGCCGCCTCAAAATTAAACTTTTCAAGCTTTTGCTAAAGCAAAATCAGCGATAATGCCTTCAAAATCAAGTTTTTGATCATAGTCTCTTTCTATAAAAAGAATCGATAGAGCCGATAGCTGATCATCATTCATGGTAGAACGTAAATACGACTTTATCCCTTTGAGCTTTGAGAAACTTCTCTTACAGCTCGCAATTGAAACACCCATGGTAAAATTAAGCTTCAGGCAAAAGCATAAATGCGGAGTCGAATCAAGAAAGCATGATTTTGCTAACCACTGTAAAACATCCTAAGCTGCTACATTACGATCAAACGTGGTTTCACTGCAGCAGAGCCAGAATCGCCGAGTGGCTGCTACGGCACTGCATTCAAATGGCTCTGAACACGTGCAAAATGTAATCTAATGGCATTAAAATAGCCTTTTTCCCCAAAAATCGCCCAGCGGCTGGGGCCTTCGTCCCCAGACCCCCATAGCCTCCGGCGGATGGGGGCCCCCTGTCTGGTATATTCGAGTGACATTAGTTTACTCAACAAGGCGGCCGGGTTTGGAATTTTTGCTATTTAACTTCGGGTTTAAGCCCTCTTCCTTTAGCAAAATCCTGGTTAAGTGCCAAAACTGGCCACAGCTCCTGATCTTCCAATCTACGATATCTTTGTCCCACAAAAAGTTACTCTTTCGAAAATTTCTGATGACGCCGTTGCATGATATTTGTGGTTTGGGCTTCCCCAAATCAAAAATCCTGGCTACGCCTATGGTAGTAAACTACGATTACCATAAAGAATGGGATTTATCTGTGCTTCATACACCTGACATGCTGCTTACAGAGAGCACAACAGTAACATTAAGATTAAGAAAAGATAATTAACTTTGACGAAACTAAGCGTAAAATGCCATACTTTATAAGCTAGCTTTTTTTAATTGTATACAAGGGGATATTTTTTGCTATGAAATGTTTTGCTCATTTTTTGCATAAAGGATGGTATAGATAGACTGCAAAGACAATGGAATTTTCTTAATATAATAAACAGTGCTGGGCACCGCAAGTTTTTTTTTAAGTCCGCAGTCCGCAAATCCGCAAACAAATTTCAATTTTTTTAATCCGCAACCGCAAGTCCGCAATTGGACGTTTAAAAGCTTAGTCCGCAACCGCAAGTTCGCAACGGCGTTTCAGAATTCTTGAATCCGCAACCGCAAGTCCGCAACTTCCTAATTCTTGAAGTCCGCAACCGCAAGTCCGCAACTTTGTAATTCTTAAAGTCCGCAACCGCAAGTCCGCAACTTCGTAATATTTGAAGTTTGCACCGCAAGTCCGCAACTTTTTATGAACCGAGTAAAAGAGTTTTGCAATCAACCACGCCCCGAAATGATCTGCTCAGAGTTGAGTAGCAAACATAAGTCAAAAGTTGTGACTTGTGGGAAGTATAGCAAGCGTATGGTAGATACATTACACGCAATAGAAGAAATTACTCATAATCGTTGATTGTAGTAAATGTACCACAGCATGACTTGTTATTGAGCTGCTTTTTCGGATGGCAAACTTAAGAATTGCCCAACCCCTTTTACTTTCAGGTCCAACTCAAAACAGATTTAAACGCTTGTAATTTGGGTTGAAGTTTTTAAGTGACTTGGCTAAGGGTTTGTAACCCTCAGCGCTCCTGGTTGCGCTACTGCTTATACAGTAGGTGCCTAAACTGCATGGAAACATAGTGCACTACCCCCTGCCAAACCCTTAAAAATGCTGCAATGAAGCTAGGGATTCGGAGATTAAAAGCCATTGGATTACAGTAAGAAGCCATCAAATAGCAAAGCACAATCCGCATTTCCGCATGCAACAACATATTCTAAGAAAACAATTTTTTTCGAGGCAGGAAAAGGCAAAGGCAGTAGAAGGCAAAAAACATTCATATCACTAATCGTTCCTCTAAATTTTTAGTCCCTAATTTCAAAAAATACTCTAGGAACGAGAAAACCACACACTACCAGCAGTGCCGTTGCCAGACCAAACGAAGTGAGAGGCCTTAAGCTGAAAATGGGGGGACACTATAAAATGGACTGAACTTTTGCACATAAAAACTGATATTTTAAAGCAACAATTTTGTATTCATCTTTGAAAAATAAGACACATAAGCCTGGCAGCGTTTATTGGCTCGTTTCGCATGCGGCCCTTATAATCGCTTGAAAAATATATCTGTAGGAGTGAATGCAACCAAAAGGGCAACCAGGGTTTTGTTAAGAAAGAGGGGGCTTGAACCAAAAGTAAATGTTTTTTGCTCAAAAATTGTGTAGTTTAGGTCCCGTGCTGGACAAAACCGCTGCGACTCAAGCGTGTGACAGAGGGGGCTGAGCCCCCAGCTGCTGGGTGATTTTTGCGATTTTGCGGCAAAAATAGCAATTTTAACGCCATTCAAATCACATTTTGCACGTTTTAAAACCATATCAATAATTACAGTAAATCGCTAAAATTCAAAAGTCATTGAAAGGTTGAAATTGTCTAGCCTCTTGAGCCCCCATATACTTCAGGTCAAGTCCAAAACACGTTTAAACGCATATTCTTTTTTTGATTATATTTTCTAAATGACTTGGCTAAAGGGGGCTGATGACCCCTTAGCCCCTTCCCCCTGGTTGCGCCACTGACTGCGACCTAAAATAAATCTTAAGTGTGCTTTAAAAAACAAACAGCTGGTCTTTTAAAGAAATGTTTTCACGTATTGTTTCAGGTCATAATTACTAACGAAGTACAGGTAACGCTTCGGTAGGCATACATCCCTATTCCGCGAAACATCCGTAAAGGCGTGTTAATAAGACGAATTATTGGGTCACATTTATGTACAGCAGTTGGTGGCCAGCAATTTTGCAAACAATTGAGAAAATTACAAACGAGAATTATGTTTAAAAATTATTCCATTTTCCATTATTTCCTGTTGTTTTGTCATTACGTGATGCTCTAAAAAAGCATTCTGAGTGAACCGAAATGGGGGGGCACAAGCAGTCGTTAGGGGGGGGGGGACGGCGCCCCCGGACCCACCGTAGCGACGGCACCCCTGGCCCCACCGTAGCGACGGCACTGGCTACCAGAACAAAAAATGATACCCTAGTGGCTAATTTTGTGAACTCACGGTAAAAAACAACAAAGCCATACTTTGAACCAGGACTGCAAATTTGAACTTAAACTCAAAAAAAGTCGATTGTTTTGCCGAACTCGAAAAAACAGTGTTGACTCCAATTTGAATCAGGTTAGACCCGCTTCTAATAGCTTGTCTCGCCGCGCCCCGTATCCTCCATATTTCTGCAGTCATACCACACTTTGGATATAAATATAACAATGTTATTCCTCACAGAACACGAAAAATTTAATTTATCCAAAGAAGCACGGCAAAACAAGAAGTCAATTATCAGCTAGCCAAATCAATATCAATTAACTAAAATTTACTAGACCAAAATTTACGCTATTGATCATACTAACACTATGCTAGACTGTGCTAGACTATACTATTAAAAAAGTGCTTCGAGGTTGCCCAATAAAAATGGAAACATTAGCACGTTAGCATTTTACATAATCAACTTACTACACAGCTAACTTGGTACACTAAACTATGAAAATTTGAGACACCATATCACTCGTGCTGTCGAAGACTAATTTGAGCACTAGTTGCAGACTTAAAGATTATGAGATTAAAAGTTTAAAGACAATACAGTTAAAATTACCACAAAGACAGTTCTAGAAGATTCTTAAAACAAGCACCAAAGGGGGTTCTAAAATGTTCTAAAAAATTAACCAACTATTTGCATAAAAGATGAGAACGCAGCATAATTCGTTTCTCGCGTTACCAAACAGCATGTCAATAAAAAGAAAGCGATTAAGTCGAAAACCAGACTTGGTATTTACTGTATGTCAGCCTGAACTCAAAAAACGTGATATTTTTGCCGAACTTAAACTCGAAAAACTTTGATTGATTTCTCGTGTTTGACTAAATAAAAACATGAATATTTTACAAAAATAGAAAGGAATTTCAATATTTGTATAACACTTGCGAAATTGCGGACTAAAATTAAAAATAGTACGAACCTCAAGTCCGCAATTTCAACTGCTGAAGTTCGCGAGTCCGCATGTCCGCAACTTTTTTCGTTAGTCCGCAATTGCGGATTTGCGGACTTGCGGACTAACTTGCGGACTTGCCCAGGTCTGATAATAAATACAAGTTTTAACCCCAGATATTTTTGCCAAAAATTGACATGTTTTTACTATTCTGTCTTTGACAATTAAAAAGTTCAAGAAATATAAATTTAACACCCACTGTTATTATTACCAATAAATCAATCAAGATAAAGTTCAAATCAAATCAAATTAAATCTTTCATTATAATCGCTGTAATACGCCGAAGCGTCTAACGAGTTGGCGGAATCCATCTCCGCGTCATTGCGCCTGGGCAACACAGCTCCTTTCGAAGAAATGTCGCAGCGGTGGCGAGCCGTTGGCAACACTGTGTCCGATTTGATCGGCCCGAGATTTGAACCTCAGACCTCCCGCTCCAGAGACGAACGCGTTACCGCTCGACCAATTGGTCGATCAACATAAAGTTACTTTTTCAAATATTTACAATTCAGTTGTCTGATCTCATCAGACAGGACATTTCTTTTGTTTAATAAATGAGGTTTCTCTGTAGTCCTCTTTGTGGGAACATTTTGTAAACTCAGCTTTTGAGAACAGAATCAAAAATGCATGGAGGAAATGATGGTATTATGATGAGTAGGTACCTCCTCATAACGATCTACAGTGCTGTGGCGTAAGTTCTGTTTCATAATTCGGTAACCCACTATGATTTAACCATTGCTACAGCATTGGTCTTCTTTGATCTAACAACATGTTACCACAACATGGTATTAATTTTGGGCATATTTGCTTTTTATCTGCATCATGAAAGCCAAACACAGGTCATCAGGTGTAGTAGTATCACCAAGCCCAAAACTAGCTGACCAGTGAGTGGGCAACCTTGACACAGTGCTGAGTGCTCATGACTCAGAGGCCTATAACCAAGGATGGCAGTACGGTACGTTCAGAATTTGCGTACTGCGTACCTCGCACCTTGAATCGTACCGTACCAGCGTACCGTACTTCAGTTCAATTTTTGAAGCGTACCGTACCAACGTACCCTACCATCACAAAAAAGGCGTACCCAGGGGCGTATTTAGGAGGACCATTGGGCCATGGCCCCCCCCTTTGGGTCGCCAGGATTGCAAAATTGCATAGAAAAGTGAGCAAAATTGAGGCATGTCCCCCCCTTTGCAAGTTGGGCATGAGGCTTCCAGGCTTTGGGCTCGAAATCACCAGATATTGGACAAAAAATGGGACGAAATTTGAGTGTGACAATTTCAAATTCTGGTCTATGTTCCTCTCAAATTTTCTAAAGTTTTTGGCCCCCCCCTTTTCAAAATCCCGCGTACGCTACTGGGCGTACCTTACCAGCGTACCGTACTTTTTAGCAAAAATTGAGGCGTACCGTACCGTACTGCCATCCTTGCCTGTAACAGTTTTGGTTTTATCTAGGTACTGTACGTAATCACAACCAACTGACCAACTCAGAACTGACAGTGCTCTGCATCTTAAAACTTAATTTACTTGGCGTATAACATCCTTGTGGATAATTTCGTTCGACTTTCGCTACTGGTGATTGGCAGAGGTTGGCACTTGCGCCGCAACTGTTTCACTTGCGATAGGACTTGCGCCGCAACTATTTTTACACGGTTGCGCTGACGCTTGCACCGCAAGTATTTCAGCAATTTTGAGCGTAATCGCACAAGCGCAATTCAAATACGATTAAGAACAGTTGTTTTCCTAGAAATGTGATTAAAGTTTAGAAAAAATCATTGACGAGGAAGATTCATAAAAGCCTCGTCATGGGAAATTGCATTCGTCTACTGTTTGCAAAACTTCCTATTAGGATTTACTGCAGGAGTTTTCTTTCGCTGAAACTTTTTCTCTGAAATATTTTGCCGATTTTTCAAAACTTCAAATTTTTCTCAATTGCGTATTTCAAAAAATGGTTGCAAAATCAAATTTTAAAGTGAAAAATTATTTTTATTTAAAGTGTTTCCAGAAATACGCAACTCGTTTCTAAAAACTTTTAAAATATTGGTTTTGGAAAAAATTTAACGCGTTACCTTCAAACTGTCTTACTTCTTACCGTAATTCAAAAATAAGAAACACCAAAAACCATAGGTGGGCAAGTTATTGCAAAACGTTAGCTTCGTGAACCACTAGTCCGTTAACAAAATTCTCACCTCCGCTTCCGTTAATCCGTTATTTTTAGCTTTAATTAACGGAAGGTAATAAAGTCCGTTAATTCGTTAACATTTTGTGTGTAATTTACATTTCGTTTTATTCACTCGCTTCTAGAGCACGTATTGACGCTGTTGAGCTGATTGTAAGGGAATATTTATTGCTGTGGTGGTCTTTTTGTGTTTTGGAAGTTACATTTGACAGTCTAATCCAGGGGTTCCCAACCAGTGGCCCGCAGGCCACTTATGGCCCGCGAGGTACATTTTTATGGCCCGCAACCCCTTTCTGAGGAGTTGATATATTTAATGACTTCAAAAAAGTGTGCCGAAAAAATCAACTGTCAGCGGGTTGACCCAAAATCAAGTTGACCCGAAAAAATCAAGTTGACTCGTGTTTGTACTGACGGAGCTCCAGCTATGACAGGATGTAACGTTGGATTCTGCGATAAGTTAGAACAGTTTGCAGGAAGAACACTGCTGAATATCCCTGCATAATTTGTCAGGAATCACTCTTGCAACCAAGATCTGAAGATTTGGTGAAGAGAGTGCAGCCCCATGGCTCGTATTAAACGGTTGAAAATGGAAAAAATAAAACATTTCTTATTTTTGATTGTGTGTGATTTTGTTTTCTTTGTAATTAAGTATTTGCACGAGGCCCACGACCGCCGACCCCGATTAAAATTGACCCGTTGAACATAAAGGTTGAAAACCACTGGTCTAATCTAACTTCAAGATAAAAATGAGTTCAAATGCACTAACGAAGCTGCGATCGGAAAACCTTTGGAAATCGCGAACAGCGATAATTAGACTTATGAGGTTGCAGCTTATTATTTGCCACAAAAAAGAGCTCTTTTCTTCGCTTTCTTCTATAAAACTCGTACTAATACACAACAAGTGTTACCAGTGCAAACTGATTTGTACCGGTATGATAAATAAACGGTGCAAGATATTAACGATAAAAACCTTAACCAAAGTTAACAGAACTTAACGGAAGTTACTTTAGTCCGTTAACAGAACTTAAAGGAAGTGAATTTAGTCCGTTAACATGAAAAAACTTTTTAACGGATTAACGAGTTTATGAAAAAGTTAGCTTCGTTATTGACGGATTAACGATTAACGTACTTGTGCCCACCTTTGCCAAAAACTATTAATAGCAATTTTTGTTGCTAGTCGGGAAAACTTGAAGATATTGGTAACCGAAGTGACAGCATCGGTATAGCTCTTAATTAATATACGTAGATGGTTCAATTTCTTTCAACAAAAACATGATGATTTTGTGGTATGCTCCAGCACCAGTCGTCAGAAAGTGATGCTAAGTGCTTCATAAGCATAAATGAACAAATGTATCGGTAGCTCTAAGAAAATAGAAGACATAAAGTCACAATCTGAATCAGCCTCTGGTTGTCAGAAAAACTGACTACGGATGGGATTCGAACCCATGCCCGTAGCAACCAGAGACATATATGGTACACTGGTTTTGAAGTCGCAGCAGTCCTTCAACGCTAGACCACTCTGCAATTGTAGCTATGTGTTAAAACGAGCATGCTAATATTGACTGGGTGCCCTGAGATTTGAACCCGCCGTCACAATCGGGTTCCGATGATCGCGCTGTGTGGATGACCAGTTCGTAAGATGGTTGGTTAACATTCTACTCACCGGTATAGCTCTTAGTTGAGTCAATTTCTGTATACAAAATACATGATGATCTTTTCAGCATGCTCCATTCGTCGGATCTGAGTGAGGCTAATTGCTCCAAGAACACAAATGCATCAAAACAAGTAATCAATTTCCTTGCCAAGCCATCAGAAAAAAATCAGTGACTCCGAAGTCGTTTGCTTGCCACCTCATGAAACATAGGCGTAGCAAGGGGGGAGGGGGCAGAAGGCCCCCCCCCCAATTGAAATGCTACCAATGATAAAAATGTCACAAAAAAGCCTATTGTTTCTTCAGTTTCAGTTTTTTTAGCATTTTCGCGTACAACAGCAATTAACAATAATATTGATCCAGGTGGGCCCAGGCCCCCTTAAATTAATTTTTGCCAACCAATTTAAATGAGCCCCCTACAATAATAATTAAATTGCCCCCAATTTTAATGGGCTCCCAACAATAATATTGATCCAGGGGGTCCTAGGCCTCCTCAATTTATTTTTGCCAACCAATTTAAATGGGCCCCCAATAACAATATCGATCAAGGGGGCCCGGGACCCCTCAATTTAATTTTTGCCAATCAATTTAAAAATGCCCCCTACAACAATATTCAAATGGCCCCCAATTTAAATGGACCCGCGACAATAATATTGATCCAGGGGGCCCGAATCCCCTCAATTTAATGTTTGCCAACCAATTTAAACATATAACGCAAGTAAAATTAAGTGTTTTTATTCTCAAAGTTGCTTACTCAGGCCTCATCTAACCTTTTTATGAACGTAATGCAATAACCAGGGATGGATTTAACATATGGCTCAGTGCCAGGGGCCGCGCTCAAATAAGACTTTTTTTTGGTCTTCACTTATATTTGGCAGGATAACATTGCAAAAACCCCAAAGTGCCAGGGGCCCTACTCAATGTAAATCCGGCCCGGGCAGTGACATGGTTTGTAGGCGTAACTATCTATTGTACGTTTTTCAATAACAATTCACCCCACCTCGCCAGTTTTTATGCAACAAAATACTTTTGAAAAAAATTAGCTACAGTAACGGGAATGCTCGTTGAACAAATTTTCCAATTGAGAGGGCCTTGGGCCCCCTGGCCATATATGTACGCTTGTAACTGGTTGTTTTCATGACAAAACAATTAGCTCTAAGGAAAATATTCTACTGGTTTGTTCTTTACTGCAAAATATTGCAGGAGGCAATGCACTTTACTTTCCCCCAACCAGGGCCAAATCACTCAAAATTTAACCCCAAAATGCAATATTTTAAACGTGTTTTGGATCTAAATTGCAAGAAAAGGTGGACTGAATAACTTGATTTTTTGAATTGGCTTTCAAATGGCTCTGAATACGTACGAAATGTGATCCAATGGAGGTAGAATAGCTTTTTTCCAAAAACTTACAAAAAATCGCCCAGCGGCTGGGGGCTTCGCCCCCCAACCCCTTTTACCTCCGGTGGCTGGGGGATGTCTGTGATACGTTTGAATTACAATACACTTCTTTACTCAACCACGTCTCCCAATTTAGACATTTTCGAACTTTAAGTTTAGGTTTAAGCCCTCTCCCTTGGACAAGTTCCTAGTAACGTGCCAACACCAGGCCACGGCTTCTGATCTTCCATCCTTCGATATCTTTGCCCCAACAAAAAATTCCTTTTTTGAAGTTTCTGATGACGTCATTGCATGTGATTTGTGGCTTGGGCCCCCCCAATCAAAAATCCTGGCTACGCCTACGTTATGAAGACTTTATTAGTGGAAATTAACACCCCCAGATTTTTTAAGTGCGGGTATTGCGGGTCATTTTGCATTGTTTTTTACCCAAATGAGTGGAGTAAAGTGATGCGCATTTTCAAATGCTTGTATTTTTAAAAGGAAATCAATAATTTTGTTTACTTTTTGGTAGTGAGCATAATTGCTTTAAGTATTCATTTGGTATCGTAACCTATAATGTAGTTTGAGCAGTGAGTCAATCAGAATTATACTTTTTGTAACATCACACCTGCGCGTGCGGTTGCGCTTGCGGCACAACTATTGTGACTTGCGCTGCCACCTCTGGTGATTGGTATTTTTTTTTTTCTTCAAAACCAACACGCAAACTTGCAGAGTCACAGCGATATTTAGTCACTAGGTGAGGAGGCAGCGAAGGACCGAAAGGTCATCTAAGTCTACTACCACCTCACCAAGTTAAGGTTAAAAAACCAGCTTTTAGATTTTCTCAGTCTGGTACTTTCTGTGATAAATAATTTTATGTAAAATTAAAATTAAGTATGACCAGCTAGCCATTATGCACCAGTTGATTCACAACATTAAAAATACCAGAGTATGATAGCCTAATACGGTACCATTTTAGTAATTAGTATTTGGTACTAAGGCCTGATTCCATTTATATATACTAGTGTACTATTAACTAATACCAGACCGCAAAATCTAATGACTATTTCTATAATTTACAGACTAGGCTACAGTATGAGTATTACAAACATTTTATCGTGACGCTAACATGATTTAGCTAAACACGCTGAATGCTTGCTTTTTGCTTAAAGTTAAAAAAAATCTTATTAAAACCTCGTTTGTCCCTTTCTTAGTTTCAAGCTTTGATGCTGAAAACTTAGCTTGGGACTGAAATTGATAGCAACAGCTTACTCAACTGCAGAATACTGAATAGCCTAGGTTGCATTTATTAATTATTTGTATAGTTTTGTGAACAGCAGTTTTCTATTAAGTTTTACAGTTTTACGCAGGCCAGACCCGGCGCCACGGGGGGCATACTGGGGCCGTGCCCCCCCAACTGACTGCTTGTGCCCCCCAAACGAAAATTGTGCCCCCCCAAGCGAGGACTGTGCTCCGAAGAAATTAATAGGCTCGGGGCTTCTGGAGCGCAAATTAGTGTTTTTTGTGGACGAACACCAGATTTTGTGACGTTTTTGGAATGAAGACCTTTTTTTTTTGAGATCACCTGTTTTCGGCCGGAAAATCCCCTGCATATTAGGTGAAGACCTTTCTTTTTTTTTTTTTTTTTCGGAGATCACCTGCTTTCGGCCGGAAGAAGAAAAACCGCTTGAATTTGCGATTTCGGCCGGAAAAACCTTAGCATATTAGGTGAAGACCTTTTTTTTGTTTTGGATATCACCTGTTTTCGGCCGGAAAAACCGCTTGAATTTGCGATTGCGGCCGGAAAATCTCTTTGACTTTTTGCTCCTCACCCTGTTCATTTCATCCACACTGGGATGAATTTCTCGTGCCCCTGTGCCCCTCTCGAATTCACACAAAATAAACTTCTCGTGCCCCCCCAAAATTTATTTATACCTCCCAGTCACGCTATCCTGGCGCCGGGCCTGACGCAGGCTAAACTTGTATAGTTACGGCAAAACTTTACGTTTTTGTCTAGCCTACAAAATTATATTTCATGATGTTCAAACTTCTTTTATTAGACTAAGCTTAGTTGAAACTTGGTCTAAGCCTATTTTTTCTGCAAAGTAATCTAATGCAAATGCTTCTCAATCTAACAATGGTTTGTAATTTCGTACAGATTGAACCTAATGCTCTGTGAACTCAAACTACCTGCTTAACCTACATCCAAAATTCTGAACCAAATGGCGAAAAACTCGCTTCCAGTTTTCAAGCGGAGTACGCGGGTGTCTAGGCCTGTTGTGAAGATCGCCACGCCTACATTCTACTCAACGCATAAACCAAATCGATTTGCGATAAATACCAACTAACGAAGTTTTAATGTTCTCATCGATGAACTTATCAACAATAATGTTACCCAAAAATTGTAAAAATTCTTGGAATTGCAGTGATGATAATGAAAACAATTTTCTAAGCAAAAATAGTGTAAAACAACTACCTCAACAGCAGATCTACCAAAAACTGCAGAAAAAGAAACAATATATATTTTTTAACAGGCGCGTAGCCAGAAATTCGCAATGAGGAGGCTTTGGGGGTCTGGGGGCGGAGCCCCCAGCCGCCGGACTCCAATGGGGGTCCGAGGGCGAAGCCCCCAGCGCTTGAAAATTTTTCATTTTTTTGCAAAAATAACCCTTTTAGGGCTATTTTGATTAAAAAATAATGCTTTTAAAACGTGGCTTAGAAATTGGCAGTGCAAACATGATTAAACTGGTGGCATAAATGAGCTATTTGGGAGGTGGCTAATGGTAAAATGTTAGTTCTCTTGTTTAGATGCTGGTAAATTATAAAATCGAATAGTTCAATAAAACTCACACGGAGTAATCTATTTTGTATACAGTTTATAGAGAAAAATAATTGGGGGGGGATAATGAAAAGAGATTCGAGAGAAATGATTGGTAATTAACTAATACTGAATAGCCCTCCCCCCATTCCTCAGTTTATAGTTTATTTGTTGGTGACACCTATGTTTAGCATTTTTACACTTGCGATCAAATTTGATTGCTTATTTTTGACCATTTTTCAAAGTTTTCATTTATTTTTTAGTTTTATTTTTGACAAATTAGTCCCCCTGAATATGTGTTTCAAAATATGTTTTAAATCGCTATTTAGGCCACTCCAGTGCATAAAACAGTCTCAAAAGTGCTATAAACGTAGTATTTTCCTCATTCTGCATTTTGGTTGACTTGCCAATGGGGGGCTATAGCCCCCCTCCCTGCTCCCCCCTGGATACGCTACTGTTTTTTAAAGAGGTATTGCTCAAAATCGGTTTTATTGAAGAAATGAGAACTACTTGAAGTAATAAAGAGGTGCTCTAAATATTTCTACCCAATTCCCTTTATTCACGAACATACTATTTACTGATTTACTTCGTTTGACTCCATACCAAAATGCAACGTCACAACAGGCATGAGTTTGCAAAATTTTTCTCTGACTAAGGAATGTGATGTTTGATAAAGAAGGTAAAATGATTATGCTTTAGACAACGATTCTAATTCAAACTCAATTCATCGCTGGCATTATACGAGTGATATAGTCTGTAGTGTTAAAGTTATACCACCTTTGGTGATATTTTCAGCCTATGAATGATATAAAATTTGAAGCAAAAACGATCATATTGCAGATCAGTTGGGGTAGCCAATGTCTGCAGGTAGCAATAGCAGTAGCCAAGTTTTCAAGTTTGGTTATGCTACTTACTGCTACCAGTTAGAAGGTTATGGGTGTTAGATTAGGCCTACTCTATTATTGCGCTAGTTTCTGATTATAGCTTGAGAATAGCCTACGTTTAGTTCCGTACCTATTCTGTTATTTTATTAAAATTGCTTTGTTGCTTTTTGTACAATACCGCTAACGGAACTTCCCATAGCTTAGTGAAACAAGAGTTGGCAAGAATCGGACAGTTTGATCAGGTTGGTGTTGTTTTGGGGCTGTTATAGTAGGCAATAGCTTATAGCAAGCCTATTTAATTTGGACTTCCTGCAGATATTGGCTACCCCAACTGATCTACAATATGATCGTTTTTGCTTCAAATTTTATATCATTCATAGGCTAAAAATATCACCAAAGCTGGTATAACTTTGATACTACAGACTATATCACTCGTATAATGCCAGCGATGAATTGAGTTTGAATTAGAATCGTTGTCTAAAGCATAATCATTTTACCTTCTTTATCAAACATCACATTCCTTAGTCAGAGAAAAATTTTGCAAACTCATGCCTGTTGTGACGTTGCAACTTGGTATGGAGTCAAACGGAGTAAATAGTATTTTCGTGAATAAAGGGAATTGGGTAGAAATATTTAGAGCACCTCTTTATTACCTCAAGTAGTTCTCATTTCTTCAATAAAACCAATTTCATGGAGTATCTCTTTAACTGAAATTGTTCTCATGTTATTTATAATTACACCGCTCGTCCAAACAAGTATTAAGAGAGAAATAAGCAATCTTATGATTGGATGTTACTTGCAAGCAATAAGCTTGAAGCAGCCAAAAAAAATTGCATAGTGTTTGTTTTATATTTCCAGTTTGAAAGCTTGTTTCAAAAAAAAAGTTATTTCTAGATGCATCCGGCCAGTTGGTAAAGCGGTTACGCGTTCGTCTCTGGACGGGAGGTTTGAGGTTCAAATCTTGGGGCGGTCAAATTGGATACAGAGTTGCCAACGGCTCGCCACCACTGCGACATTTTTTTTAAAAGAAGCTGTGCTGCTCGGGTGCAATGACGCGCAGATGGGCTTCGCCAACTCTTTCCACGCTTGAGCGTAATACAGCGAGCATATAATAAAAGATTACATACCAGTTTCATCATCACTGTGGTTGGCGTTCCAACGAGAAAAATGAGACCAAATTTCCTTTCTTGAAAAAAAAACTGTATTAAAATATGCTAACACCACAGTACAATTGGAATAAATAAATAAACCCTTATAAAATATAAAACTGCTGAGCAAAATTTTTTTTGAGTTTGAAGGTACAGTATTTGAGAAAAGATACGGGTATATAAAGTAGTCTTGTTTTTTCAAACAGGACGAATATAAATTCAGAGAGAACACTACACAATTTTTTTCAACACAGGTATTTATGGATGGGTATCGGAACCTTCGCTTTGGCGAGTTTGGGTCCGATTCGCTATCGCTGCGTCATCCGCAAGAGCACGAATGTACGGAGCAACTAATTATCTCAGATTAATGCAAAGATTACGCCTCGCGGGGCAGAGTATTACATATAGATCAATCAAAATAAATACAATGGTCCCATTGTATTTAGTGGGTGTAATTTTCACGTCTTTTGTTCCGTACAGCAAAAGTAGGCTAGTGTAAGACAAATAGTTCAAAGATCGGAATGAAAACAATTTGACATTTTCGCAAAAGAAAGCCGAAACGAAATATGAAATAAATGACCTTGCCTATTGATATTCCTCCCTTTACGTCCCATCTGTCAAAGTTCGCGACAACAGTGAAATGCAAAGAAGTCTTTACTACATTCAGTATCATAATAATCATTTAAGTTCGATTTCATTTGTTCCAAACTGATTGCCAACAAAAAAGCAGTTGCAACTAAACTGGCCATTAACCAATTACTGTCAGCAATTCCAGCAGTAAACAATAAAAGTTAATAAATCTTTAAAATATATTTCAAAAGCTCTTTTTCAACTTTATTGTGTTTCTAAAAAAATTCGGTTTGGAGCTAGATTTAGATTTTTAGTTTGTGCTTTGTTATGAAGAAACTTTATTCCAACAATACTTTTGATGAAATTCTTTTCTTGTAGAAAAAGTATTCTTGCTCGTTTGTAATAAACTAAACCAATTATATGTTTCACCTTAAATCAAAAAACAAAGATCATTTGCTATTTCGTTGCCATTAAAACCAAGTCGACGCTTTTATAAGATATTTTAGGATGAGGCTGAGTGTTCTTTAATTTTTACTAATTTTCAAATTTACTTGATCTTAATCCGTTTTTAACTTTTTTTAGAATAAAGTGATACTAATTCATTTTTTGCTACGTTAAAATAATTATCGATAAAGAAACGCAAAGAGTTGAACCCAGACCGAAGAGGCAAGGCACCAGATGACGATTTTGTGGATTCTAGATTTTTTCGTGCGGTTTTTAAAATCAAGACATTCTTCTGTATCGTTTATAGATCAGAAAAGATATCAACCAAAATATGTCCGGGCAAGTTTACAAAATCGCAGTATAAGGAGAGCTCGTGACGTCATCCACGAGATTTTACGAAAACGAACTATCGCCGCACCAGTCAAATTTTAATTTTCTAACTTTTTTCAAACACTGACGATGGCCTCTGAGACCGAAATGGATTTTAGCAATAGTTTTTGATATATTGATTTTAAATATTTGACTAATTTTGTGAAAGCGCTGATTTTTCCACCTACTTTGTTAAACGTTGTTTTTTGTTCTAGAGCTAGACAAATCAACAAAGGCAACATAGAAAAAGCCATAAAACTCTGCTGATTACTTACAAACAGTGGTATCGCTATGGAAGGTGATACCCGGGACAGAATTTTTTGGTGTCACCCTTCATAATGCATAGCAGGCAGAGGCGCACAACCATGACTTCGTTAAGAAGAGAGCTTTAACCCAAAGATAATCTTTTTTTCTACACAATGTCTCAATGAGGTAGCGCGACAAGCAAACTGGTGCAACTAAGTTAAGCGTATAGCACAGACGGGGACTGTGGGCAGAACCTTCTGGAGGCGGAGGCTGCTGGGCGATTTTTATGATTTTTCGAAAAAACTAGCCATTTTAAAGCCATTTGGATCACATTTTGCGCGTGTTTGGAGCCATACGAAAGAACTAAATTGCTAAAATTGGAAGTTATTTGCGAGAATTAAATTGCCCAGTCCCTTCAGCTTCCTCCTCCTTACGTACAGGTGAAGTTCAAAACAAGTTTAAACGCTTGTAGTTTGGGTTAAGTTTTATAAGTAATTCAGCTAAGAAGGGCTGAAGCCCACTTAGTTCCCCGTACTAGTTGCGCCACTGGTAGTCTGCAAAAGATTTTATTTTAAGGATACCGGTACGTACTACTTCATTGCTGTAGATAGCGGTTGTTATTTGACTAGCTCTACAAATTCTCACAGTAAGATTCTAAAACCAGCAGCACACGTCTAGTATCAGGCGCGTAGCCAGAAATCTGCAATGGCGTAGAGGCTGTCTCTGGGGTCTGGCGGAGCCTTCGTCGCTCGAAAAATTGGATTTTTTTGCAAAAGTAACGTAAATTTAGGCTCATCTTAATAAAATCAATGCTTTTCAAACGTGGCGTGGAATTTAGCAGTGCATAAACATGAATAGACTGGTTGCATAAACGAGGAATGTGGGAGGTGACTAAAGATAAAATTTTAGTTCTCTTATTTACAAGCTGCTGGTAAATCATAAAATCCTGTAGTTGAATGAAACTCACAAGGATATTGATTATATTTGAATAGGACACTGAAAGTATGCCTTTACAGGCGAAATGTTTTTCTGTCGATTTTATTCTCATTGAATGCTGTGTGGTCTTTGGACTATCAGTTCAACCTCACAGGGAGTACTCTATTTTGCCCATATCTTAAATGGAAAGGTAATGAGGGGGGCTAATGGGACGAGATTTGAGAGAAGTGATTGGTAATTAACTAATACTGAACCCCCCCTATTCCTAAGCTTGCATATATATATATTTTTGAAACCAATGTGCAACATTTTTCAACAAGCGATCAAATTTAATTGCTTATTTTCGACCATGTTTTCAAAGTTTTTACTGATTTGAGAGTTATATTTTCGACAAATTAGCCCCCTTCCCCTAAATAAATGTTTCAAAAGAAGCTTAAAATTGTTTTTGAGTTCATTCTAGTGTACTAAATATTTCCAATTATATCAAACATTTTGTTGTTTTTTGTTCGAGTGGTATCATAAAATGTCGTCACCCCAAACTGGTGATACTCGGGGCGAGCCGCCCCCGCCTAGCGACTCCACTGCTTGCAAAGGCGTTGTACTAGCCGTTGTTTTTTTGTTTTTTTTTCCAAGGCGGGCTTGCATTGTTTTTAATTTGTTCTTAAATCTTAAGCAAGCAAAAATGATCCTAATTGCGTTTTTAAAAATTGTTGTTATAAAATTATAGTGTTATTTATTTTTGCAATCTTGGACTAACAAATGTTTTTTTTATTCTAATCAATACTGTTAGACCTATTGGTTTTTGTATTTTATTATCGAGACGATGGGTTGATATTGATTGGGCCCTTCCAAATAAAAGTAACTTAATTTTCTTTTTACTTTCATTTTCCGGTGCCGGTCTGTTGTTTCCCGGCCAATCAGAGCTTTTGCTTTATTTTGTGTTCATAAAGCATGCATTAAAAGAAGTTACGTTTAGAAAAGTGGTACACTGTAGAGTATAAAAATTAAATTATTAACAAGCCAAAAATAAGTACATTCATTGAATAACAATCTCTGTTGGCAAAATATTTTTAAAAAGTTGATTTTATCGTTGAATATTACACATTTTTTATAAGAAGCGTTAAATTTTGGATTGAAACTGATGTCTGTTCTTAAATTTACACGATTTTTCAGTCTCATTTATTCTAAACTTGTCTCAAACTTTCTTGAAGAATCAAGTGAAACAAAATCATTCTTGCTTGGTTAAAAGTTGTCTTTTGTTATTGATCAAGACCGTTAAAATAGTCGTCAGATAAATCATTAGTGTCAATAAAGAAAAGGTCAAAAAAGCTTTGCTGATTGATTGCCGATTAGTATGGCTGGTGTTTCAACATTTTTTCAACCGAGGCCGGCATTGTTCTTAACTTGTTCAAAAGTTTTGATTGACAATGAGCTTCGTGTACTTAAAAAGTTACTTAAAAAAAAGTAAATCGTATCAGAAAAAACGGAGAAAAAGTTTCTTTACAGTACTATACATCATATTTTGCTTTTAATTTTGTTTTGTTTGGCAGCGCTCTTTTTTCTTTGCTTGGAAAATTTTTGAACAAAAAATGTTTTCATTTGTGCGGTTGATTGTTTGCTGTTACTTTAGTGTGTGGTTGTAGCAAAGGTTTTGCGAACAATAAGGCAAATGTGAAACTTGATAAACTTTAGCGTCCGTCTTTAATGATGACCTCATCACTTTGACTCGTGCCAATTAAAATTCAATTGATTCCAACACTTGAAAACATGTTTTACGGTAACCTCGTTGATGCTAATTTGGTTTATAACTTATAAGCTGAAAATCAGAAAGAAATTTACTTACCTTTAAAATCTAATTAAAAAAAGAAACTTATAAGGCGATTTCAGTCGCTATTATTTTCAAAGGGCTGCTCAAATATTTCATCTCAAATCGGGTTTCCTTCTACAGGTTTTAAAAATAAATTCCCATGGATGAACTTAAAATGATCTGCTATGACAACACTGCATTAAAATAAAAATAAAACAATCATCGCCGATGTTGTGTTTTGTTAATCTTCGAGACAACAAAAACAAGTTGGCTGAAAATTCAATACCAAACACGAGTACATTAAAAACTTCCGAATTTGATAGCGCCAAGGTTTTCGCAATGCGCAAATCATAAAAAAAAAAAGTAAAAGCCAGCTATTAAAATTACATGCACAAGCGCTGGCTTTTTACTAGCAAAACACCAAAAATAGCGAAAAGGGCAAAAATACAGTGACTACGGTCATGACGTTCACGTGCATGCAATATTTTGCTTACCTTGCTCGTGCAGTTTTTCTGCGATGCCGCGAGCTTCGTCGCCGACGATTGTTGTTTAAGGTGGCAATTGTTCTTGTTGACGTTGAGAACATCGTTGCAGAAAGAAGCGCTGTAGATCTTTAATTGACTATAGTTTTTAGGTCCAACACACTTAAAAACTTCTATGACCACTTGTGTCCAGGTATCGAAGTTGTCTGCACGCAATTGATGAGCTCCAAAAGAGCAAAGCATTGACTAAAATATCAAACCTATGCAACAGCTTATTAATACCACTTCGCTTCTTTCGAAAATTTTCAGCAGATGGCTTGCTTTCGCTTTATAGGATAATGAGTCACTTCGTTCCAATTTGACTTGCGCTTTGAAATTGTGCTAAAAGAGCCATTGAAATGAACTGGCGGCTTAAAAGTTTAAACTATGTCAACACTAGAAAAGCGCTTTTTTGTTATAAAAGTATTAAAAGCTTAAATCGCTGAAGTCAATCTGTCATGAAATTCAAACCTCTGTCACCTTTGCCACAGTGCCGTACTTTTTTATTGTGCTACAATCACTACCGTAAAATAACAAAAGAATGTTCTCGCAAGGAAGAGATTTTCCCTGTGACAAAATATCGCAAGCATTCAAAAGAAGTTCTTCATCTGCGAATTTTTTCATCCTATTCTTTTATGAGTTTAATCATATTGGGCGCACGCCCATAAATTACCGTTTCGTAATTTAGTTTCAAACTCTTAAAACAATTTATGAATAAAGTTATAGCATAACACAGTACACGTCAAAAATTAAAAATTAATAAATTTAGGACTCAACAGTCTGCTTTAAAATTTTAATTTTTGACGGGTACGCTGTGTTATATTATGATGTTCGCTCTGGCCTACGCTGTCAAGCACTTTTTTGAATCGACTGAATTCAAACTCCACTCATTATTATTAAAGTTATGAGGCCTTGAAAAAGACAATGCTTATTTTGCAGTAGGTCCAAGCAGTCCATCTATCATAGTAGCACATAATTGCAAACAAAACCACAGTCGTACAAAATGCATCGGGGGAGGGAGGAGGCAACATATTTGGGTAGCTCTCTACGCGATGTTGCTAAAGTAAGAATATTGCGTTAGTATCAGTATCCTGCGAAAAATGCGTGCTTTTGTTAAATTATGCAGTATTCTGTATGGAATTAAACGCAGTACAGAAGCTTACTAAAAACCGGATCTTAAAAACTGCCAAATTGTTAAAAATAAGATACCAGCTACCGGGCGATTTTTGTGATTTTCTGCTAAAATAATGGCCTGTTTCACTGTATTTGCCCAAAATTTTAAAAAGTTTTCGGTTTATGTTTATTTCGAAATCATCTGAAATTATTCGAGAATTGCCGCTAGAAGAAATTCTGAGATAACGCTCCAATGACTGAACAATTAAAAAATAATGCCGAGAACAAGTTGTAGCAATTTAGTAAAGCATGCTTTGCTTACTATATGTTACAAAATGTCTCAACTCAACATCAATTGCGTCCAACTCACAACACAAGCACTTAAATAATCCAAAACACATATCCATTAATGTTAAAAATTAATAAGGAAAGGACAGGGGGACTGCGAAAGGACTGTTGATCTTCGAGTCAAACAGCCACTCTGTATTGGTTGGCAATTTGCCAGTTAAATTCGAAAGAAAAGTGATAGCATTTAGATGTCATTAGCAACTTGCGTTGTTTTACATCAACATATCAACCAAACTCTTCTGCAGCTGTTCATCAGTAATTTGCAATTAGCTAGTCTTTGTAATCAGATTTAAATTTTCGAAACGTGTTTTTCCTAATATCGGAAGGAATATTGTTCAAATAATAACGCCTTCATGTTTGATTGAACGTTGTATTTGGGATGTTTTATAAAGTGGAATGTGATAATAGCAACCAGTCACTTATCGTCTGATGTCTATTGTGTGGATTTAATTTAAACCAACAAATCAATTTTGGAAATGCAAGGAAAGTTTATTATTGAAGTGTCGATGGAGGAATTTACCTAATTCAAAGTTGACTAAGTCGTTTATTTTGAGGTTATGTAGTTTCTTAAATGCTGTAGTATTGCTCTGCCAACGTCTAAAATTTTTCGATTAATGTCATTGCTTTGTTTTAAAGTGTTTGTAAAAGATTTAGGTACATAGAAAATGTAGAAGACTAAGCAGAGATGCAGCAAATTAGATGACGGTGAAAGAGCGTATTGTACAAAAGAAGTACTGTAGATAATTTGCTGGTAAATAGTGTTTGACTTTGAACATTACATCTATGGTTCTGGAAAGCTTAGAATAGAGGAAGTTGATCTGAGTTTTGAATGTAAGGTCATAGTTTATTTATACACTAAGATATTTAACAGATTCGGAAAGCTTAATTTTTGAGCCGTCAAAGAGAGTGGTCAAGTTTTGGTTAGAAGCTTAATCATTGCATTTTGGCGATATTATTGTAGCGTCAGCTCAAACGTAGCCACAAGTGAAAGATTAAATGGATACTTGGATTAATAAGTCAACCCGGAGAGTAGCTCGATAGGTTGTTCAACTGAGCCGGTCGACCGCTTTGGGAAGCGTCCTTTTGACAAAACGTTACAATGGCGAGCACGCCAGGACGTTGGAGTGGTGGACGCTCTCCCTTGCGCTGGTTGGAGACGTGGATGAGCCGTCGCCAGCGTAAAGGGAGGGGATGATGTAGCGTCAGCTCCAACGTAGCCACAAGTGAAAGATTAAATGGATACTTGGATTAATAAGTCAACCCGGAGAGTAGCTCGAGAGGTTGTGCAACCGAGCCGGTCGACCGCATTGGGACGCGTCCTTTGGACAAAAACGTTACATTATGAAGGCTGAAGATTTTTGAGCATTAATGTGCAATTTGTTAACAGTTCTCCATTCACGAACAGCTTTTATGTCAGAGTTAATTATATCTTGCAAGTTTTCAAGTTTTGGCAAACTGAAGCACAGGCAAGCATCATTTGCAAGCAATCGAAGTGTTACTGATGTGCAATTGATCACATCATTGGTGTAAATTAAAAATAGTAATAGGCCTGCAGTTGATTCTTTGGAAACTCCCCAATTAGCTATTCATAGTCTTGAATCGTCATTCAAAGCAACAAATTGCTGTCTGTTATGTAAGTAGGATCCAAAGAGATTTTTTTAGCAGTGCCTCTGATGCCATAGCGTTCAGGCTTTGCAATCAGTACTTTACGGTGTACTGTGTGAAAAGCTTTTTGAATATCAAGAAATATTAATTCAGAATAACTTTTAGCATGGATGCTATCATAAACTAGAGTTAACACATCAGTTACAGCGTGCATGATGGAAAGTCTTGGTCTAAAGCCATACTGGTTGGCGCTACTATTGAGTGCTTACGTATAAAAACATCGAGTCGTTCAAATAGCAATTTTTCAAATATTTTGGCAAAATCTGACAGTAATGAAATTGGACGATAAATAGTTGGATTATGTCTACTGCCTGATTTGTGTACAGGCACCACTTTTGCTGTTTTTGAAACTTCTGCAAAAATCTCTTGTGTGATCGCGTGATTGACGAGCACAGAAAGCGGTTCAGAAATTACAGGCTCCGCTAGTTTCGCAAAAAAAAAGAGAGATATGATCGACAAGGATGGCAGTACGGTACGGTACGTTCAGAATTTGCGTACTACGTACCTCGCACCTTAAACCGTACCGTACTTCATTTCAATTTTTGAAGCGTACCGTACCAGCGTACCGTACTTCTTCGCAAAAATTGAGGCGTACCGTACGGCCATTCTTGCTTTTAACTACTCCCAACTTTAACTGACTTTGAAATCACTAGCGTATAAATCAGCGATCTTAATTCACACATTTAGCGTCGGCTTCAGTTGTCTTTTGCCTCTGCATGCAAAAAGACTGCGCAATGTGCGAAAAGTCTGGGATTTTTAATTCAAACAGCGTACCAACGTACCGTACTTCTTAGCAAAAATTGAGGCGTACTGTATTGTACCTAAGTACCGTACCGTACTGCCATCCTTGATGATCAAAATCTCTACTTTTTTCTGCATAAAGCGAATTCACTGTATTAAAGATCTCGCCCGGTTCAGTAGGCTACAAGAATATTGAGTCAGAAATGTGTCTATTAAGAAATCGTATAAACGAGTCGGCTGAGGTTGGATCGGGATTATCTTTGATAATTTTTTGAGAATTTTTGAAGCTATAGTACTGAAATGATCACCGAATTGTTGAGCAATGAGTTTTGGATCATGCGTAATATCTCAGTTTTAATTAAAATCTATTACAAACATAAAAAATCTTGCCACTGAAAAACCTAATAATACTAGAATTTTAAGCTTCTCAGAATTCGAATTTTCAAAAGCGCTTCTTTTCAAAACTCAAAAATTAAACCTTTTTTGTACTCACTGTATTACGCCAAAGCGTGTAACGAGTTGCGGAGCTCATTTTCGCGTTTTTGCGCTTGCGGCCAAAATGGCTCCTTTCGAAGAAATGTCGCAGCATGTGCGACCCATTGGCAACACCGTATCCGATTCGACCAGCCCGAGACTTGAACCTCAGTTCTCCCCCTCCTTAGACAAATGCGTTACTGCTCGACCAACTGGCTGGGCCAATTATAAAGGCGATAATATTCGGATACAAAGCTTTTAAAATGTGAATTTTCAGTTATTTTCACAAACTTTTTAAATGTTAAGCCTCTTTTACGCGGACGGGGTCAAAAATTTCCCGCTTGGTTTTTTCGTGATAAATCCTTTCAGAACAAGATTTTTACTTCAAATTGACTTTAATTTGAGTAAAATGTATTTACAAATAACCCCCGAAAATTTGAAGCTGCCAACGTAACGAGAAGTCCTCTAATTTTGATGTTTGCCGAAGTCACTTTCCAAATTCTGAGCATTATTTTGCTCATATTTAACTTAATTGTGACGTAACCAAATTGTCGGAATTTGACTTAGGTATTTTATGATTCTGCAAAATTTGAACCGCCTATGACGTCAACACCATTTTTCAAAAACACTGTTCTGACGTCCCTATGATGACATCATCAAACAAAAACTAATTTTCTAAAAATTTTTGATAAACATGCCAAATTTGGTGTCCTTATGTTTGTTTGGGTAAGGAGTAGATAGGGGGACATTTTTGCCATTACCCTGTTTAAAATGCGTTGGTCAAATAGTCCTACAAAACAGTGTTAATAGCAGCATTCGTGACATATGCTTAATCAGTTTTACAGAACCTACAATTCAAAGTAATTAGGTTTATTTTCTATCTGTTTATAAAATGTTTAATTACTTGCGTTTAGAAAATTTATGATTTGGTCAATTGGTTTTATTAAAAGAAAAAACATTGCAAATGAAAAGGATAAGCTTTCTTTACATTTTTGCTTTCTTGACATTCATATGCATAACGTAAGTAAATTTACACCTGTGTCCGACAAATTTCAAATGTAGTACTATACTTTTTTTTTATCAGGTCTTTGCATCAGCTACAACATGATCAGGTCCTTAAAACAGCCAGATCACGTAAAGGCAAGTCGTTACCCGATCAGTGGTCGAGCAGATACAGCGTCTGCTATTGAAACGGTCGATTTTAGCTTGATTCTGGGCCAAATCAAGCCAAAACTATGAAAATTGGAATTTACAAATCCTCCGCTTGACGTTCAGGGACAAAAAGAAACAGTCTGAAGCCTCCACCGCACAGGAAACAAGGGGCAGTCACTAGAAAAGTTGGCTCGGGGCGGCTACACTCGAAGACTGAAAAGTTCTTTCGCTGCCTCTTGGCCAAGGCAGCTTGGTGAATGCAGATAATCACGCTTAGGCTACAGTATAGTTCAGCGGTAATTCCATTTTCTTTCCCATTTTGTCCGACCTTGCAACTTCGTTTGGCTTTCCTCTTTTTTTCTTTGATCTTTTTTGGATAACCAATAATTATTTTTTCAAAGCTGTTGTCAAATTGTGAATTAAGATTTTATTGTAAATTGAGACAAAAAAAATAATAAAGTATTTCACAGAAAGAAACTTGCCTTGAAGAAGATTTGAATTAAACCATTAAAACATTTTCATATTTGATCGAGGCAAATACAAAATATTAGTGCCTTCAAAACGTGTTCGAGTAAAGCGTCATTTAATTTTGAAATTATTAAAATGATTTTTCAATGCAATTACAAAAATTAGTCACATTTGGCATTTTTCAAAGTGTTTTTATTCTTCATTTAGAAAACATTACGGTAAACAATGCCTTTTATTTTTAGCTGGATTTCCCGGTTTCCCGAACACTGGATTTCCAGTAATACAAGTAAGAAACTTATTATCTTTTAAGATTATTTCACCTTTTATGCGACAATATTGTAGGCTTCAATGAAATATTGACCAATCAAATTTTTAGTATTAAACATCGGTAAAAAAATTATCTATATGTCAAGAATTTAAGATTAATCAAAAACTTTTTTCAGATCCTTATACTTTTAATGAACTGCATATAAAGTAAGTTTTTGATACATAAATTTTACCCAAAACATTCAATAACTGCTTTTTGAGTAAATCATCGTCTAGTATTTTCATGTGCACAAACGTTTTCATTGAACCCACAAGTATTTTTGTTTATGCTGTTCTTGTAATCATACACTAACAATCAATTTGTAATATAAAATTAAGCCACCAAGTAAAATAATCCAACCAAGTGGCTGTTTCACTGTAAAGCTTTTCAGAGGTAAACTACATTTTAATCAATCAGAATTTTACTTACAGTAATTATCTCCCCTGAAGATCCTATAAATATTCTGTTGTTAGATGTTAATTGTTCAAGGTGCTTACTGATATCCCCCTTAGTCTACCGATCTATTTTTTAGTTTCTAACTTCATATTTTTGTTTCGAAAGATGCAACAAATTGACTAAAATAAGCAACAACATCCGACAGGTTACAATAAAATAGAATGGCATTAAGTTGCAGTCTACAATCTGGATGTTTTCAACTGAAAATGCACTCGTTGCAAAATGTTCCAAAATTTTTCCTCAAATGCTTTGTCAGTGAACAATGTTAATCTTTCATCGTAAAGGAATTTCATTTTTTAGCACTGTCACGAAACCTTCATTGGCTAAAGCGAAATCGGAGGAATTACGGCGGCTGGAAGAAATGATTTTTGACCGAATTCACCGATTACAAGTAAAGCAAATATTTAGTAATTTTTGCTGGATGATCATAATACTTACTTTCAATTTTAACTTTTAAAGATTTGGTATCAGAGCGTATTTTCAAACCGTATAGGAGTGACCATGAAAAATAATACTAAAACTGTGTCTTAAGAAAAATTTTCGAAACAGTCGAGATCTTTGAAGCTGTGTTTGCAATTTCATTTGCTGAACAGTTTTGGGACTGTTTGAAGCACAAAACATGTTTGAACGCTTACATATTTGGGTTAAACTTTTTACCGGACATGGTTAAAGGGAGAAGGAGCTTCAGCCTCCTTAGCTCCCCTGGTTGCGTCACTGGTCGTAACTTTTAGACGATATTTGAGTTCAGCGAATTTTTTTCAAGAGCCGTACCAAATACCGTGGAAACTTTTCTTTACACGTTAACTGCCAAGGTATACTCGTAGTTTAGCTTTTGTTAGCTGGTGTCAACGACGAGTTCTCGTTTATTTTCAAAGCCACTGGAAAGATAACTATAAGTATTCTCGTGAATTTAATGAATTAAGTCAACCTTATGGCATCTGCATCAAACCACAACAATTACTTTGCCACTTTTAACCCTAACCATAGCCGCCAAAAATTGCAAAGTTTGAAAACGCTAGAAAAATGACATTTGTATGATCGGCGCTGATAAACAATAAAAATTAAGCTTTTGAAGCATTTGAGAAGATGATTGGTGGTACAGAACTTGAGAATTGCTTTGATTAAACTGTTCATATCTTTGAAGCTTTTTGTCTGACATTTGTCACGAAGAATCGTCAGAAAGGAGAGCCCAGGAAAAGGAGCGGCTTTTATAGGAAAAGGCTGAGCCGTGATTGGTTGAAGAAAGACCAATGAGAGAGCGTCATTAGTGCATAATCTTTAAGTTGTTCACGAATTCTTTTTGAAGGCATAGGGCGAAGTTAGAAGTTTTGACAAAAGTGGCTTCAAGAGCAGATAGAGGAAAAGAAGAGCAACTTGGACAAGAATAGAAAATCTGCTGTCCTCATAATGTTGAGAACAGGTAGGATTTTGTAAAAGATGAAGTCCAATGGCTGAACCAGAAGCAAGAGACTGGGTATTAGTCTGGGTGAAAGATTTGCACCAACGGGCAGGAAGTAAGCGTTCTGGGAAGAAGAGCAAGAACGGATAGATTCGGGAACATGTTGTTTGATTATGTCCTGCAGCCTTTAGGAAGTACGGCCTGCATGCCGACTGTCACAGTGGCATGAGAATTAATAAATCACGTTGCTCTTTTTGTAAAGCATACCGTACATCCTTGTTGGTAGCGAAGAGAAGCTCATTGGTAGAGTAAACAACACGTGTTTCCACAGCGGAAAAGCACTGTTTGATAGCAGATTTTACTTGCTTTTTAAACCGGGTAGAAGCGGAACCGAGCCATAGGAGACGTAGACAGACGGGGCATCTTTCGCGTCCAAATTTAGGAAGAGCGTGAAATTGCTTCATCTTTTTAGCCATAAATGACTTGATAGCGTGCTCAGGGTATCCATTAGCTTGTAGAATACACTTGATTTTGCCTAGTTCAGATGGAAATCTTTCAGGAGAGCACATGGCAAGAGCTCGGTGAGTTAAGTAAAAAATTAAGTTAGTTTTGCGTTTCTGAGGACTAAAGGAATTCCAGCGTAAATATTGACCGGTGAATGTGGGTTTCCGGTAGATAGAGACGATGAACTGGGAAGAAGATTTTTTGACCAATACATTCAGAAATTGGAGAACCAGGTTAGATTCTTTTCCAAGAGTAAAGCGAAGAGAAGAGTGAAGCGAGTTAAAGCCCTCTTAGAAAAGATAGCACTCATCTTTGTTGCTGAATACAACGAAGGTGTCATACATAAAGCGGTAATACATCTCCGGATTGGAAGTGGTTTGAAAAAGTTTAGATTCATAGTAACCAATAAAATTTTTGGCAAGGGCTGGTCCAAGGGGTGATCTCATGGCGACTCCGTCGATCTGGCGATGCATATATGATGTCATTGAAGCTAAACTCGACAGAAGAAGTAGCCATCTCCAGAAGTTCAACAAAGATTTGCCGTGGAAAAGGTGCAGGAGGGTGCTCCGAACTGTAGAAAGCGTCAGCACAGATTTCAGTAGTCTCCGCTGAGGGACATTAGTAAATAAACTCGAAATGTCGAAAGAGCAGAAAGACGGAGGGAGGGTCCAATTTTGAAGCTTTAACAGTGCAAGCAAAGGTAAAATAATCTCGTATGCAGTTGCTCGAATAGAGAATGAGAACCGGTTCGAGAAGAGAGATATTTGGTCAGCTGGTGTTGTGCTGAACTGGTCATAGACAGGATGGGTTGGAGTGGTCCATTTTTCTTGTGTGTTTTGAAAAGGCAGTACATGAGCGGCAGCTGAGAGCCAGTCGGTCGAATGAGGTTGTATAAATTTGTAGCAAGCAAATCGTCTTTTGTGCAACTGCTGTAGACGGCGCTGTATCCAGGATTCGATCTTTGAGGTGTTGTCCTTTCTGCTTGATGCGCCGAGTGTCAAAGGTTTAGTTTCGTCTTCAAGAATGAAGTTCATTTTTTCGATGTAGTCGGTTTAGTTCAAAATAACCACGCCCGATACTTTGTCTAGTTTGGTAATCAGGATGTTGCTGTTTGATCGCAGGGATTTGGTAGCACTGAGATATTCTCTGTACATGAGAAAATCGCCAGCTCCTTTTCCTGCGCTCTCCATTCTAACGGTTCTTCTGGACAAGTGTCAGACGAAAAGCTTCGAAGACATGAACATTTTAATTGAAACAATTTTGAAGGATTGTTATCTTTTCGAGTAAAAAGCCTAAATGTGCTTAGGACTTTACCCGTACTTTTGTTTAAGTTTAGCTAAAGACTTGTAGCTTTGGGGAGGGGAAAACAATCTGTAATAATTCTTTTTTTTGTAAGAAAAATTCCTAATTTTTCTAATGGGTTTATTTCGAATATTATATTATGGAATTTCGAAGATGAACTGTAATATGGTATATTCAAACAGCTAAAATAGGGGGGCAAAAGTCAAAAGAACGAACGAATACGCACAAATTGTCATCAAGCACGTCCATTGTCCATCAAATATCTTACTAACTTTAAAAGGTTGGCAAAATGTTGATACACAGTCCGAGGTTAGGCATTCAAATTGTAAGCTTTGAAGCACTTTACCACACAAAGAGGTGGATGCTCGCAGAGAGAACAGAAATACCGCATTTCTTTTCGAGTTTGGTTTTTGTTGCACTCAACATGGCGTGATTGGTTGCTTTTTTTCTCGGTTTCACACAGAGAGACCAAATGACCATGCTATCGGAACAAATATATTTCTGGTGTTCGGACTATTGTTTTTCAAAAAAAAAGGAGAATTGCATAATATATCCAAAGTTTTTGAAGTAATTTTTAAAAATTTGCAAAAACAATGTCACTTCTACTACAAGTGCACTCGTAGTGTGACATTTTTTTACAGACTTGTTGATTTAGGTGCCAATTACGAGTACATTCGTAGGTAGAAGTTCCGCTCGAAATTTGACCTACAGTCAAGGCATGGTAAGAAATGGAACGTAAATTTTGGTATGGAATATGGAAGATGCCAGAATGGAATGGAATAAAAGATTTCAAGAATGAAACGAAAGAAAAACTTTCATACTTTCATTCTACTGTAATTCCATACAAAATTTCGCACATGGTATAAACAGAAAAATATAAGCGGATAGTGATGTATAAAAGTGTTTGTACCGAAATTTTTATCAGCTCATCATCTGTCGACAAATAGTGGTAATTCGGTCGTGTGTATTCATATTTGGCAAACAGTGCACAAAGGTATTGCATCATAGGATTATGTTTATAGAAATTTGCAGCATTGATACTGACATTTAATTGGATTAATTTTCATTTCAAAATTGACAATTTGCCAAGTGGTAAAACTTTTTCTTTCGCCGTAACAAAGATTCATATTATTTTTCCATTTCCGATTGAGCTTCATTTTTTTAATTTTTCGTGTTTAAGCTCAGTTTTTCGGTGCTAAAAGTCTGACATTTTTGTAAAATGTTATGTGGTAGTTTGGCTATGCCAAATTTTATAACTTAGTAGGAGTGATTACAAACTTCAAAACTTGTAATCATTTCATCTTGTGTATACCGGTCGGTCTATCGTCTATTGGTTAACTGGTTGAAATTTTAATGCTGAATACATTTTTATGGTAGCTCATTGCGATAGTGCTTCGAATACGGATAAGATGCGTTGTTGTATGAAACAATTACGATAGCTATCGGCTTGCTGTTATGATTTATTTAGCGCCGCGTACGAAGAAGAGTGGTTTAGGCATAACATCCTATACACATAGAAACAAATACAAATTTTAGTTTTATTTCGTTTTTACCTTACTCAAGTTTTTCAACCATTTTTCAGCCTTGTAGAGTATATTGGTCTTTATTGAACTGGTATATACGCACAAGCGTAGATAATTAAAATGACTGCTCAATTAAAAAGGGCGTATAAAATCTAATTGTTACTAATTAATTGCTTTTTAAGTGGTTTTAAAATATGTTTAGACTGGAAGCAACCCAACGTGTAACTTTCTTCTTCGCAGTGTTAAGCGCATCTTAACGAGTGATTGCTTACCTTTGAGAGCGACCAGCGCGCAAAAGTACACTTTACGCTGCCAAAGTACAATACAGATTGCGCTATATTAAGAACAATGTACTAAGAAAATTAATAATAAGCTATAGACAGTATCCAAAGTCTTATAAGCAAAACCAAACCTTTGATTAACGGCCTAAGACACATTGTTTCGAAATCGACATTCGTCTTTTGTTTCTCGTCAGTTTAGCTAGCACTACAGGTATGAACACGAGCGTAGAAAGGCAAGGGATCGCAGATTAACCAGATCATAACACAATTTTTTTTCCAAAAATTGTAAGTAATCACAAAAATACAAGAGATAATTGTAACAGTTTAATTCAAAATAATTTCCAAAAGCATGCCTCAGACAGCTGTTTCGCCCAAGATTTTTGGAAAAAAACTATGTTATAATCTGGTTAATCTGCAATTCCGTGCCATTCTACGCTTATGTTCATACCTGTACTCTTAGCCATACTGACGAGGAAAAAAAGACGAATGTCGATTCCGAGGCAGTACATATGACAAAAGATCTGTTAATCAAAGGTTTAATTGTGCCTATAAGCCTCTGGATACTGTCGATAGATTACACTTTGCTTCCGGTCTAAACTCACCTTTAGCATGGAAGTATGGAATCGAATATGGAAGAAAATTTTAGCGTGAAGCGGAAGATTTTTAGTTTGGAATGGAAGATTTTTGGTGTGGAATGTAAACAATTGCCACTATGGAATACGGAAAAATCATCTTGTATTTCACACCATGCCCTGCCTATAGTATAAACATACCTGCTGATAAAAATTGACTTCATAACTTTGTGAAGGTCATATTTTAACTATATAACGTTTGCCAATTCTGAGTAGTTTTGGCAAAAGTTGGTTCGCAGTCAACGTGTTTTAAAAGTAGCGATACCGACAATACTTTGAAACTTGAAAGAATTGGGTGTTCAACTATGTTTCTCCAAACAATAGCGCCGCCGTTGTTTTCTTGCGACTAGAGGAAAAGATGCATTAATTATACATAAAGCTTCACTTTTATACTATTTTATTAACAGAATCCAAAAGACTGCTCAAAAGCAAAATTTCTTCGTTGCTCTACCGGCAAAACAGGTCTAGCGAGTCAACTGCATCTTGCGTCAGATTGCTGCCTGCTGGCTTTGGGTACGAACCGAACGATGTTGTACGATTATTCTGGAACTCTCTACCAAGGATTACGAGATATATTTGTGCCTTGGAGTGGAAATCATTGTTTGCCTCCAAATTTAAATAATGCTTTGACATGGAAAGGTGAGCAATTTTTTTCCTTTTTGTAGCAAGTAAGCGTCATTATATTGCAGACAATACCAACAGCAGATCCAAAAGAATAGTACGTAGAATCAATTTTTCAAAAACATAATTCAAATCTTAAAATACTGTAATTAGGTCTAATTTATTTGTTTAACCCTAATGTACACCGGCTATTATGACCAACGCATTTTACACAAGAGAGCAAGCAAAAATGCCCCATATCTAACTCGTACATCAAACGTTATGAGAACACTAAATTTGGCATGCGGGTTGGTGTTCACCAAGACTTTTTTTAAAAATTAGCTTTAAGCTGATGACGTCATCATAGTGACATCAGAGCCATGATTTCGAAAAATGACGTAATTTTTTTCGATGACGTCATTGGCGACTCAAATTTCGTACATGGTATTTTTTTACTTTAATGAATCATAAAATGTGTAATAGTTGAGCTACAAAAACGTTTTATGACGTGGTTTTAGTTTAACATTGGCCAAAAAATTGTCAGATTTTGGAAAGTGTCTTCGGCAAGCCTCAAAATTGGGAACTTCTGTTACTTTAACAACTTCAAATTTTCAGTAGTCATTTTTGAACAAATTCTACTCAAAGTCAAGTTGGTTTGATACAAATTCTTGTTTTCAAAGAGGTTATGACAACAAAGAAAACAAGAAGGGGACATTTTTGTCTCCCCACTATCCGCGTAATCATACGGTTAATTTTTTTTTTGATAAAATATAAAAATTTTAAAAGTTTTAAAGTCTGATTTCCTGAAGATTTATCTATCTAAAACAGAAATTAAAAAAATTTTAAGCTTGAATTTTTAGGGGAGTTGTACAATGAATCCCAAAAAGAGGTAACACTACTCAAGCATGTTTCATTGGACTTCAAGCATTTTCCTCAAACCAATTTCATTCCATTTAATATGCCAAAAGTTGTTGCGGGTAAGTGAATTTGAAAAGCAGCAGATCGAAACAATTTTATGACTAAGAAAATTTTTGGTTTTATTTTCCAAGAAAACTATTGCATTATGGCATGCATTTTCCAATGACGAATCGTCTAGCTTCAAATGGGGTCTTCAGGATTTAACTTCATTCGATTTCCAAAAAAGTTGTTTCATGAAGATGCTACTGAAATAGTATTGTCTCTATCAGTGATAGTGTTTTTTAAGGATTTTATCTAATTTGTTTCTTAGGATGTTTCTATTTGATTTTTTTTTTGAAAATTTTAAGTGATTTGTATCTTGAAAATTCTATTTATTTGTTTTCTAAGAATTTTATGTAATTTGTCTTTTAAGGGTTATGTGTGACTTGATTTCTCTCATTTAATTTTATTCAAATAAGTTTAACTTCTAAAATTTAAAAAATTATCAATAAAATCAAACATCCTGATCAAAAATTTAAGACTTTGAATGAGATTGCTTCCTGAAATTGCTAATTGATTAACGCTACAACTTCAGGATCACACGGATGGTATCAGGGTGTAGACTGTAGAAAGAAGCACTATTAACTATCTGAACTGCTTTTTCAGGAATGTACTGCTTGAGCACTTAGTGAGGTGGTAACGTCTGAGCATACACCGGGAATTCAAGAACATTAAATGTTTAGGATAGTATAAAAAAGATCATTAGTAAGTCACAAAAGGGGTCATAAATTATAAAAAAAAAAAAACTGAACAAGCTTTCAAACGTGATTTTTTTCAACAAGAACTTCAAAACTATACCTAGACTATTGCAATTTGATCAATCAGTTATGCCAATAGTTCCCAAAGGGTGGTGCGCGTACCACTAGTGGTACGTGAAAGTCTTTAGGTGGTATGTGAGCTACTCCAGCTTACTTAAAAATTTGCAAAGACATTCAACTTTTAAAAGTTTCATACTTCCTACTTCTAACAACTTCTTCTTGATTCAAACAACCCAACCGAAATGGGCCTCGTTTTCTGGTGGAGACCATTGTTGTTGTTTTTTTTTTGTTTCTTTGGGCCATCACCATTCTTGAATCGGCTGTAAAATGCCTAATTTTCAAGCGAAGACATTTTTTTGGTCAGCTGGATTGGTGGTGGCCCGCTGCAACCTTGCTGGGTCAAAATGTGGCCCACGGTACGAAAAGCTTTGTGGCGTGTCAGAAGGGAGCGTGCTATGATTGCGGTTAACCGGCTCGGTTGTACAACCTCTGAGCTGCTATGATCTGTTGACTTACAAAGCTATCGGTTCCAATTATCTTTCACTTGTGGTTCTTCCATGCTAGTTTTCCACATCGCCACTGGATGAAGCAGGAACTGCGACACACTTCCCCCTTTCTGAAAGCAGTGGTAGGAAGGGGCCTGCTAACGTCGTCTCGAGCGCCGACCATCCAATCACGTCGGGTTCACCAGTGTGGCGTGTCAATAGGGAGCGCGCTCCGATTGCGATTAACCGGCTCGGTTGCACAACCTCGAGTGAGCGATGAGCTGTTGACTTATAAAGCTATCGGTTCCAATTATCTTTCATTTGTGGTTACTTCCATGCTAGTTTCCACATCGCCACTGGATGAAGCAGGAACTGCGACAGCTTGCTGACCCCTGCGGTACACGAGCACTGTAAAAAAGCTCGAAGTGGTACGCGTGTAAAAAAAGTTTGGGACTAACAGTTATGCCAACGATAATTGTTTTTCAGAATCTTTAGAGCGCAGTGGAGTTGAAGACCCGAACGCATGGTGGATTGGTCAAATATTAAAGTATTTTTTCAGATTCACTCCTTCGATGACAACATTAATCAAGGAAAGAAAAAAAATGTTAAATTTTTCTCATCCTGTTGTTGGGTGAGTACTCATGTAAAATAGTTTTGCTTTATTGCAGATATAGTACAGTATTGTAATGCATACAGAATGCGCGACACACAAGAAATGGTACTGTGTTTATTTGCTCGGAAAGTCGTTGGCAAAGCGGTTTGCAAACAATGGAAAAATAGTTATCACTTTCTTGCCTAGAGAAATTTTGTGAAAAAAAGTTTCCTCAATTCAAACGCACCCTTTCTGCACCAAAAATTTTAGATCATTTTGAAAAGTTTGTTATATTTTTCTGTGTTAAAATGAAGAAACTTGTGGTAATTGGGACTTCCGAGACGCTTTGCGTCGGAAGTCCTTATGTTTTTTTTTCCGTGAAAAGTTACGATTTCGGAAACACAGTTTGAAAACGCTCTAACTTTGAAACGGCTAAAGGTAGAAACTTGAAATTTACATCTTAGCTGGTGCACATATAAATCGTAGATATAAATGGTGCACATATAAATCTTAGCTGGTGCACATATAAATCGTAGGTGCACGTATAATTTCCGAGCCAAAAAATGAAACGCCAATTGTTGGTTTAAACAGCTCTAGCTCGAAAACTAATGGTACTAGAAGAATAAAACTTTCGAATTTAGAAGCGTCTGGGCATGCCCTTTCAGCTCTCAAAAATAAATTATGACGATTACGACACTTTTTTTTCTTTATTTATTTATTTATTTTAGCAAATCACATTATGGGAACAAAAACTCCGAAACCACCAAAGCTAGAAACTTGAAATTTGGGCAGATGATAAGTCTATACATGAACTTGCGTCCCTGCAATTTTGGAGGCGCTACACCACGTGGTTTGGGGCAGATGCACCCTAAACTTGTGACAGCGAAGTTTATTAAGTGATTTTAGTCACGATCGAGCTGGTGCTGCCTGGGCCAAATGGTTAAATGCACTAGTGCTTGAAACATAAGACCTGGGTTCAATACTGTGGTTGGACATCGCTTTTATCAAACCAAGATTATATTGAATCTAGCATACTAATTTTTTTTGGGATTACAACAAAATCGCTTTGAATATTTTCTGTTTGACACTAGGTGTGATCAGAGGGAATCAGGTTTCATTCTCTGTGAAGGCGCCCCAAAAAGCACTTTCTTAATACCATGAGCAAGCGCGCTACTTTTTTGGGTGTCCGTAGAAATTTTTAGGACGAAACTATTTTGATATAATTTGGGGGGACCAACCCCCCAAACCCCCAAATTGACCCAAACAAATATCAGCTTTTTTGACGGCTTAAGTTAGGGTACTACGTCTTTGATATCAAGAGACAATTCAGAGACAAATACTCTGACATAGTTTGAGGGTACCACCCTCTAGGGGACCCTCCCAACCGGCCACCCCAAATATCACTTTTTTAAAAGACTTAAGATAGGGTGCCAGTGTTTTTTGATATCAGTAGATATTTAAAAGAAAAATATTTTGACGTAGTTTGGGGTACCACACCCCTCGCAGACCAAAATGAATCTCCCAAAAATCAATTTTTTAACGACTTAATTTAAGGTTGTAATAATAAGTCAATTAAGATGTTTTTTGACGTTTGCAGGCCAGAGTTTTAATATTTTAATCGTTTTGCGTGCTTCTGGCCTAAAGGCTACCAGCTCGGAAGCCTAGGGAAGAGCCACCAGAACGGCGACTACTTAAAACAAGCAATGCGAAAAATTGTCTTCCCACAGGAATCGAACCTGCAGCCTTTGGATTACCGGTCCACTGCTCTACCACTTGAGCTAGAGAAGACGCCTCCTCGCACGCTTAATTTTGGCTATTTAAACCCAGCAACTTGCTTAGGCTTCCGAGCTGGTAGCCTTTAGGCCAGAAGCACGCAAAACGATTAAAATATTAAAACTCTGGCCTGCAAACGTCAAAAAACATCTTAATTGACTTATCATTACAATCATACAACAAGCAAGTTGCTGGGTTTAAATAGCCAAAATTAAGCGTGCGAGGAGGCGTCTTCTCTAGCTCAAGTGGTAGAGCAGTGGACCGGTAATCCAAAGGCTGCAGGTTCGATTCCTGTGGGAAGACAATTTTTCGCATTGCTTCTTTTAAGTAGTCGCCGTTCTGGTGGCTCTTCCCTAGGCTTCCGAGCTGGTAGCCTTTAGGCCAGAAGCACGCAACACGATTAAAATATTAATTTAAGGTGCCAGTGTTTTTTGATATCCGTTGATATTTAAAAGACAAATACTTTGACGTGGTTTGGGGGTGCCACTTCCCCTTGAGGACCCCCAAAAATCGATTTTTAATAGGCTCAAGCTTGGGCACTACTTCTTTTTTTTGATATCAGCACATATCTAAGAGACGAATATATTGACATCGTTTGGTGGTATTACCCCGCGAGGACCCCCCAAAATGGACCCTCCAAATATTTTTTTTTGGCTGAAACTAGGGTGCCAGTTTTATTTTTTGATACCAACAGACACAACAGACAAATATTTGGACATAGTTTGAGGGTGCCACCCCCCTTGTGGACCCCCCAAAATCAAATTTCTGCACGACCAAGTTTACTTTGCCTGTGTTTTTGATATCAGTAGATATTTTAGAGGCAAATACGTATTTTGACAAAGTTTGGGGGTACCACCCCCCTGACGACCCCCCAAACGGACCCCCTAAAGATAAATTTTTTCCACGGCTTTAAGTTAGAGTTCTAGTTTTTATTTGATATTATGAAATACTGAAAAGACAAACACTTGGATATACTTTGAAAGTACCGTGCCCCGAAAATCCCCAAATGAACCCCACAAAAATTAATTTTTGGACGAGTTAATCTAAGGCTTCGGTTTTTTTGATATTAGTAGGTATTTGAGCGACAAAAAATGACATAGTTTGGGGGTACCACCCCTCCGGAACCTTCCCAAATGAACCCCAAAATTCAATTATTTTGAACAACTTGAACTAGAGCGCTTCATTTTTTTAGATATTAGTAGATATTAAAAGACAAACTTTTTTACACAGTCGGGGGGTACCAAACATCTATCCAAAAAATCACTTTTTGAAAGCTAAATTTAATAAAAACTCTGAAATCACCAAAGCTATAAACTTGAACTTTGAAGATATGATAAGTTTATATATGAAGTTGTGCACCTGCATTTTTGGAGTTGCTGCGTCACGGGCTTCCAGCAGACGCACAAAAAACAATAACAAAGTTTAATACATGATTTTCGTCTTGCATACACACGTGCTACTGCGGCCTAGTGGTTAAAAGCGCCAGCATAGGAAACCAATGTGATTGAATAGACCTGGGTTTAGTCATCTAGTTGGCCATCGCTTTTCTAAATCTAAAATCATATTGAATCCAGCACATTCTTCGATTAGGACGAAATCGTTTTTAAATTGTTTATTTTGACATTGGATATGATCAGAGGGTATCCGGTTTTATTCTCTATAAAAATCCCCCCAAAATCAATTTTTTTTAACGACTTAAGCTAGGGTGCTAGTTTTTTTTGATATCAGTAGATATATAACTAACGAATACTTGGACATAGTTAGGGGGCACCCTTCCCCCAAAAACTCCGAAACGTCATTGCGTTGAACGGCTTAAGCTAAAACTCCAGTTTTCTTGTACATAATATGGGGGTACCAGACCCCCGGATATCCCCACGTAAACCCAACAAAAATCAATTTGTTGAACTTAAGCTAAAGCTCCAGCTTTTTTTACATCAAAAGATATTTAACAGATAAAATGTTTGACATAGTTTTGAGTACTCCCCTCCGGAACCTTCCCAAATGGACCACACAATATCAATTATTTTGAACGGCTTGAGCTATGGCGCTAGTTTTTTTCGATATCATTGGTTATTTAAGAGACATTTTTTTACATGGTTTGGGGATACCAACCCCCAAATGAACCTCCCCAAAAATTGCTTTTTGCAAGCTAAATTTACCAATTGATTTCAGTCAGTTGGGTTCATATGCTGGGCTGGCGTAATGATTAAAGGCGCCAGGGTTTGAAACTGTCGTGAATGAACTGAACTGGGTTCAAATACTTAGTCGGACATTGGTTTTACCCAAACCACGAATGATTTAAAATCAACATTTACTTTTTTCATGAGACAAAATCAGTTTGTTTGCATTTCATACGATTGAGTTTTGCAGCAATATCGGCCACCTTCAAAGCAGGGGCGTATTTAGGGGGGCTATTGGGCCATGGCCCCCACTTTTGGGTTGCCAGGATAGTATAATTTGAATAGAAAAGTATGCAAAACTGTGGCATGGCCCCCCCTTTGTAACTTGGGCAGAAGGTTTGAGCACAGAAACGGTGGGCGAAGACCCTTTTTTTGGCCAAAAACCGGACGAAATTTGAGTGAAGACCTTTTTTTTTTGGTCTTCACCTAATTTTCGACAGGAAAACGGACTTGGTTTTGGGCTGGAAAAGTTTCATTCTGGCCTTCATTAATCTCAAATTTTCTGAATTTCCTGCCCCTTCCCTTTCGAAAATTCTGCGTACGTTACTGCTACAAAGTATGCAGGAGAGAATGATGGTGGAATGGAACTGGCGGAAGTCCCGTACTATTTTCCCCCCGGGAAAATGAACATCTACGTAGTTGCTGATAGTTTTTACATACTCATTTCAGAGTTTTGTTTTTCCCTCAGCATCTGTGATTGGCTATATGGCCCATGCAATTAAATACTCAATGCAAAATGCCTTGGGTTTAATCCATTCACACCTAACAACTAAAAAATAAGTTATTATTGATGTAACTCAAGCTCGTATTATACTTACTGTACAAGAGAGAAATATTGAAGCTTCATATTGCTTTCAGATAAAAAAAAATTTACCATACAGTGTAATCATGGTGTAATCAAAGCTTAAGAGTGTCTCCGATTTTCCTCTAAAATCAAAAAACCAGGATTCAGACTTTATGGGTTTAGTTTATAAATTGAACGTTTCTCTTTCAGATTTTAACTCACTTTCAATTTATAACTTCGAACTTAAAATTGAAAAAGTCTTTATGTTTTGATTCTTAATTTTACAAAATCTTTCTTGAATCTAAACTTTAATAATCCATAAAAATCATTACTGTTATTTTTTCTACGCAGTAATTCACTTTTCAGAATTCACGTCAGACGAACCGACAAAGGTAAAGAATTTCATCAGCCAATTTCAAACTACATGTCTCATGTAGTGAAGTGGTGGGATGATTATATTTTGGAAACTGGATATGCGGGCGAAAAACGAATATATGTTGCAACTGACGATCTAAAAGTATTGGATGTAATAAAAAGAAAGTAAGTTAATTTTGCTGCATTTTGTGTTATCTAGTCAATATGGTAGATAATATTAACAATCTATTGCAACAAGCTTTCAGTTAGGTGTGAAGCCAGAATTGTGTTGGGGGAAAATTCTGTGTTTTAGAAGCTGCCGCAAGAGACTAGAAACTTTTGCATTTAAAAAAAATAACCGGGAAATCATTACATGCTTTTCGTTATTTTTCGAATGGTTGTTATTCGAAAAATAGCAAAAAATGGTATTACATCGGCAACCTTTTGAACTAGTGGGCAACATTCAGTCCTAACAAGGTTCTAGCGGACCAAAAAAGAAAGGTCTTCGTCAGAAATTCAGGCCTTTTTTCGGCCGAATTGATGGCGAAGACCAAAAAAATGTGAGAATCATTTTGGCGGTTTATTGCAGCATATCTATCATTGGAAAAAGAAAAAAGATCGCGGGCTGGATGACAATAAAAGGTCGCGGGCCGGATGGCAATAAAAGGTCGCGGGCCGGGTAGAGTGCTTTGGCGGGCCGCATATGGCCCACGAGCCGTAGGTTGCCGCCCCTGTATTACATCTTCCAAAAATAACGAATGACCAGCAGTAACCTTTCGGAAATCGCGAAAAAAGTTCCTCTACTATCGAATGTCCCCTATTCGTAAATTTGTATTATATGCTCTTTATCATTTAATTTAATATTACAGTATTTGTTATTCGTTATTTGGCATTACGACCTCAAACTATATGAACAACGAAGAGCGAATTTTTTGGAAACTATAGAATTTTTTGGAAACTATAGATTTTAGATAACTACATCATTTTTTGGAAAATATTTCGAATTCTATAAACCGTTTGATAACTTTACTTTTATCAACCTTGAAGCAATATTTATTTTGATCAGTATAAAAGTTGCGAAAAAACAAAAACCGTTGTCAAATGAAGTAGGAGTGTAAGACGTGATGTCTCTGTGAACCATTAAATTAGTCCTGCCTATTTCACTTCAGGAATAATTTGACTTGTTAAAGTTGTTTTTGGTTGAGAGATTCTCCACTGCATAAACAGCACTGGTGCAATATCACTTAGGATATGTGACGCGATGTCTTGTGAACTATTGAATTAGTTCTGCCTATATAAATATTGTGTTCACACCAGGGTTGAAAAAATTACTTGTTTTTGCTTTAATTACAATTACAACCTAAAATTTTCAATTACAATTATTCAAGTTCAAGTAATTGCAATTCAATTACAATTTCAATTACAATTACAATGAAAAGATTCTCAAACATTGCAACCAATTCATTTACATACCAAGCCTCAAGTTTTGCTTATGTCAACACTGTGAATTTGTTTCGTATTTCTATGCCAGACGTGTTAAAGCCCCATTTCTCTTTATTCTTGTTCTTCCATCAATTTTTGTTTAACTTTAATTTTTCCAATACATATTTTTGTTTGTTAGCAATTGTCAAGTATGTTTTTGAATTCATATCGCTTCCAGCAACATTATGGTTTTAGCTAAACCAAGGCATCATACCGCAATTATTTGTCCAAAAGAAAATAAGTTTTAACACAATTAAAAATTGCAAAAAAGTTGAAATTTTGTACGTTACGACTTCAAGTTACAACTTTTATTTAACACTATTTTAACTTTTACCGACAATATTATAGCTTGATCATACCAAGTAGAACCATTAGTGTCGCTTTGACATGCACACAAGGGCAAACAAGCAAAAAAGCATACAAAATCTTAATATCACAAATAGCATTAAAGTTTCAATCATGGGCGTAGCCATGGGGAAGCAGGAGGCTCGCCTCCTCCTCAATCAAAATGCACCCAATGATAAAAATGTTACAAAAAAGTCTTGTTTTTTCATTTTCAGTTTCTTTTAGCATCTTTACAATAGACGCATACAACAGTAATTACCAATAATATTGACGACAAGGAGGCCCGGACCCCTCAATTCGATTTTCTAATCAATTGAAATGTACAACCCGGGTGAAATTAAAATAATATAGCCACAAGCTTATCGGGCATATACGAAATCAGTCGTAAATATACTACTACTTTATTTATTAAAATCGATTTCACCCCAGCGGGGCATCATCAGTTAGATCTAAAAACAATCAGCGTATACTTTAAAACCAAAATCATCATAAAACCTATAAATAGATTATAACATCAATCAAATTGAAAAGAACATAAAATGGACTTCAATAACAACGAAATTAAAGAATAACCTCTTTCGCAAAGCAAATATATATTGAAAACCTTGTTTTATCTACACCACCACAACATCAGAAAAAAACTATACAAAAAAAGTTGTTTAAAATAACAAACCCCTGCAAAAAAATATAAATATTTTTTCAATTATAAAAAGCGTTGCTAAGCAACCAAAAAGAAAACATATCTCCAAACCTTAAAATGTAGAAAACTTAAATCTTTTTTCAAAAAAAGTGGAATTGGAAAAGAAAACATTACTAAACTCTTACCTTGGTTGGCAAACCCACTAGTAATAAGAAAAGGACCTTGACGTACTAACTTCTCCAAAACATACTGCTACAATTTGAAGAAAAGGCCAGCCAAAGAGAAATAGGCCTAGGCTATTTGAGGTAAAAGATGGAAAACTAGCTCAACTAAACTGTTTAGTTGAGCTAGTTTTCCATCTTTTACCTCAAATAGCCTAGGCCTATTTCTCTTTGGCTGGCCTTTTCTTCAAATTGTAGCAGTATGTTTTGGAGAAGTTAGTACGTCAAGGTCCTTTTCTTATTACTAGTGGGTTTGCCAACCAAGGTAAGAGTTTGGTAATGTTTTCTTTTCCAATTCCACTTTTTTTGAAAAAAGATTTAAGTTTTCTACATTTTAAGGTTTGGAGATATGTTTTCTTTTTGGTTGCTTAGCAACGCTTTTTATAATTGAAAAAATATTTATATTTTTTTGCAGGGGTTTGTTATTTTAAACAACTTTTTTTGTATAGTTTTTTTCTGATGTTGTGGTGGTGTAGATAAAACAAGGTTTTCAATATATATTTGCTTTGCGAAAGAGGTTATTCTTTAATTTCGTTGTTATTGAAGTCCATTTTATGTTCTTTTCAATTTGATTGATGTTATAGTCTATTTATAGGTTTTATGATGATTTTGGTTTTAAAGTATACGCTGATTGTTTTTAGATCTAACTGATGATGCCCCGCTGGGGTGAAATCGATTTTAATAAATAAAGTAGTAGTAGTATATTTACGACTGATTTTGTATATGCCCGATAAGCTTGTGGCTATATTATTTTACTGATCCCTAAATGCGAAGTCGTCGAAATTTCTTCTTTCTTCTCCTGTGTGTGATTTTCAACCAAAACATGGCCTCAAACAACGGGTGAAATTAAGGGTTTGTTTTCTAAAAGTTGTTGTCTCAGGCCCTCATCTAACCTTTTTACGACCGTAATGGAATAACCAGGGCCGGATTTACCATATGGCACAGTGCCAGAGCCTCGCGCTCAGATTGTAAGATTTTTTTTTGGTCCTCACGTATATTTGGCAGGAAGATGTTGCGAAAATCTCCATAGTACCATTGTCAACGCGCAATGTAAATCCGGCCCGGGAATAACACGGTTAGCAAGCGTAACAATCTAATGTACTATTTTTCAGCAACAATTCATATCCACCTCGCCAGTTTTTGCGCTCAAAATACTTCTAAAAAATTAGCTAGGAGAAATGCTCATTGAACAAAAGATTGAATTTGAAGTGAGGGGTCCCGGGCTCCCTGGCCATACATGTACTACTATAAGGCCTTGTCTCCACCGAGAATTTCCCAAATCTTCCAATATGCGGAAATTTCGCAGCGAATATTAACGGAAATTCTCTTAGAATTTCGCGGTGGAGCTGGTATGTTCCACCAATGTATTCCAAAAGAAAATTCGATGATTTTCGCTTCGAAATTTCTGCAAAGTGGAAGATATTAAAAATTCTCGGTGGAGCGTGCGTTATTTGTGAAACTGTGCTTATATACTCGCAAAGTCAAACAAACACTAGTTTTCTTGGCAAAAGTCTCAAAAACAACTGCAGCAAAGCATGTAAGACCAGGAAAATAAAGACTGTAAGACCAGCAAAATAAAGAATATAGTTTAGCAAACTTAGTTAAAAGCTAATAAAAACTATTTTGCTAATAGGCCTTCAAGTCTTACCCAATTATCAAACGTGCCGAAGCATATTTTTTTGGGAATCATCTCTTTGTATGTAGGCAAACTCTGGTCGTAAAGACAAGGTTTCATACGTCTCTACTTCGTTTCTGAACTCTGGCACCAAACGCCAATTACAACGAAAAAAATTATGAAGCGATTCTTTTCCATGGTGTGATCAAACAATAGTTACGTCATAAACTTCCATTTCTTTTTGCTAGTTTCACCTAGAGAGCATGAACAAAGAATATTAGTTCACAATGTAGTGGAAGAAAATTAAAGAAAATTACGCTGGAAGAAATATCAAAAAGTTTTGATAGTATTTACAGCATAATTTTTCCTAATTTTCGCGTAAATTGTCGCGATTTGGAATATTCTTAGTGGAGACATAAAAATACCAGCGGAAATTCCGAAATTTTCCAACGCAGATTTTAAAAATATCCCAGAAAATTTGTCGTATATTTTTGACGCAAATCGTACGCATTTTCTGCCGGAATGGAAAATTAATGTATCCACCGAGAAAATTATGGAAAAATTATTGGAATTTCTGGTGGAGACAGGGCCTAACTGGTTAATTTCATGGCAAAGCAAAAATCTCCAAGGAAAATCTTCGAGTGGATTATTACATACAGCTAAAATATTGCAGGAGGCAATATTCCTTACTTGCCCCTATCTGGGCCAAATAAATCACTTACAATTAAAATTCAACAACAATTGCAAGATTTTCAACGTGTTTTGGACTTAAATTGCAAGTATAAGAAGGATTGAACAATTTAATTTTTTCAATTGGCTTTGAAATGTTAAAATCTAGTTCTTTCAAATGGCTTTGAACACGTGCGGAATGTGATCCAATGGCATTAAAATAGCTTTTTATTTCAAAAATTTTCAAAAAATCGCCCAGCCTTACAAAATTACAAAAAATTACAGACCCCTAAAGCATTCGGCAGCTGTGGGCTCCCCCCCCCCCAGACTCACGTCTGTGATACGTTTGAGTTACATTAGCTTACTCAAAACGTCTCCCAAGTTAAACATTTGCACTTTTTAACTATTAGCTTACCTCTACCTTTAGCAAAATCCTGGTTAATTGCCAACAACAGGCCACGGCATTAGATCTTCCATTCTACAACATCTTTGCCCCACAAAAAGTCCCGCTTTTAAAATTTCTGAAGACGTCATTGCATGTTATTTGTGGTTTAGGCCTCTCCGAATCAAAAATCCTGGCTACGCATATGGTTACAATCAGTACTTATATTGCAAAATTTTGCATGGGGGGACGCATTTGCAGCCTTGACTGAACCTAAGTGAAGATTACATAAATCCGTCGACGAAATTGAATGAAAACCAAGAAAGATAAAAGTCTTCGCCGAGAGTCTAAAAACGTACTTTTTCGCCGGAAATTAGGTGAAGACCAGAAAAATAAATAAATAAATAAATGAAAGGTCTTCCCCGAAAACTGAAGTGTTTTTTCTTCTGAATCACTATTCCCGCAGAATTTGGTGCTATATTCGACCAGACTTTATAGGTCTTTTTCCTCTCATCAACCAGCGCTCAAATCTCGATGGGGGGACGCTCAAACTCGATGGGGAACGCGTCCCCCTCGTACCCTCTACAATTTAAATACTAGTTACAATGGTTACTTACCTTTGGCTACGGTTGCATCTGACGTCATAGACCAATTCTATGATAGGCTATTTTTTGGGTTAGAGTTAGTACTAGTTATGATTTGAGTAGGTGCTAAGTTTAGGTTATGAATATGGATAACCCTCTCTCTAAAACTAACTGTAATCATCCCAAACCTACTTTGATGTTCTGTTTGTGACGTCAGATGTGACTGCAACCGGTAGAGAATATTGATATCGATTTGCAACCGGAGCAAAATTGATTTTATTCAAACACATTTTGTTATCACCTATCTTAGTTAATAATAGTGTAATTGTAATTGAAAATAGGCAGAAAATTTTTTAATCACGATTACAATTATCGACTTTTCAAAATCTTCAATTACAATTACAATTGCAGCAAAATCGTGTAATTAAATTCAATTTTGTCAATTACAATTATAATTTTTTCGAGCCTGATTCGCACTGCGTGAATTGTTTATCTTTGACCTTTAGCTCACCGGCCCCCTTATCCACTTGGTCCCTTTGCCCATTTTATTTAATTAATTTTTTATCTCTGTCTATTAGCCCATTTAGTTTCCTGCCCAGAGTTACTTTTATTCCTCACCTCTTTTATTTTTCCGGGTTATCATGGTCACAATTGCAATTATTTTTCACAATCGTATTTTGATTTAAATTTTATGGGCTAGTTTAATCAGATTTTGAATTTCGGTTTGAACGTCAGCTCTGCCGATGAGTGTTGGTATTACGCAAAACTCGAGTCCAGAGCAGTATGTGGGAAAAATTTAGGTCAGCCTTTTTAGTAGCTGAAGTTACGAGATGAAGACACTAGCCTATTAGTCCGGTAGAAATAGCTTTAACCCTGAAAAAATTTATAATAAGCTGAAATTTGGCACGATGGCTCAGGACCATGTCCTGAGCCACCAAAAAAAAATCCCCATGTTTTGGACGTTGGACTTCCCCCTTTTTTGGCCTTTAAAGTCTGCCATCTAGTGTCAAAGAGCTTTTACTATCCAACAGCCAATCCAAAAGTTTTAAAAGTGCCAAGTTTTGAATAATAGTTGGTTTTCAAGTGCAGGTATAAAAAAATTTACTTTGAAATTGATGACGTCATTGTTGGTGACGTCATTGCCAAAGTTTTTGAAAAAAATGACGTATTGATGGCTCGAATAGTAAATGAGAGTTAGGTTTTTGGTTCCAAATAAAAAATTGTTTAAATCAAAGTGATGACGTCACAAGCGTTTTTGATGACGTCATTTGTCAAGAGTTTTGATTGTAATTCTGAAAAAGAGTGTTTGACCAAACGAAACATGGCTAACTTTTTTTTTAATTAGCTTTATACTTGAGAGAATTATATTGTGAATTCATACAGTCGATTGAAGGTCAAAAACTGTATTGTCAGTAAAACTCTGGGGTAGCAGTCAAGCAGATAAAATTTAGACCTCCCAATAGGCAGTGGTGGCAATAACAAATTAGGTTTTTAGTAGTTTTAACAGTAATGACACTACTTTTTAAAAAAGTAATTTTTTGGTAATTTATTATTTTTTAGAGGTACTAAAATTACTAATTACAAATTAGGCTACTTTGTAAATATTACACCATCCAATAGAAACGCTTGCCTGGCTGCTTAGTTTATAAAACCGGCCGAACAAAAAGTTGTTTCTGTTAAGAATGACACAGGGTCGTACCATGGGCCGTATGTCTTTGCATGCTAGAATGGTTTATAAATGCAATGCTACTATAGTTTCGTCTAAGACAATCGATCATTGATAGAGCTTATAGGGACAGAGTTGTTAATCGGGCAGGGCTTTTTGGGCCGGGTTTGGCCTAAACTTGACAAAAATTTTGGGATTTATTCGGGCCTGAGACGTGTTTTTTGTCTTAGGTGCACAAAAATATGATTAAATATATATATAACAAAAATATAATAAAAATAGCTTGGCAGCATTTCTAAATTTTTCAGACCGTACTTAACTTTTGGGTTTTTTCGGGCATAATTGGGCTTTAAATTAGTTTTCGCGTTCGGGCTTATATTTTTTGGTTCGGGCCTGAACCAGTCTGCCCGTTTACAACTCTGCATAAGGATGCAACAAAAGCTTAATAGCAATAGAAAATATACTGTCAAGTTTTTTAATTCCGCTGGTTTCAAGGAGGAGACTTCGGTGGCGGTATTTTGTTGTTTGCTTAATTATAAACATGCCCAGGCTTTATTTACGAAAGTTTTGTTTTGTATCTTTGATTAACCAATATCAATCTAAATAATTTATGGTTAACATTATTATCTACCTTCGCGTAGTATCAAATTTTGATGCTGTGCAAAAACCGAAGATAGGTATTACAATACCCTATTCTTTCATAATACGCCAATGGGTAAAATTTTTGTTATAGCTACTACATCAATACAAAAAAAGAACAGTATTTTGGTTAAAACAGTTAATATTTTTAAACGTGGTGTGCGAAATAAATTTTAGGGCAAAACCTGAAAACTACGGAGTCTTTCCAAAGATTGTCAAAGAAAAAAATACACGCATAATAAACAAAGATAAATTTGCAAAAAGCGAATAAAATCACAAACGTCCTCTTTCTAAACTTTTATAATATTTTTAGTAACAAAAAAGAGGTGATACCTGTAGGCTAGACCAAATTTATACTGCGCCAGACCCTTTACCACATTTCCAGCTGACAAAATTTGTTGACCACAAAAAAAAAGTTTTCCACCGCTTAGGAGTCGCATTTTCCGTCGAAACTAGAGCTAAAACAACCTAAAAAAAGTCTTCACCGCCCAGGGGTCGCAATATTGCTTCAGGCACAGTGCCATCATCGTCTTTTTATTAGTAGACCAGATACAAACGCGCGGAGAAAAAGAGAAGAGCATTGAAGGAAAAAGTTTGCTTTTGTTGCGATTTTTTTGCCGTCACGCGTATTCAACTGAATTGATTCGACATATTCGTAGAATGAGTGAACCGTGAAGAAAAAACTCACGTTGATGGACAAACCGGCATATTTTAGAACAAATAAACCACAAAAAAAAAGACAAGCTCTTAGTTTCCAGTTTACTAGTATGGTACCATTTTGCCACACGGTAAACTTGGCTCCGCCGGTAAGTACTGTGAAGATAATAGATTGAAAAAATACTACCGGAGTGTGATAGACAAAAAAGCTTTTATTATACTCGCTGTATTATGCCAAAGCGTGTAACGAGTTGGCGGGGGTCATCTCCACGCCATTGCGTCCGGACAGCACAGCTTCCTTTGAAGAAATGTTGCAGCGATGGCGTGCCGTTGGCAACACTGCGCCTGATTTGACCGGCCCGAGATTAGAACCTTAGACGTTAGACCTCCCGCTCCAGAGAAAAACGCGTTACCGCTCGACCAACAAATAGATCAATCACATTTTTTAAATTTTTTATCTTGATAGCACTTTTACGTGAGAATTACCTTAAGCGTGTTATTTAGATTATTAGCGTATATTTAGCGACTTATCTGAAATTATTTATTAAAACCTGAAAAAGTGCAATAAATTTGGCGTTAATTACAGCATTAAATTTAAATTGCTCGACTTGCTTCTTGAGTCATAATATAAGCGTGATCTGACTTCAGCGCACCAGGAGTCACAGTAGCCGGCTTGTTATGATATGACCTTGACCGCAGAAACAAAAGACCCGAAATTCGGAAACCCGCTTAGTTTTGAAACAATTCTGTACTCACTCAGACTATGGGATCGATGCTCAGACGTAATACAGTGATCAAAATAATATTGGCGAGCACTGAGCCGTATCGAAGAGCTATAGCTTGAAAATCATACTTGGATCCCGGACGAAATCTAGTTTTTTTTGATTTAGCGCCATTAGAAATAGTGATATAAAGTAGATTATTGTCATTTTGGCAAAATTTTTTGTTCAAAGTAATTTGTAGCGACAGTTACTCACTACTTTTTCCGAGAAGTAATGAATACGGTAATTTTATTACTTTTTTACAGTAATTTTTGATGACGTAATGTCATTACTTTTACACAGTAATTTGCCTACCACTGCCAATAAGGGATTAAACTAAAATAATGCACTTTGCAGTTTAAACAAGAAAGCCCTGGAATGTATATCGAAAAGCTTTTATGCACAGTTAAAATTAATCCCCAATTTTAGTTGAAGATTCAAGCTTGAGGAACGGTAAAAAAATATATTAAAGCGGCAGTTTGTCAAATATTAGCGTAATTATATAGATAAAAATAATAATATTGTCAGACATTGCAATAATATCGCAAATACGCAAAATAATGCCGGATAATAATATTTTGGACATTATTTTGAGTTAGAAAATAGTATTGTCAGGCATTGCAAAGCGGTAGAAATTTTGTTCGTATCAGATATATCATCGTGCTCGGCACATATTCGTATCAATTTACATATAATTACACTAGTTATTATTTTTTAAAATCATTGCATGTAGAAGGATGAGGCAAGACCTTGGCCAAGGACTTGAAGATGCCTAAGAAACTCGAATGATCATGATGCTAAAATTCTCAAAGTGTTGCAATGTTTCGTTTGGTCAAACACTCTTTTTCAGAATTACAATCAAAACTCTTGACAAATGACGTCATCAAAAACGCTTGTGACGTCATCACTTTGATTTAAACAATTTTTTATTTGGAACCAAAAACCTAACTCTCATTTACTATTCGAGCCATCAATACGTCATTTTTTTCAAAAACTTTGGCAATGACGTCACCAACAATGACGTCATCAATTTCAAAGTAAATTTTTTTATACCTGCACTTGAAAACCAACTATTATTCAAAACTTGGCACTTTTAATACTTTTGGATTGGCTGTTGGATAGTAAAAGCTCTTTGACACTAGATGGCAGACTTTAAAGGCCAAAAAAGGGGGAAGTCCAACGTCCAAAACATGGGGATTTTTTTTTGGTGGCTCAGGACATGGTCCTGAGCCATCGTGCCAAATTTCAGCTTATTATAAATTTTTTTCCGGGTTTCAATGTATTTTGTCATAGTTCTACCGGACTATATACCGATAGCTTGGTCATTCAAATTTACCGGTTGAGTGAGCCTAATTCAACGATCAAAATTCCTTGCATTGTGTCGACTCCTCTTCACACTGATGATGAAGTCAGTTGACTTCGAAACGCGGGAAAGCTGCCGCGATGGGGGCTCCGCCTCACCTGCGTCACTAAGTGCTGAAATGATTACCCATTTAGATGCAGAGACAGTATTAAGGTGTTGTCAAATGAAGTAGGATTGTACGACGTGATGCCTCTGTGAACTATTAAATTAGTTCTGCCTATTTCAATTCAGGAATAATTTAACTAGTTGAATACCGTTACGTTTTCATCGTTTTGTATGTTTATATTGTCTTAAACAAGAAGTTGATAGATCTTTTTCGAAACACCATGTTTCCTATAATATGCGCTAAACCAAAAATTTAACGTAATAAAAAATGTTGATAACTACGAATTTTGAATTGTCAAGTTTATCGCACTTGGTTACACAAAATCTTTATCTGAAAAGTATTTGCGACATAATTGCCTTGTAGCTTATATTTCACGCCAATTAATAAATCCATCAAACACGGTTAAATAAAGCTAATTTCTTGACTCGGATTGAACTGAGTAAGAATTCGATCAAGTTTTACGATGTAAACATCGGAACAGTATTTTTATAAACGCTTTAAGCAAAAATAAAAAGGAATTTAATAAACAATCACAAATCTTTAATTTAGTCTTCTTCTTTCTTCATTGCTCGCTTTTCCGCGAAGGTTGCGGGGGCAGCAGTTCGAGATTAAGCCGCCACACTTCAAGGTCTCCCATCACATCGACCATTTCGCTTGGGTAAAGTCCAAAGCGATTCCATCCAAGATCCTCAATGTAATGGGCCTATCTAGTTCTACGTTGTCCAGCTGGTCTTCTATTTGCTTTGGCAAATAAAGCTTGTTTGGGGAGTCTTTCCTGAGGCATTTTGCTTACATGGCCAAACCATCTAAGCTGAGATCTTTCAATTTGGAGAAGTAACGGCTCGATATTAAGAGATTTTCAAATCTCAGAGCTACGCACTTTGTTCAAATCTAATCAAATCTTTCAATATACTCGCTGTAATGCGCCGAAACGTGTAACGAGTTTGCGAGGCCCATTTCCGCGTCATTGCGCCCGGGCAACACAGCTTGTTTCGAAGAAATGTCGCAGCAGTGGCGAGCCGTTGGCAAAAATGTGTCCGATTTGACCGGCCCGAGATTTGAACCTCAGACCTTCCGCTCCAGAGGCGAACGCGTTACCGCTCGACCAACTGGCCGGTCATGCACCCTGTTAAGCAGTGCAACTTTTTTGATTTTTCGTAAAAACCTCATTTCGGACGCTTCCACTTGTGATCGCACTCTTTCGGTCATTACGCAAGATTCATCACCATAGGTGAAAATGGGAACAAAAACTGTTTTGAAAATTGAGAGCTTTGCCTTTTTCGACAATTCTCGTTTCATGACAACCAAATAGTGCAAAGCTCGCATTACTGCTTTAGCCTTGCCAATTCGGGTATCCAGTTCTTCGTCTTGCTTTCCGTCACTCGTGAATGTAACCCCAAGATACCTCAACTTCTCTACCTGCTTCAGTGTCGCTTTATTCACTTGCAACACGCACTGATCAGGGTTTCTTGAACGATGAGTATCTCAGTTTTGGCAGTGCTTTTTTCATTCCAAATCTATCACACGCATCTGCAAAGCTATTTAATGCGCGCTGGAGGCCAGATTCTGTGGAAGAAAGCAGTACCAAATCATCAGCGAATAGCAGACGACTGAGTTCGCAATTCCCAATCGTGGCGCCCTCATCAGCTTGGCTGCATTTATCGATCCAATTCATGTAAATAATAAAAAGGAGAGGTGACAAAACGTACTTTTGGCGGAGTCCAACGCCCACATGGAACGGCTTTGTTTGCTAGCCATTTACCCGAAAGCAAACCTCCGGTCGGCAGTAAAATGACTTAATGCGGCGTAACATCTGACCATCAACGCCATGCTCCTGCAAAACCTTCCAAAGTTTATTCCAAAGAATTCGGTCATAGGCTTTTCAAGATCGACAAAGCATGCAGAGATTTTTGCCGTACTTCCAAGATTTCTGGAAGATTTGCTTCAGAGTGAAGGTCTGGTCCTTTGTGCTGCCACCCGGACGAAAACCGCACTGACCATCCGCCACTTTTGATTCCACTATTTCTCGGCATTTCCTTTCAAGGCATTTGGCATATAGTTTCCATGGCAAACTAAGGAGTGATATCCATCGGTAGTTCTTACTCTGCTTGCAATCTCCATTCTTGAATGCGAAAATTTTGCATTTTTTTGCAAAAATAACTTCATTTTAGGGCTATTTTGATTAAAAAATAATGCTTTTAAAACGTGGCTTAGAAATTGGCAGTGCAAACATGATTAAACTGGTGGCATAAATGAGCTATTTGGGAGGTGGCTAATGGTAAAATGTTAGTTCTCTTGTTTAGATGCTGGTAAATTAAAAAATCGAATAGTTCAATAAAACTCACGCGGAGTAATCTATTTTGTATACAGTTTACAGAGAAAAATAATTGGGGGGGGATAATGAAAAGAGATTCGAGAGAAATGATTGGTAATTAACTAATACTGAATAGCCCCCCCCCCCTATTCCTTAGTTTATAGTATATTTGTTGATGACACCAATGTTTAGCATTTTTACACTAGCGATCAAATTTGATTGCTTATTTTTGACCATTTTTCAAAGTTTTCATTTATTTTTTAGTTTTATTTTTGAAAAATTAGCCCCCCCCCTGAATATATGTTTCAAAAGATGTTTTAAATTACTATTTAGTCCACTCCAGTGCATAAAACAGCCTCAAAAGTGCTGAAAACGTAGTGTTTTTCCCATTCTGCATTTTGGTCGACATGCCAATGGGGAGGCTATAGCCCCTCCCCCCCCCCTGGCTACGCTACTGGTTTTGCCATACATCCACGCAACTTGACACACTCGAATTAACCAGAGAATTCTTTCTCCAGTCAGCGCTTTTAAAATCTCTGGTCTAATCTCATCTTCACCAGCAGTTTTTCCAGATTTTATTGCTTTTGTTGCCGGTGCCACTTCTGCTGCAGTGAAAACTTCTTCTTCCTTTAAATGTATCTTTTTCTGTGTGTCACGAGTCGATCCTTGACTGGATCCAAAAGTTTTTCAAAGTATTCCCTCCGTCGTTAAAGGATTTCATTTTTATCCGTTAGAAAAGTTACTTGCAGAATGCTTGATGGAGAACGTGAAACTTGATTTTTTGCTAAGTAAGCGGTGGATGGCCTGTCAAAATACTTTGTTTACCAAAAAATAGTTGGAATCCAACCGATGACCAAACTCACTTTTTTGTCCTCCAAAGCTTCCCATTTGATCCGGTAAGTCACAGACGACCTGTTGGATTCTTGTTTAGCCAAAGTTTTGAAAGTCGCAAAGAACATACTACCAGATGGTGATCAATTGACAATTCAGCACCTCGCTTCACTGGATCGTCCAGCACATCAGAAAACAAATCTGACGAAACTATGCAAAAATCTATTAAAATTTTTTGATCTATACTAGGTCATTCTTGCGAACCTCTCTGTGCTGGAAAAAGGTATACATGATGCGGAGTCCGTTGCTACAACAGAACTGTAATAAACATCTTCCGTTCTCACTCAGTCCAGGGACTCCATGTTTTCCGATTACACCCTTCGACGTATCTACGTCTGTTCCAACATGTGCGTTAAAATCCCCTATACAGATTGTAAATTCAGCAGGTGATACTCGGAGAAACGCATCATTTGCTTCATCCACAAAAGCCTGATATTCACTCCTAGCATTGTGGGCGTATGCCTAAAATAAGCGAGCTCTGTATCAAATGAACCGGTGCGATAAGAAATGCTGCAAATATAATTTTAATCATGCGAGTATAAAGTGGGTTAGATGTTGGATGAGTGGAACTGCGGTAGGGTAGGCTACACTTAACATTTGCTTTTATAGCTTGTTGTGTTTTGAGTAGATAAGAGTTGATTAAAATTTGGTTAGTTTTGCAGTGGTGAATATTAATGAACATCTTCATGCAAGATAGGCTATAAAGCCTTTTTGGGAAAAAGTGCCAAACAATTAACGACTATTGCTGTTTTGTGGCAAATAATAAGCGCAGCCTCATAGATCTATCGATTATCGCTATTTGCAACTTCCTAGGATTTTCTGATCGCAGGAGTGAATATGAACGTAATTTATCTTAAAACGAAATTAGATAAGGCTGTAAAATGTAACTTCCAAAACGCAAAAGACCACAAAAGCAGTACATTTTTCCGTACAATTAGGCTAATCAGCTCAATAGTGTTATTACATTGTTGTAGAAGTGAGTGAATCAACTATTACACTCAAAATGTTAACGATTTAACGGATTTCATTAACTTCCATTAATTAAAGCTGAAAATAACAAATTAACTTTAACGGAGGTATGAAGTTTGCTAACAGACTAGTGGTTAACGAAGCTAACGTTTTGCATTAACTTGCCCACCTATGTTAAAATGACTTCTGAATTTTAGCAATTTAGTTATCATATGGCATCAAAAAGTGCAAATGTGACTAAAATAACGTTAAAATTGCAATTTTTTGCTGCAAAATTGCCAAGCGGATGGGGGCTTCGCCCCCAGGCCTCCGTCTACAGTCACTAAATATTTAATGACTATGCCCGTCTGTGACACGCTTAAGTTGCATCAATTTGTTCAGCACGGGGGCTAAATCAGGCGTCTTTGTGGAAAAAATTACTTTTGGTTCACCCCTCTTAGCAAAAAGATCAGTTTTTATGAGCAAATTGTAGTGCCCCACCACTTTTGGCTAGTGCCCCCCTCGCTTTGTTTGCTCTGGCGACGGCACTGAGTATATGCCACATAGGCGTAGCCAGGATTTTTGTTTGGGGGGGGCCAAATCCTCAAAAATTCGGCTGTCTTCACCGAAATTGAGAGTGATTTTTCAGCCGAAATCGGAAATTCGAACAATTTTTCCGCCCAAAATCAGGTGATCTCCAAAAAAAAAAAGTCTTCACCAAAATTGCGAGAGGTTTTTCGGCCGAAACCGTTAGCTTTACTGTTAAATTACTGTTATGTGCGCAATTACTGAAAAAAAACTGCAACTAAACATCGTCAGGCTATGTTGTCATAACTTTTTGTCGTTAGTGGAGTTTTAATTGGGGGGCCCGGCCCCCCCCTGGCTACGCCTATGATATGCCATACTATCCTCGTATGGTATACTATGTCTACAATGCCATACTGTGCCTACTATGACGTACTAAGCTGCAGTGCTTACTGTGGGATACTATGCCTACTGTGCCATAATGAGCATACTATTTCTATTGTGCCATAATAAGTCTACTATACACTATACTGTGCCTATTGTGTTATAATAAGCCTACTATATGCCATACTATGCCTATTGTGCCATAATAAGCCCACTATGTGCCATACTATGCCTATTAGGGTGCCATGCTATATGCCTACATTACCATACCAATCTGTAGCGCCTACTACGGCATACTATGCCAGACGGCGCCTACTATGCTTACTACTGTAATACTATGCCTACTGTTCAATAGCAAGCCTCCTACATGCCATACTACTATGCCTACCAGGCAGTGATGTGCGCGTCAACAAAGTATATTGATGGCGTCGGCGTCAGCGTCAGCGCTGACTGTCAAAATGCCGTTAACGTCAGCGCTAACGAAAAAATTATTAGCGCCGTCAGCGTCAATTTTAGCGTCAATTGTCGAAAAAGATTTTAATACCGGTACGAACATTTTCATAAAAAATATTATAACAAAGAAATTGGCTGCAATCGCATAATTTGAATGTAGGATTTAGGGACGAGTTCTCGTGCGTCGAGCTAAAACCAACCACATGGTGCCGTAGCCTATCAAATTTAATCAAGAGCTGCAAAACTCGTTAGCACTTTGTAACAAGCAAAATATAGCAACTCTGGTAAAACGAAACAGTTTAACTTTTATTGGCACGCAGAAACAGCAGCATTTCAAAATGTTTGTCTGTCATTCGGCAACGTTTCGGAGGCAAAATATCCTTTCCCAAGGAAAAAAACGTTCTGCTGCAGCGCTGGATGGAATTGGGGTGTTATAGCAAATAAACAAATCCTTCAGGAGAGCATAGGGAAAATCTTTCTCTTCCAAATTTTTGTTAGGTGGTTGCTCCAAAAACTTCTTAACATAATGTTCTTGAGCTTGATTTTTGCTAAGCTTGTCGTATAAATTTTGGAATAGCTGGTCTTCGACGCTTTCCATACCACTTTCTTCGCCTTCTTCACTGCTACAGCACTCTTTATCTTGCGAAACAAGTTGAGTGCTTCTTTCGGCTTTGGTACGAATGTCAGAAGCGTCGATACCTGGCAACCAATCCAGCCATCTTCCTAGCTTATATCGCGGATTGGTAGCACCGGCAAGAATGTGTTCTGAGTTATCGAACAGATGACCAAATCTAAAAATATTAATTGAGGTAGAAATTTAGCGTTTCGTTAGATTTTGCCTTATATTGTAAATTTTTTATTGGCGTATAAGGCTTGAATTTAATATCAGTGTAAGATAGTGTACGCGGTATACGTTAAAAATTGGTATTTCTTTCTACATTTTTACAGCCTAACAAAAACTAGCTAACATAATGAACCTGGCTTGAACACTATCAATAAAGGTTTCCGATTGTGGGTGGCAGTAATTCATACTCATCAAACGTTCGGATTTCAGCGCACTTAAAACACTGGAAATTGTTGGTAACAATATTCCCATTGTTGATAGCAATATTTCCATATAAACTTTTTGTCATATGACTGCGTACCCCCGGTGCAGTCATCACGGACCCGAGTTTGGGAAACCCTGCTGTAGACAGTCCTTCTTGAAGTTAATATACACACTTTTGCGTCTAAGGTAATATAAGTCCAAGAGACTACTGAGACGTATAATACGGAGCGATAACATGCTGCGCTATGATGTCTAGCTGGACTTTGTACAGAAAGAGCAGCATGATATCGTTTGATAGTTTCTTGGAATTGATAAAATCATCTTCCAATAAAAACATCCATGTTTAAACCATTGTTTTACGTCAGACACAATACATTTGATTTGGTTTCCTATGCAAAAGTGATAACATTAAACAATAGACAATATCCTGGCTTCTATTTTTATCTAAATTGATCAAATAAGCGAGATCGCGCATCAGCAATAAAGCTGCTTGTCACAAGAACACAATCGGCCCAGCAAAATTTCAACAATTAGCGCTTGACGCTCAAAATTTAGAAAAGTTGACGGCGCACCAGCCTTCCGTCAAACTTTGAAAAATTGACTTGCTACGAGTAGCGTCAACAAAAAGTTTACGGCGCTAATTGACGGCGCTAACGCACATCACTGCTACTAGGGTGTCATGCTATGACTGCAATGACATACTAAACTGCAGTGCCTATATGGGATACTAAGCCTACTCTGCCATAATAGTCCAACTATTATAGTCCGGTAGAAATAAGACAAAATACATTGAAACCCGGAAAAAATTTATAATAAGTTGAAATTTGTCACGATGACTCAAAACCATGTTCGGAGCCACCAAAAAAAGTCCTCATGTTTTGGACGTGGGACTTCCCCCTTTTTCGGCCTTTAAAGTCTGCCATCTAGTGTCGAAGAGTCTTTACTGTGCAACAGCCAATCCAAAAGTTATGGAAAAACTAAATTTTGAATAGTAATTGATTTTCAAGTGCAAGTATAAAAAATTTATTTAAAAAATGATGACGTCAGTGTTGATGACGTCATTGCCAAAGTTTTTGTTGAAAAATGACGTATTCTGTATTGATGACTCAAATTGTAGGAATGAGAGTTAGCTTTTTGGCTTCAAACCAAAAAATGCTTAAATCAAAGTAATGATGTCACAAACGGTTTTGATGACGTCATCTGTCAAGAGTTTTGATCGTAAATTTGAAAAAGAGTGTTTGACCAAACGAAACATTGCAACGCTTTGGGAATATCAGCATCATCATCATTCGAGTTTCTAAAGTATCTTCGAGTCCTTGGCCGAGGTCTTGCCTTATCTTCCTATATGCAACGATTCTAAAAAATAATAACTTCTAAAAAATAATTCTAAAAATTCTAAAAAAAAAATAATAATAATTATATGTAAATTGATACGAATATATGCCGAGCACGATAATATTTCTTTCGCTTTGCAATGTCTGACAATATTATTATCTGACGCAAAATAATGTCCGACAATATTATTATCCGGCATTATTTTGCGTATTTGCGATATTATTACAATGTCTGACAATATTATTATTTTTATCTATAATAATTACGCTAATATTTGACAAACTGCCGCTTTAAAATATTTTTTTACCGTTCCTCAAGCTTGAATCTTCAACTAAAATTGGGGATTAATTTTAACTGTGCATGGAAGCTTTTCCATAAACATTCCAGGGCTTTCTTGTTTAAACTGCAAAGTGCATTATTTTAGTTTAATCCCTTATTGGCAGTGGTGGGCAAATTACTGTATAAAAGTAATGACATTACGTCACCAAAAATTACTGTAAAAAAGTAATAAAATTACCGTATTCATTACTTCTCGGAAAAAGTAATGAGTAATTTGTCCTAACAAATTACTTTGAATGAAAGATTTAGCCAAAATGACAATAGTCTACTCTACGTCACTATTTCTAATGGCGCTAAACAAAAAAAAAAAACTAGATTTCGTCCGTGATCCTAGTATTATTATACAGTTATAGCTTTCACTATGCTGCCTCTTCGATGCAGCTCAGTGCTCACCAATATTATTTTGATTACTGTATTACGTCTGAGCATGGGTCTCATGGTCTGAGTGAGTACAGAATTGTTTTAAAACTAAGCGGGTTTCCGATTTCGGGCCTTTTTGTTTCTGCGGTCAAGGTCATAACACAACAAGCCGGCTACTTTGACTTCTGGTTCGCTGAAGCCAGATCACGCTTGCGTTATGATTCAAGAAGCAAAATCAAGCAATAAAAATTAATGCTGTAATTAACTCCAAATTTATTGCACTTTTTCAGGTTTTGATAAATAATTTCAGATAAGTCGCTAAATATACGCCGAGAATCTAAATAACACGCTTAACCCTTTTCGGCCCAGGGGAGATCGATTAGCTCCCCCTTCATTTATTTCAAAAGTTTGTTACGAAGCAGTCAAGCCACAATAATCAAATTTCTTGACTTTTCCTGAAATTTATTGCTTCAACTTTCATTTGTAAAACCATCGTCGTATGACAACTACATTCGGAGTTATTGAACGTTTCTCAAGGTCGACCCTGCGTTTCTAGCAAAATTTTCAAAAAATTAATTTAATCCTGTTAGTCCCAATTGTTTTGTCTTTATTAATAATTGCACTCTTTTTCGTACACACCGGTAACGTAATTAAAAACGTAAATCCAGTGACCCTCTTGAACGGCTTTTGTTGCGATCGATGTTCAAAAAGAGTTGAGACAAAAAATGTCTTTTACTATTTTTGCCTGAGGCATTATAATTTTCATTATGATTTCAAAAGCTCACAGCTGAATTTCTCAGACAATTTCCGTACAATTTTACCAAATTTCAAACTAGGCTTCATTTTTAGCATGTCGCTCACACATAAAAATTGCGATTTAGTAATATAAACGCATTTATTGATAAAACAATAAGAGGCCAACATAAGCGCAAATCCTTCTGTTTTTTGGCAATATTTTTTTTCGTATTGCTGATATACAGTAGTCAAAAATGTCCGTATGTTATCAAGTGTGGGGCATGCAGCATGAATTTCGGTAGTCTTTATGTTCAAAATTGGTTTTTGGTGACTTAAATAACAAAAAAAAAAAACGCAACTTATAAATATATTTTAGTTTCTGCAAAGTGGCAGTATCAGTAGAAAGATGTTCGTTTCGTTTTCAAAAAAACATATGCATAATTTTGACTGCCTAAAGTTTTTCATGAAGTTCAAGTGATAACATCCAACACAGAAATTTGCCCGAGTGTCTTTGCGCGTGACGTAGCAGCACGCTAATAATTTCATTGAGCACCGGCATCCGCTTTGCTTTGACTAAATTTCAACATTTCATATGCCTTTACGATATTCAATCACATTGCAAAAAGTGGAGAGTTTTTGATAATAATTTGTTTCAGACCCATTATTTTCAATTTTTACCTTTTTTGTTATTTAAGGTTATTATTGCTAAAAGCTTTGCGTAATAAGTACTTTTTGAAGCAATAACCAATAGCTAGTATAAAATATTATCAATTTTTTATAAAATTCACATCAAACTAAACAAATATTGGGTATGCACATTGTAATATGTGATATGTGGTATAATATACTTGTTACTGCGTTTACTAATTCTTATTACATGCTACTACAGATTGGCGTACTATTGCAGATATTACTGATTTTCACATTGATTTTTCATTTGCGGGTGATTTTTCATTCACATAATGCTTGGTGGCAACCGTGGCATACTAAATTTCAAAAATTTATACAGTTTCTATTCTTTTCAATTTTCGCTTTTATGCGTGTACATTCAAAACCAACAAAAGCTATGTTTGTATTTTATAAAACCAACAAAATATAAAAACGGAAAGCAGATTTTCTAACAAATAGTCTTCGCAAGTAACAATCCGATTAGCTAACCATTTAGTAGATGAATTTATACTGGATTTTTTATGATCGTAAATAACTAAAATATCTAAATTCACTGATGTCGTTGGCAAATTTTTAATGTTTCTAATTTATTGGAGCTATCTAACGGCTTTATCGCATACAAACAATATTGCTGGTTCTGGATGTGAGGACAATAGGAGTAAAATAACTTTGATGATTTTGATCAAAGATGAGAACCGGCAAATAAATTTCTACTCTTGGAATTATACTGTTCTTTTTTTACTGTTTTTCTAAACTTATTCAGCACTAGTCCCAGTAATTACCAACGTTTGCAACAATATGTCATAAAACCACCTCTGAAATAAAACCTGAAAGATTATCAAGATAAAATCGTTGCGTTTGAGAATTAGACAGTCTTCATAGAATGATACGAATGAATAGTGATAAAAAGAACGGTATTTCGATCAGTATAACCAATAATTGTAATTATAATGTTGTAATACAAAGCCAAACTTCAACTTCCCGTTCAATCTATTCACCAAAATCCGAAACCAGAAAACGGTGCTAGGTTTGCGTGTCAAATGCTTATGGTCCTGGCTACAAAAAAAACAAAGCCAATACCCAAGCTTCCAAAAATCGATGCCAAAAAGGTGGAAAGCCTGTCTGTTGCAATCATATTTTGCAAATCGGACCAGAATGTCAAAAGCTGGCGCAAGGTGCCCAATTTTACAAAATAGTAACTTTTTATTGTTTTTTTGCGTTATCCCGGTATGTTATTTCTTGCTCATGTCGTTTATTCTGTTATAGGTCAAATCAAAAATTGAGAATATTGTCATAAAATCACTATCACAAAAAAATTGAACTTGACCTTTTAAAAAATTTTTATGTATCCTCGTATTACTGGAAACCTCGAAGGCAAATGCAAAAGTAAATTGCTAGTACACGCATGACTGCGTATCTGTTAATTGCTCCATTGACGTCAAAACAATTGCAACACATTTTTGTAAATGAAATTGCGCAGTATGAAAAATGAAAATTGAAAGTAAATATTTTTTGGAAGGCTAAACATTATTTGTTGTTTTATGTTGATATCTTGTATTCTTGATTTGGATAATTCTGAAACAACGCAATGTATTTTTTTATGCAGGTACTGTTTCTAATTACATCTTATTGCTGTCTGCTTTTTACAATTGATCTATTTATTGTAGAGTATTGTAGACTTTGATTCTCAGATCACAACAAATAATACTGTAAATCAACGTCGACTATTTTTTTCTGTAAACATTATGGAGATTTTTTATGTTAAAAACTTTGAGGTGATTATTATTATTTTGCTTCATCGTCTGCGCTAAAAGTTATTGATGTTAAATTTGTATGATGGTCCAACTCGATGCAGAACGAATGTGAAACATCTAATTCAAGGAAAAAAAACAGGAACCATATTTAGGTCCAAGTACTGCGAAAAAAAAATTACCGACACTGCAGCCGTTTTTACAATTTGCTCTATCAATTTTTGATCTTTATATACGCTCGTAAAATTTTGGAAAACTTAATGAGCAGCAATGATCAAATTAAGTTAGGGTTTCTCATATAAACTTCATAAAACTGAAGAAATTTTGAATTTTTGAGGAAAAAATACTCTCCAATATTAAACAACGGAATCTTTTGCAAAGTAAGCAAAAAAAAATTAATCCGAAGCCAAAAACTATTACAGTACTCTAAATTATCCCAACCATTATTCTAAAAGGTGAACTAAGAATCTGAGTATCTAGTTAGACCAATTTCTTTTTTTTTCATAATTCAAAAATTCGTGAATAATCGTACAAAAAATAGTTTGAAAAAATTAGCATTCACTACACTCCGTCCGGCACATTTTGAAAGTTTTTTTCATAAGTTCGAAGTAATCGCATTTTTATTTATCAAGTTGTTTACAGACAACGAAAAAATCGTTTATTTTTCGAGAAAAGGCTGTCGTTTGCCCACCTGTCAACCACACACGATGAAAGCTTCACATTTCCCATTTTATTTCTAATATCTAGCCGGGAAGCTGGATGTGAATACCAACTGTTTTCAAGTTTTGGATTGACCAGACCGGTAATCGAACCCAAATCTACTGTATCAGCAGCAGGCGCTTTATCCAATCGACTCACGATAAAAAATAATAAGATAAACAGTGTTGTTATTAACAAAATGCAATGTTGCACTTTTGATTACGTTTGTAAGAGCAGCAACAAATGCAATTTTTGCATTGCCATATCCACCAGACTGGGAATGAAACCCATGGTACGAGTTTTCCGAGTGAATACGAATCTTCAGCATACTAAAAATTATATCAAAATTCAACCAATTTTATTGACGTTTATTACATCTATGTTATAAACATTTATACGAAAAATGTAAATGAGAAAAAATAGTGGTTTTTTCTCTTTTATAAATTTTGAATATTGCTTTTATAAATTTTGAACAAAAAATACCATATTTTGTAGTGTTTAGCAAAAGGAACTCGAACAATAATAAATATTCAGCTTGCAATTATTTCACGCAGCAAACTAATAATTTAGATATTTTAGCACAAAAGAAATAATTTTTTAATTTAGTCCCTAATTATCTCTGAGTTACTGAATAAAACTCCAGCTGCGATGCCGCGTCACGGCACTCAAACGCTTATTAACATTATGCAGATGAAAAGCGAACCGATCGCTTCTGATAGTCTTTGACTTATGTCGAAATTATTTGATTAAGGTTGCAAATACAATGTCAAAAAGTTTAGACTTTTTGTCAAAAAATTGAGCTTCTCGTGGAGCAAAAACGGATGTTTTATCTTTTGTAATTTGGGAGTTATAAACGTTTGAATGTGTTGTGTCGAATCGATCACCCCCTGGGCCATTAATCAAAAAATTTTGCCTGGTCTGAATAGGGTTAAGGTAAATCTCACATAAAAGTACTATCAAGATAAAAATTAAACAAATAATGTAGGCTACTATGTGATTGATCTGTTTGTTGGTCGAGCGGTAACGCATTTGTCTCTGCAGCAGAAGGTCGGAGTTTCAAATCTCAGGCCGGTCGAATCAGATTTCGTAGTGCCAAAGGCTCGCCACCGCTGCAACATTTCTTCAAAAGAAGCTGTGCTGCCCGGGCTCAATGACGTGGAGATAGGCCCCGCCAACTCGTTACACGCTGCAGCATAATGCAGTAAGTATAATAAAAAATTTTTGATCTATCGCATTCCGGTAATATTTTTTCAATCTATTAACTTCACAGTACTTAATCGCGGAGCCGGGTTTACCGTGTGGCAAAATGGCACCATATTAGTAAACTGAAAACTAACAGTTTGTCTTTTCGTTATGGCTCAGTTGTTCTAAAATATGCCAGTTCGTCCAATCAGCTAACTTTTTCTTCACGGTTCACTCGTTCTACGAATGTGTCCAATCAAATCAGTCGAATACGCCTGACCGCAAAAAAACTTCACAACAAGAGCAAACTTTTTTCTTCAATGCTTTTTTCTTTTTCTCCGCACGTTTGTTTCTGGTCTACTAAAAAAGAGTCGATGATAGCACAGTGCTTGAAGCAATATTGCGACCTCTGGGCGGCGAAAACTTGTTTTAAATTGTTTTAGCTCTAGTTTCGACGGAAAATGTGACTTTTAAGCGGTGGAAAACTTTTTTTTTTGATCAACAAATTTTGTTGGCACAATATGTGGTAAAGAGTCCGGCGCAAAACAAATTTGGTCCCGCCAACAGGTATCACCTCTCTTTGGTGACTAAAAATATGATAAAAGTTCACAAATAGGTAGTTGGTGATTTTATTCACTTTTTGCAAATTTATCTGTGTTTATTGTGCGTTTACTTTTTTCTTTGATATTCTTTGGAAAGAGTCCGTAGTTTTCAGCTTTTGCCCTAAAAATTTATTTGGCACAAAATGTTTCAAAATATTAACTGTTTTGGACAAATTACTGTCCTTTTTTTGTATTGATGTAGCAGCTATGACAAAAATTTTACCCATTGGCGTAGGAATGAATAGGATATTGCAATACCTATCTTTAATTTTTGAACGACATTGAAATTTGATACTACGCGGAGGTAGATAGTAATGTTAACCCAAGATACGATAGATTAATTAGATCGATGTTTGTTAATCAAAGATACAAAACGAAAATTTCTTAAATAATGCCTGGGCATGTTTACAATTAAGCAAACAGACAACAAAACACCGCCACCGAAGTCTCCTCCTTGAAACCTGCGGAACTAAAAAACTTGACAGTATATTTTCTATTGTTGTTGCGCTTTTGTTGCATCTCCATGCAGAGTTGTAAACGGGTCGACTAGTTCAGGCCCGAACCAGAAAATATAAGCTCGAACTAGAAAAATGCCCGAAAAAACCCGAAAGTTAAGTTGGGTCTGAAAAATTTAGCAATTATGCCAAGCTATTTTGATTATATTTTTGTGCACCTAAGACAAAAGCACGTCTCAGGCCCGAATTTAGCCCAAAGTTTTTGTCAAGTTTAGGTCCAATCCCGACCCGAAAAGCCCGGCCCGACTTACAACTCCGTCCCTATGAGCTTTATCAAGGATCGATTGTCTTAGACGAAACTAGCAATGCATTTATGAACCATTCTAGCACGCAAAGACATACGGCCATAGGTGGGCACAAGTCCGTTAATCGTTAATCCGTTAATAACGAAGCTAACTTTTTCATCTACTCGTTAATCCGTTAAAAAGTTTTTTCATGTTAACGGACTAAATTAACTTCCGTTAAGTGCTGTTAACGGACTAAATTAACTTCCGTTAAGTTCTGTTAACTTCCGTTAAGGTTTTTATCGTTAATATCATGCAGCTTCGTTGTGCATTTGAACTTGTTTTTATCTTGAAATTAGATTAGACTGTCAAATGTAACTTTCAAAACACAAAAAGACCACCATAGCAATAAATATTTCCTTACAATCAGCTCAACAGCGTCAATACGTGCTCTAGAAGCGAGTGAATAAAAGGAAATGTAAATTACACGCAAAATGTTAACGGATTAACGGACGTAATTAACTTCCATTAATTAAAGCTGAAAATAACGGATTAACGTTAACGGAGGTGTGAAGTTTGTTAACGGACTAGTGGTTAACGAAGCTAACGTTTTGCATTAACTTGCCCACCTATGCATACGGCCCATAGTACGACACTGCGTCATTGTCAACAGAAACTACTTTTTGATTGGCCAGAGGTATGAAATAAGCAGCCAGTCAAGCGTTTCTACTGGATGGTAACATTTACAAAGTAATTTGTAATTAGTAGTTTTGATACCTCTAAAAATGTAATAAAATTACTACAAAAGTTACTTTTTTGAAAAGTAGTGTCATTACTGTAAAAATTACTAAAAAACTAAATCATTACTATTGTAATTCGTTATTGCCACCACCATCTATCGGAAGGTTTAAATTTCATGTGCTTGATTGCTACCCCAGAGTTTAACTGACAACACTGTTTTTGATCTTCAATCGATTGAAATTCACTATATAATTCCTTCAAGTTTAAAGGTGATAAAAAAAAGTTTACCATGTTTTGTTTGGTCAAACACTATTTTCAAATTTACAGTCAAAATTCGTTACAGATAAAGTCATCAAAAACGTTTGTGACGTCATCACTTTGATTTAAGCAATTTTTATTTGGAACCAAAAACCTAATTCTCATTTAAAATTCGAGCCATCAATACGTCATTTTTTTAAAAACGTTGGCAATGACGTCATCAACAATGACGTTATCAATCTCAAAGTAAATTTCTATAAACCTGCACTTGAAAACCAACAATTATTCAAAACTTGGCACATCTACAACTTTTGGATTGGCTGTTGGATAGTTAAGGCTCTTTGACACTAGATAGCAGACTTTAAAGGCCAAAAAAAGGGGAAGTCCCATGTCCAAAACATGGGGATTTTTTTGGTGTCTCAGGACATGGTCCCTGAGTCATCGTGCCAAATTTCAATTTATTATAAATTTTTTTCGGGTAAAAGCTATATCTACCGGGACTATATGCCTATAAGGTCATATTATGCCTACTTTGCCATACTAAACTGCAGTCTACTGTGGCGTAATATGCCTACTGTGCAGTGCCGTGCCAGAGCAAACAAAGTGGGGGGCATTAGCCGAAAGTGAGGGGGCACTAAAATAGACAGAACCTTTGCGCTTAAAAAATGATATTGTTCGGCCACTAATTGTACGCAATTTTAAAAATTTTGTACTCATGTCTAAAAAAATAGACGTATAAAGCGGCCAGCGTTTCTTAGCTCGTTTCGTCTGCGGCCTATAATCATTTGAAAAATCTATTTGCATCTGCCTAAATACGACCAAACGCCTATCCAGGATTTTGCTAAGATGGGGGGGCTTCGATCAAAAGAAAATCATTTTGCACAAAAATTGTTTAATTTAGACCCAATCCTGAGAAACTGATGCAGCTGAAGCGTGTCACAGACGAAGACCTGGGGCTGATCCCCTAGCCGCTGGGCGATTTTTGTCATTTGGTGGCAAAAATAGCGATATTAAGTTTTAACCCTATTTGGACCAGGCAAAATTTTTTGATTAATGGCCCAGGGGGGGGAATCAATTCGACACAACAAATTCAAAGAATATTAATAACTCCTGAATTATAAAAGATAAAACATCCTTTTTTGCTCCACGAGAAGCTCAATTTTCTGACAAAAAGTCTCAAATTTTTGTCATTATATTTGCAACCTTGATCTTTAATTAATTTCAACATAAGTTAAGGACTATCAGAAGCGATCGGTTCGCTTTTTATCTGCATAATGTTAATAAGTGTTTGAGTGCCATAACGCGGCATCGAAACCAGGTGCGTAGCGAGAAATTCGCAATGGGGGGCTGGAGGCCAATGGGGGTCTGGGGACAAAGCCCCCAGCCGCCGGAGGCACGGGGGTCTGGGCACAAAGCCTCAAAAATTTTGCATTTTTTTGCCGGAGGCACAGGGCTCGAAAATTTTGCATTTTTTTTTGCAAAAACAGCTTAATTTTAGGGGTATTTTAACAAAAAATAATCTTTTTGAAACATAGTGTAGAAATTGGTAGCGTAACATGATTCAGCTGGTTGCATTATAATGGGCTGTGTGGGAGCTGGCTAATGAACAGAGGTGGAGTCGAGGACATAAGGTTCGAGGCCAAGGCCAAGGACACAAAAAAATCCGAGGCCAAGGACAGCCTTTCCGAGGACAGACACTCTCGAGGCCAACGACAGGAATGCTCGAGGCCAAGGCAAGGACCAAGGACACAAGCGCAAGTGCTCTCCAAAAAAAAAAAGAAGGTCTTCTCAAAAATTTTTCAGGCAATCTCAAAATGAAAAAGGTCTTCACAAAAATTTTTCAAGCGATCTGCACAAAAATACGTTTTCCAAAAATGTTTTTAAGCGCTCCATAAAATTTTAACAATTCAAAAAATAGTGCTGTCCTCGAGCCGAGGACAGGCCAATTTTCGAGGACTTGAGGTCTCGAGGCAAGGCAAGGACTTCAAAATGTGTCCTCGAGGCCAAGGACGTCCTCGAGGACTCCACCTCTGCTAATGAAACCATTGTAGTTTTCATGTTTACGTGCTGGTAAACCACAAAATTTTTGTTATTCAATAAAACTCACACGGAGTAATCTATTTCGTTTATATTTTATAAAGAAAAAATAATTGGGGAGCTAATGGAAAGATATTTGAGAGAAGTGATGGGTAATTAACTAATACTGAATAGCCCCCCTCTCCCCTTATTCCTGAGTTTATAATATATTTGTTGATAAAACCTATGTTTGGCATTTTTACATTAGCCATCAAATTTGATTGCTTAGTTTTTGGCATTTTTCAAAGTTTTCATTGATTTGTGACTCTTATTTTTGACAAATTAGCCCTCCCCTGAATATATGTTCAAAAGATGCTTTAAATCGCTTTTTAGTCCATTCCAGCACAAAAAACAGTCTCAGAAGAGCTAAAAACGTGGTATTTTCCTTATTCTGCATTTTGGTTGACAATAGAGATGGTAGCCGCGCAGCGTACGCGGTAGACCAACAGCGCCGCGCCGCGCAGCGTGAAAAATTCCAGTAGTTTTGCAGTGCAGTGCAGCTGCAGCGTGGAGGATGAGACGACTTCTTAGGATTAGGTTAGGATTCAGCCACTCTATCTCAGTTGTTTAAATTCAATCTCAATGTAGCCTGTTAGGTACCATGGTGTACCGGTAGCCTAGGTGTAACTTTCAAATCATAGGCCTACCGAGCGCTACAGTCTAACGCCCTACCGGTAATAGTAATGCAACTTGTACTGGTAAGCTCTGAGTTGGGCTGGATAGGCTGGTGACTCAGAAACTAAGCTACATGTGTACTAGTAGTCTGGTAGGGTAAGTTTACTTTAGCTTTTTGACGTGTCTGGTGTAGCCTAGTAAAGTTGAGTTTGTCGCATAAATGCCATTGTCAGGGTTGCCACAGAAAGTGCAAAATCAAATTCCAGGACTTTTTTAGGTCATTTTCCAGGACTGTTTGAGTTTTTTTTTTTTTTAAGGACTTAAAATTTGATTTTGACTATTACTCTTTCATGTACCTACTCTTTTGAACTTGTGGTTGACGAAAAATTTTGATGTAACGCATTTGCATTCCTAGTACTGACAACTAGCCAGGTGCAAAGCTAGAAATTTGCAACGGGAGGATTAAGCTTTTTGGTAGGGGGGCAGAACCCCAAGACGCCAGAAGCATTGGGGGTCTGGGGGCAAAGCCCCCAGCATTCGGAGATTTTGCAATTTTTTTGCAATAATAACTTAATTTTAGGCCTAGTTTGGTCAAGCTTATTGCTTTTAAAACTTGGCATAGAAATTAGCACTGCAAAAGCATGATTAAACTGAATGCATAAATGGGCTACAGTATGAGGGTGATAGCTAGAGCTCAATCGATATGATACCGATTTATAGCTCATAAACTACCAAATTTGGTCTATATTTTTCACTTAACTTGACACTGAAAGCTTCACTAATTCTCCTCTCAACAAAAGACTATTGCAAACGCAAGTCATACTAAGCAAATTGAACGCAAGAATATTCGTGCTTGCTCTTAAAAATAAACAGTTTAAGGTAATTGTGCTAAGCCGGTATTTTATCGGCGGTAGATAGCCGGCTTGGCCTTGATATCGGCCAAAATATATCAGCTGACGCTAGATACATCGGTGGAGCTCTAGTGATGGGTAATAGTAAAACTTCATTCCTAGCTTTATTTTCAGCTAGTTAACTATAAAATCCTATTATTTGAAATAACAGAGCTTATTTGCACGCCAGGGTGCAAACAAAAAACTCTATCCTAGCCCTAACCCAACCTTAAACTTAACCCAAACTGTAACCCTAGCTCTAATCCTAACCTTAACTCAAAATCTAAACTCCAACAAACCACTAACGATAATAATTTTAAAAATAAAAGAGTATTTGAGCAAATGAGCAACCAGTTTTTCTTATACGCAGAGCTCATTTGCACGCTATAGTGCAAATAGGCACCTCCTTTGAAAAAACTACAAAGTATTAATCCAAATCGTCTGTATTTTATAACGCTAGATAAAGATATAATTAGGGAGTAGAGGCTAATGAAACGAGATTTGAGAGAGTTGATTGGTAATTAACAGAATTAAATACTGAGTTACAATTTTTTTACTTAGCCTACATTAAGCATTTTGCATCAAGCAATCGAATTGTTTATTTTTAGCCATAGATGGGCAAGTTAATGCAAAACGTTAGCTTCGTTAACCACTAGTCCGTTAACAACAAACTTCACACCTCCGTTAACGTTAATCCGTTAAGCTTGAATTAACGAAAGTTAATAAAGTCCGTTAATCCGTTAACATTTTGCGTGTAATTTACATTTCGTTTTATTCACTCGTTTCTGGAAGACGTCTTGACGCTGTTGAGCTGATTGTAAGGAAATATTTATTGCTATGGTGGTCTTTTTGTGTTTTGAAAGATACATTTTACAGTCTAATCTAAGTTCAAGATAAAAATAAGTTCAAATGCACAACGAAGGTGCAAGATATTAACGATAAAAACCTTAACGGAAGTTAACAGAACTTAACGGAAGTTACTTTAGTCCGTTAACAGCACTTAACGGAAGTTAATTTAGTCCGTTAACATGAAAAAACTTTTTAACGGATTAACGAGTTAATGAAAAAGTTAGCTTCGTTATTAACGGATTAACGATTAACGGACTTGTGCCCACCTATGTTTTTAGCCATTTTTAGTTAGTTAAGTTGTTACTGGTTTTATTTTTGACCAATATGAGTCCTTTCCCAAAATCATGTTCCAAAAGTGGCTTTAAATTACTTTATTATCCATATTACTGCAAAAAACTGCCACAGAAATATGCTGCAATAAACATAGTATTTTTCTAATTGTGCATTTTGGTCTACGCGCCAATGGAGGGCCTATAGCCCGCTATGCTACTGGCTACTAGCAGTAATACTGCTACTGGAGTATCGCATTGCAATAAATTACTGTCCATGAAATCACTCTTCCTAATAATATACAATAATTTATACATACTGTAATGCAAAGTGCAAATTTTGGCATTTAACGAGGAAGTGCTTATTTGCTCTCTAGTTTACTAGTAAGAACTGATTAAAAAGAACAAGAGAGCAAAGAGCAGAAGAATGTGCTCTCATATTAACATTAAGGTTAGAGCTGGGGTTACAGTTTGGTTCACCTTAGCTCTAACCCACATTAGGGCTAGCACAGCAATTTTTTGATTGTGCGCCAGCATACAAATAAGCTGTCTTTTTACAATACAATAAAGCATTTTGAACGAACTTCACAATGCAAATTATTTCAACAATAGCTTTGCATAATTACAAGGTACCAGTTATTATAAAAAAAATTCACAGTTTGTCTGCGTAAATCACGGGAAAACCTAATAAACATTTTCCAGGACTTCCAAGACTTACAAACAAAATTCAAGTACTTTCAAGGACAGCAAAAAAAATCCAGAACTTTCCAGGACTTTTCCAGGATGTGGCAACCCTGCAGTGTATCACAGTTTCAAGGCTAGCAGGCTAGTGGCTATTTCTAAAAACTAAAGGTTCCATTACATTGAAAATTAAAGTCTATCATTGAAGCATTAGTATGGTATTTAGTGGTAGGCTACTGAGAGCATGACAAAATTTTATTGACTGCTTGAATCTACAGTACCAGAGTATTGTAGTGTGAGCCGTGAGTTAGGAATTTTAGATTGATAGTTTGAAATTTTTTTGTGTGATTGTAGGTAGTATCACTATCAGTCACCCAACCCCACTCGCCAACCTATTCCTGTTCTGTACAGCGTAAAGTAGCCTCAGATTTCACTGTTTCAAGAGGAGCCATATTGAGATGTCAGTGTATCGTTTTCTTTCCATTCGAAATCAGCAATAGATATAGATATTATAGTTAGTAACAACTGCTTGTATTATGGTTCAAATTCAACATGTCGATGCTCGTTGACTGATTGTGCAGAAGCACAAAGTGCTTAACGTTAAACCACCTTTTTCATTTATACTTATTAGTATTCCCATAGCATATGTGATACCGGTTACAAAAAATAAGATGGAATGGTTAAAACTACTTTTGCATAACAATTCTTTACCTTAAGCTTAAGAAACTTTGAGCAGTACCTTGTAACTTACCATATCAAGCATGACCATGACTTACTCTGGCAAGCCTAGGAATAATGTCAGATGTGACTGTGCTTTCAGTGCTACTGTTTGCATGAATGCAGCCATCAAACTTTGGCAGTTGGAACTTCTAAAGTGGAAGTGTTGATATATTCAGTATTCCAAACATACCGGTAATGTCCATGGTTTAATTCATGATTGGGATATTTTTTTATTAGTTAAAATTGAACTGAGTCCTATCATCAAGGGTTGGGTTAATTGGCTTGTTTAGTTAAGTAACAGTTTAGGCCAAACCATTATCTGAAGCTATTGTTTAACTAGCATCAGGTGAACCATGGGGTGCCTACCTGTTTGGTTTGTAATTTTGCATGCAGTAAGGTACAGTATTGGTGTTAGGCAATACTGTTAACCATTATATTTTGGCTTGAGGTAGGATTTGCGGTGCGGTGTATTAAGTTCACAAACTTTATGCGGTGCAGTGCGGTATGTGGATAGAATTGAGTGGTGCGGTGCGGTTTGCGGACAAGAATTTTGTGCACCGCACCATCTCTAGTTGACAGGCCAATAGGGGGGGAGGCTATAGCCCCCCCCCTGGCTACGCTACTGATCGAAGCTGGAGTTTCACTCAGAACCTCAGAGATAATTACGGATTAAATTAAAAGATTATTTCTATTCTGCTATCTAAATCATTAGTTTGTTGCATGAATTAATTGCACGCTGAATATTTGTTACTGTTTTAGTTCCTTTTTGCTAAGCACTACAAAATATGGTATTTTTTGTACAAAACTTATGAAAGAACAAGCATCAAACCACTATTTTTCTCTCATAAGCTGTAACAAACGTCAATAAAATTGGTTGAATTTTGAAGTAATTTTTAGTATGCTGAAGATTCGTAGTCTAATTTAACATAGTCAGAGTTTTCACTTGGAAACTTGTACTATGAGTTTCATTCTCAATATGGTAGATCTGGCAATGCTGAATCTAATCAAAAGTGCAGCATAGCATTCTGTAAATAAAAACACTGATATAAAATTTTTATATAACAACATTTTTATCATTAGTTGAGTGGATAAAGCGTCTTCTGCTGATACAGTAGATCTGGGTTCGATTACCGGTCTGGTCAATCCAAAACTTGAAAAAAGTTTGTAGTTACATCCAGCTTCCCGGCTAGATATTAGAAATAAAATGGGCAGTGTGAAGCTTTCAGCCTGTCACCGTGTGTGATAGACAGGTGGGCAAACGACAGCCTTTTCTCGAAAAATGAACGATTTATTCGCTGTCTGTAGACAACTTGATAAATAGAAATGCAATTACTTCGAACTTATGAAAAAAACTTTCAAAATGTGTCGGACGGATTGTAGTGAATGTTAATTTTTTCAAACTATTTTTTATACGATTTTTCACTGACTTTTGAATTATAAGAAAGAAAGAAATTGGTCTAACTTGATACTCGGATTCTTGGTTTATTTTTTAGAATAATACTTTGGATAATTTGGAGTAATGTGATAGGCTTTGGCGTCGGAATAGTTTTTTTGTTGTTGTTGTTGTTGTTGCTTACGTTGTAAAAGATTACGTTGTCTAATATTGGAGAGTAATTTTTCTCAAAAATTCAACAATTCTGAAGTTTTTATGAAGTTTATATAAGAGAACCTAAATTAATTAGATCATTGCTCGTCCTAAGGTTTTCCAACATCTTATATAGTACCCAACGGGCTTACCTTTTAGTGTATTATCACGAATGGTTTCAAAACTAAAAAGCAAAAATTGCAGTTGTTTCCAACATTGTAATTTCATCTAATGGTTATACTGATCGAAATATCATTCTTTTTGTCACTATTCGTATCATTCTATAAAGACTGTCTAATTCTCAAACGTAACGACTTTATCTTGATAATCTTTCAGATTTTATTTCAGAGGTGGCTTTATAACAAAATGTTGCAAACTTTGGTTATTACTGGGATTAGTGCTGAAAAAGTTTAGAAAAAACAGGAAAAAAAATATAATCCCAAAGGTAGAAATTTATTTGCCGGTTCTCATCTTTGATCAGATCTTCAAAACTATTCTACTCCTATTGTCCTCACATCCAGAACCAGCAATATTGTTTGTGTGCGATAAAGCCGCTCGTAGTTGCAGTAAATTAGAAATATTTAAAATTTGCCAACGACATCAGTGAATTTAGATATCTTAGCTATTTATGATAAAAAAAAAGACTAGTATAAATTCATCTACTAAATGGCCAGCTACGGTAATTAGATTGTTACTAGCAAAGTCTGTTAGTAGAGAATTTGCTTTCCGTTTGTATGTTTTGTATCTACAAACATAGTTTTTGCTGGTTGTGTATGTATCCACATAAAAGCGAAAACTGAAAAGTAATAAAACAACATAAATTTTTAAAATTTAGCATGCCACGGATGCCACCTATCATTATAGACTACAAATGAAAAATCAATGTGAAACTCAGTAATATCTGCAACAGTATGCCATGCTGTAGGCCTGTAGTAGCATCTAATAAGAAATTGGTAAATGCAGTAACAAGTATAATATACCACATAGCGCATTTTACAATAAAGGGTGTTGCAGCTGCCCCGACCTCTTCGGATTTTTTTTCTACCTTCTTCAAAATAGGAGGTTGGGTAAGAAAATCAAGATTACAAAGTTTGAGAAAAAAATAATGAAGTTTAGGGGTCGTACAGAGACCTTTTTTACCCAGGATTTGGGATTTGTTTTATTTTGTGCCGCTAGATGGTGCTATGTGAAATCTTTCTTTCTAACGAATCATTAAAAAATTGAACATTAACTTTTGGTGTTCTACATAAAAAAAACTTCAACAAAACTTCTAAAAGTGTTTGCATTTATGTTTCTTGTTTGTTTTTTTTCAGAATTAATGGTGGGCAAAATTGATCACGTTTCCGTACAAGGAAACTACTACAGAAACTCTATTTGAATTAAACCTGCAGTATCTGTTTTGGCTGGCTGTGTAAAACAGAGTGAAACATAGCCTACAAAGTTACTTTCCTAAGGAATGACGGTGCAGACCATGCTTTAGGCCTAGTTATTGAAATCTATTAAACGGCTGTTCTTAAGTATAGTTAAAGCAGCAGCTTACTAAAACCATATTTGTTATGATTTGCTGGGTAAGATACGGAGTTTAGTGCAATCTACTGGGTATAAGCTTTATAAAATATGAGCATTAGTGAATCTACTAGCAATATACTGTTACTAGAGCTGTAAATTCTCGCAGTTGGCTGCCAGGAACTATTTCTAGACGGGATGACAATACTATCAAAAACACATGCTTTTCCACCACGAAACTGGAATTCCTACAGTTCGTCAATTAAAAATAATTGAGGAAGTAAAGAAGCTGGTAGATGAAATGAAAAATTTGTACAAATGCAGCTATAACAGAACAAGCAGTAGAAAAGCAAACCAAACCATCGAAAACTTTAAGGAAAATTCTCTCTCCTTTCATTTCCTCTTTCCTGTAAGGGTTGCGGGGGAAGCACCTCCAGATTAAGCTACCATACTTCACGGTCTTCCATCACCCCCATCGTTTCGCTCAGGTGAAGTCCCAAACAATTTCATCTAAGATCCTCCATGTAATATTGATTCATCTGCAGTAGTTCTAGGTCGTCCTACTATTTTTTTTCTATTTGCTTTGGCAAGTAAAGCTTGTTTGGAAGTTTTTCCAGAGGCATTCTGCTGACACGGCCAAACTATCTAAGCTGAGTTCTTTTAATTTGAAGAAATAGCGGCTCTAGAGATTTTCGAATCTTAAGAAATGAGCACCTTGCCAATGATGTAACTCCTTTGATTTTTTGGAGAAACCTCATTTTGGACGCTTGCACTCGCGATCGCACCCTTTTAATCATTACCGAAGTTTCTTGACCGTACAGAGATAGAGTGGGTGAGAAGGGACAAAGACTGTTTCAAAACTTGAGAGTTTCGCTTTTTGCCGACAATTCTCGTCTCACAACTACTGAATTGTGTGAAGCTCTCATTATTGCAATTGCCTTGCCAATATGGATATCCAGTTCTTCGTTTTGCCTTCTGTCACTCGTGAATGCAACCCCAAGATACTTGAATTTGTATACGTGTCTCTGTGTCGCTCCATTCAGTTGCAACAAGTACTGGTTAGTGTTTCTTGAAACAAGAAGTACATCTGTTTTGACCGTGCTTATTTTTATTCCTGCAGTGTCATAAGCAGCTGCAAACCTATGTAACGCGCACTGAAGGCCAGATTCCGTTGAAGCAGAATCAAATCATTAGCACATAGCAGGCAGCTGATTTTTCAATTTCCTATCGGGGCAAACTCATCATCTTGGTTGCATTTGTCGATCCAATTCATGTAACCAATGAAGAAGAGAAGAAACAAAACGCACTCTTACCGGAGTTCAATGCCTATATGTAAAGCTTTGATTGCCTGCCATTTACTCAACCACGAAACTCCAGTCGGAACGACAAAATGCCTTAATGGCATGTAACAACTGACCATCAACGCCATTCTCCTGCAGAACTCTCCGAAGGCAGAAAGGCAGTCATATTATACTTTTTTTAGATAGACAAAACACGCAAAAAGATCTTTGCCATATTTCCAAGATTTCTCAAACATTGAAAAAAAATTGAACACAACAATGAAATCTTGGTCATCACACCAACGCCTTTACACGATTAAAAAATGAAGAAAAAACATTTCTGCATAGTATAATGTCTGATTGAAAAACCAGTATCGAGAATACGGGAAAAACTTTAACTGTCAAAGAAAAGAAACAGACATTATAACACCTTATTTAATAAGTTGCGTTTTGTTAACACAGCTGTCTAGAATAAAAATAAACTAGAACGTGACATCGCAAGCGATATCTGGGGACTTAGCGGCATTATCGAACTTTATTACGCTGATAGTGATCTGGTTGCTTTGAATGAAGTTGTACAAAATGTAGTCGTTTATAGTCAGATCAATAATTGTGAACTATTAAATTAGTTCTGCTTATTTTACTTCAAAACAAAGTTACTGCTAGGTTTTTGTCTAATCCCTAGTGTGGACTCCGTACCCTAACTTTCCTCTCGTTAAACGCTACCTCAATGCTCCTTTGCCACCAACTCCCACCACGAGAAATCCCTGCCTGCGCTCTACTTCCAAGCGCAAATAAATCTTTGTTGCAGCAATAACAGGAACAAATCATAACATGGTGAAGTATCAACAAACACATTCACCAGGACAACCCAAGTTTAATGCTTTAACGTGACGAAGAGGACAAACGCGCCGTTATTACGCCGACCATAACAGAATGATTTCACTTCAACCGCACCATGGTTACATTGTTACGTCCTTGCATAATACGCCAAATAATGATTATCTTTATGCAGTACTTAAACAGTAAAATTTTGCATTGGGGGACGCTTTTGCAGCCTTGACCAAACGCATTTGGAATGCGAAAGCACTTCAGTGGAAATTGTGTCTTTCCGTCCCCGAAATTGAGTAAAAACAAAAAAAAAGTCACCACCGCGATTTGGGACTAAATTTAGCCGGAGTTTCTGAGATTTACTCGTGCTGACGGGCCCTTTTTCGTCTGATCAACCAGCGCTGAAATCTCGATGGGGGGACGCTAAACCTCGATGGGGGGACGCTAAACCTCGATGGTGGGATGCTAACTCTCGGTGGGGGGACGCGTCCCCAGCGTTGCCCCTGCAATTTAAGTATTGTCTCTAGGGTACTTGGTGCTTCCGAACAGGCAGAAAACTGAATGTACAATTCCAACAAATACACAGAAACATTGCACCACCTCAAACCCAAACCAGGCCCCTCAAACTACGCAGAAGCCGTTGTAATCAAAACTTTGTGTATCATCCACTATTTAGCGCCTCACGCCGCCTGTTAACAATCAGTGGCGTCGCTAAGGATGGTGACACCGGGGTGGGAGTTTCATGGTGTCCCCTTTTATAATGTATACGAAGATGCAAAAGGTTATATCTTAAAGATAACGGTACTACTTCATTATTGTAGATAGCAGTTGTTATTTGGCCAGCTCAATAACTTCTCATTGTAAGATTATAAAACTTGGAAACGTAGCAGCACTCGTTTACAATAAGCCGTGTAACCAGAAATCTGCAATGGGGGGACTGTGTTCGGGGGTTTGAGAGCTCCGCTTCTAGCACTCCAAAATTTTGTAATATGTTTTTGCAAATAACTTAATTTTAGGCCTATTTCGATGAAAATAAATAATTTTGAAATGCGGCATAGAAATCAGCAGCGCTAAAACATAAAATGCTCAATGTTTTGTTTTTTTTATGGCAATTTTGATTTTCGATTTTACCTTTGCGGGGAAACTTATAATTTTTAAATTTATAATTCCTATACCCTTCTTTTTACTCCAAGAAATCTCAACTATTATTACTATTCCTTGGGGCAATAACTTAAACAAAAACGAGTTGGTTTCGCAACAAAGCTGTTAGAAATACTGGATATTTTTCGGGCCCAGGTGTTGGCATAGTGACAACATTGGTACTTCTCAACTAAAGTTGCATGCAATTTCAGATTTTTTTATGTACAATTTGACGTTTCATTTTTTAACAGTACTGCACTGCTTTAAACGAATTTCATACCAGTACCATGGGTGAACCAGCGCTGTAATCTTTTTCTTTTATAGTATGCTCATAGAAAAAATATACTGTAGGTTACAAAGTTTACAATAAATGACAATAACGTTGACCTTGCTGCCTCGTTGAAGTGACACAACGGTACCAAAAGTTGTACCACAGATAGTTAAATTTTCAACAATTAGCACAAGCAGATAGCAGTGTTTTTCCGATTTTATGTGGACAAAATTTACATGGCTGATTTTCATGCTGCGGCATGAATTTGTGTGTTCTAATCTCGTAGCATTTTTTCAACATATTTCAAAGGGCTACAAGTTAGTCCAACTTGCAATTGCAACTGCCTTTTAAAATCATTTCCGAAAAAAAATGCAGCTAAAAACGGTGTAATGCTCAATGCTAAACAAGTCAAATACAAAAGATAGAGAGTTTACAGAACAATAGACACTGTATATATTCTTCCCTTCGAAGATGTCCGTAGGACGATATGCCTACGGCCAGCAACGAGTCATGTAACATTGAAAGGGAAATTTTTATAAAAACTACTTCGTACCAGCACCAGATTTATCTTGGTGAAAAGTAATGAAAAAATAGTCAATAAATGATGAAGCTCCTAACGTAGCAGATCCTTAATAAGATCCTTTTACTTATTTCTTATGATATTGAAGTTTCACTCAAATTCAAAGATGCAATGGCTTCGTTGTTACACCACGGCTCCACAGGCCTTGCTGAGGGAGCTTTTAAGGAATTTTTAACCATTTAAGCCCGAAAGAATATTCAATATATATAACAGCTATGTACGGAAACCAACTCGTTTTTTGTTTAAGTCATTGCCCCAAACAAGAGTAATAATAGTTGAGATATCTTGGAGCAAAAAGAAGTGTAAGAATTATAATTTAAAAATGCCCAAGTTTTTCCGCAAAGATAAAATAAAACTTCAAAAAATAAATTGGAGACTATATATACTTCAATAGCTGAGAAGCAGTTATGTGATAACCACATGGACAGCTCATAGGACAGACTTCGACTTAACATATTAACTGACGATATGGCAAAAAAAATCATGATAATAAAATAATCACTTTGCTGGTCCATCTGCATGAAAACGCTTTAATCGAGTCAATTCTGGGGGCTTCCCCATCACTTTGGCCCGATTTATCCCAGCCTTTCCCTATCCCCTCTAAATCAAAACACCAACCCAGTTACAGTCACCTACAACGCATAAATGCTGGTTTTCAGTCGAAATAGCGATTGAAAATAAGTAAATTTCATTGCTTCAGTGTTTTTTGATGTTTGTGACATTATATCCAGCAACTTGTAAAAATCCCTTTTTGTACTGTAAATAGCTTATTTTCTGTTGAAAATGCACAATTTTTATCTATTGAACACTAATAGCAAATCATGTATTCTGCGTCGTTTGCTGGAAATATCAAGGTTCCATGATGCATAGTTTTTGAGAAAACCCAGAAGTCGAAAGATGGCGTAAAAATGGAGTCCTAAACCCTCAATATGATGTCACAATCAAAAATAATATCAAATTCGTAATTAGCTGCAAAAACTCCATCAGAAATTTGCTGAGCTGTTATGAAATTTAAAAGTGGTACAATTTTGAAACTTTCTAATACGTAAATAATTCTTCTATGAAACCTGTCAGCATGCTTCAACAAGCGATCAAATTTTATTGCTTACTTTTGGCGATTTTTCAAACTTTGTACTAATCTGTGAGTTATATTTTAACTCTTAAAACATCCAATCTTAAGCAACATAAGTGTTTACTATAACACAAAAATGCATTACAACAAAAAATCAAATAACAACAAACTCCCCCCAACAAAAAAAACAAAAATAACTAACAGAAAATCCAAAACTTTCCAAAAAAACAAATTTAACCCTGAAAAATAATGTAATCTTTGTTTATGATTTTTTTTGCAATCTGTCACCATGCAATCTGCAACGAGGGACACCAACTGCACAGAACTTTTCATTGACGACACTGCAATGTAAACAATACTTTTCACAATGCAACCAAAATACATTTCAACATCCAAAGATCCACAAGAAACAATGTTCAGCATACGGGACCAAAAATTACAATTAAAACATGACATGACTGGAAGTTCAAATAATGTGTTGGATAATTGCTTTTTTTTTCAACTCAAAAAACATTGCCTCAATAATGAATATTCAGAAAAGTAAAAGTTAAAAGAATCAAACGATGAAGCCTCAGAGCGGCCCCCAAACCAACCAAGCCACGGTGGGCTAAGCAAAACACTGCACTCGCTTAACCATGTCAGACAAAAAAAGCTGACAAGATTTCCATGTCCGTTGAAATATCCAAATCCCTTTGCAATAATAATTTAATTGCAATGTTTTGACATTTACAGGTCAGACTTTTAATGTTTAGACGTTTAATTTGTTTCAGTTACTAAAGTTTAATATTTTACAAAGGCATTTAAGAGTTTACCAGGATAAAAAAATGAAAAAAAATCTATGATAATATCACTTACTGTAACTAAACTGCATTTCATAGGCGTAGCCAGGGGGGGCCTGGGACCCCCCCAACTGCAATGCCAGTCATGATAAATTTGTGGCGAAAGAAACTAATCTTCCTTTAGTTGCGTTAGTTGTTCTGATTCCAACCTTGCTTCATTCCAAGACCTTTTTTTGGTCTTCACCTGATTTTCGGGACAAAATCGGCCATTTGATATGTGAAGATCTTTTTTTTGTTTTATTGTTTTGGTCTTCGCTTGAAGGTTGTAACTTGGGCTCCCCCCAATCCTGAATTGGTCTCCAACTAAATTTCGGTCCCCCCCAATCAAAAATCCTAAATCGGACTGTAAAGACTTTTTTTTTGGTCTTCACCTATGTGATTTGTGGTTTGCCCCCCCCCCCAATCAAAATCTTGGCTACGCCTATGCTACAATTTGATAGGAAAAGATTCAACGCCAACAACAGTTTTATTGGGCTATATTCTCAGATGCAACATGTATAAATAAACAAACATTATGAATATTACAAAACCAAAACTTTCTTTATATACCTGCTTAATGATGAAGCATTTAAAAAGTCGTTGAGTCGCTTCTCCACATCATTCACCCATGAAAAAACTTCCTTTCCAGGAATTCCTCTGCAGTAATAAGCCGTTGGCAACATTATTAATGATTAAAGTTTGAAATGAATTCTTAGAAATAAACTGTACTTCATTTTTAGCAGTAACTGCACCGAGCATTCCAGCAACCTTGCTCACAAAATTTTGCATAAACTGTTTCAACAATGCAAAAACTTCATAGCATAATTAAAAATAATAAAAGCAATTCAAAATGTCACTACAGGTATGGCCAATGCCAATCTAGCAGTTCGGCAACCAGGAAACATAAACAAGTCTAAAACTTTTATTACCTCTAACATTAACTCTTAAGACTAAACCTAACCTTCCATCAAACGCAAATCCTAAATTCAGATTCAATATTGACCATGAAAAAACTTAACAAAAAATGCCACCATTCCTCATCTTCATTTCATTACACTCAAAGCAAAAAACTCCCTTTATTTGGTAGCATAGCCTGCCAATACATTTTCCAAATATGAGCAAATCATCCATGCCAATAAAAACGCCAGCCCACTTATGAAATTCAGCTTAATGACCACGCATAACCTCCATCCAATTGTGCAAGACCACAACCCACATTCTCCAAACTTTTCTACTTCAACTTCAACAACTCTCAATCGATATCTAAAACTTAACAAAAATATTAATTTTTGAAGTTTCAAACGACCACATCTTCCCATAAAAAAAACCAGAAAAATACCACATTAGCCGGAGAGAGCAACTTAGCAGTAATGTCAAACATAACAAAGAATTCTGCTTGCACAATTCTTAATCAAACAAACCTTGTCAATTACCTAACACCAAAAGCGAACGTCCCGAGCAAACAGCCCTCCAGATACACTCCTAAAACCAAATTTTATTCAAACAATAGCTTACTACCATCAACCAAACTTTTAAGATCCAGCAAAGTAAGTAAGAAACGCAACAATAAATTACAAGCTTTTGGTACACCTTCCCAGCAGCTATATCAATATTCTCTCGTGCATTTTGGTGGGTCTGCATTAGGCCGTTCCAAATATTGGTGACTTCCTTCAATTTCTTGGAAACTCTCCGAAAAGTCGTGGTTCAACTACCAATTCAATTTACCACCAAAAGTTTTTGATTAAATTTTTGTTTTACGTCTCCTCAAAATGTGTTTCTATTGCAACAGAACAAAAACAAAAAAAATTACCATAACTTCGAAACCGCTCATGCTAGATGCATGCAACCTTGTAGAATATCCAAGTTCCTATCTTTCCTCAATACATTATATTAGTCTAACTGCTCAATTTTTCATGTAAAATCAAGAAAACAGGTTTTTTTACTAATTTTTTTGAGTTTTCTATGATAGCCTATATCTCATTGCACATAGGCGTTATGGACTTTGTGTAGTAATATATGGTAACTTTCGATTAGCTATACTGTCATTATAGAGTAATTGTTGTACGTATTAGAGCATGTTAATTGATTCTCACACTGTTCACTGATAAGATACCTAGAACTTTAAGTGTTGAAAAGCGCAAGATCACTACCACAGAATTTAATGTATCTACTAATTTATAATCACTGACTGTATTATTGTTATTTTCACATCTTAATTCTTTGCGATTGTTCTAAACAGGCAGAGTATTTTGGCTCTGGACAATAACAAGCTTGTTATGCCTACGTTTAGCTTTTACTAAATAGGTATAGTATAGTATGCACCAAAGCCAACATGCTATTGGTAGGTATCATGCTACTATTTAGGAAAACAAACTAATTCTTTTACAAAGAATAAAAGAGCCAAAGCTGTCGTAAACATTTTATTTAAAAAGAGACGTTTCGGCTAATTTATTAAGTCATTGTCAATCTGTAAATAATGCGCAAGAAAAATTAGAGTAATAGGTAACCTGCAAAGTTAAAATGAACAAAACTGGCAAAAAATACCGAAATTAACGCAATGTAGTTCTACAGTGTGAAGACATCATTGCTTTCAAGAATGTGCCCAGACCAAGGTAGTAAGTATTCAATTTATAAGGGCATAATGAATCTAACCAAGCGACACTCATCCGTTTAACCACCAAAGCACATCTAGAAACGAACTTATACAGCCCAGTTTTATTGAAGACAGTATAAAGTCAAACGAAAATTACAGAACCCGAGC